>JAODLC010000065.1:15388710-15416916 GCA_026781145.1 Hippopotamyrus pictus
TTTCTGTTATCTCGATCATCGGTTATCTCGACGCTTTTTGGCAACCCCCTAGGCCGGCGACATAACCGGGTTCGACTACTTATTTTGTGACAGTAACTATTTATTTATCATAAATTCATAACTGACTTATGACGAACTCATCATAAATGGAAAATATTGTAAGTTGAGCAGCACTCGCATTTTGAAAAACAGAATATAAATTTTGTCGGTTGCTCATTGAATGGGAGCAGCTTGTAAGAAAATACATGCCTTTGAGCAAACTGGTCTAACCGCTGACTGAATTCCTGCAGAAAATCAGAGGTGAAACCATCATTGCTAAGCCAACCCAAGACCTGAGAAACACCTGGCAAGAAGAACCAGCAGGGAATGCAAGAAGGCAGGGCAGACCATGCGTGTGCCTGTAGCACACAACTCACAATTAACCTAACTGCTCTCTGAGATCCTTGTCCTATTGTAGGTACAATTATGGACTCTAGGAAAACAAATAATTATAGTGCTGGCTCTCCCTTCCTCAAAGGACCAGGAACAATTACAAAGAAAAATGTTAAACAATTACAGGCAGTGGGGAAGCCAGTCCTAATTTTTTGTGAGGACCACCAACAGTTACAGGTAAGAATGCAGGCAATAGTGAAGCCAGGCCTACATTTCCAAAAGTATTGGTAACAGTTACAAGTGGACTTGCCGGAGCCCACATGGCCAACCCTACCTTCCTGTAAGGAGACAAGGGGGGGCATGTAGTCAGGGATGTACTCCTTCCTCTCCTCCATGTCCAGTGCTCCAGCCTGCGGGAACTGTAGCATGTTGTTCTTGCTGACAGGAAACTGGTGCATCTGGTGGGCAAAGCCCAGGGGTTCCAGGTGCTGCACATAGTCACTCAGCTCGCTGAGGTTCACCCCCAGCAGCCTGAAGACCTGGCCGACATCATCCAGAACGGGGTCCGTCCGTCCATCTGCAGTGTGCGGGAAAACACTGTGGTCATCAGTCAACTCCATCAGGATGTAGATAAACTGGGAAACACTGAATTTGCTGGAAGAGCGCCTCAGGGCACTTTGGACTATGAAAAATTAAAAATTTAAATCTTTTCTATGATACTTTTTTGTTAAGTTTAATGCACAAATATGAACTGATCAACACGGATGTGAAATGTACTTTGCCCAGAAGTTGTATTATTCAAATGTCAATCAGCATGCTGCCTGGCTAAGCATTTTTGAAGACCTTAATGTTATTCTTAAGGCTACGAGTGATTCTTAAAAGTAAATAAAGAACCATATAAACCCAAACGGTCAGTGAAACAACCTGAAGAGGCTGCTTGACAGAATCTGATATATCCAGCATTGCTATAAAAGCAACAAAACAGCTGTTATCGCCAGTACATACTGTAATTAAGAAAGGCTTGTCAGGGCATGATAAAACTGCGATTCAGCTGTTTATAAACGGCCTTCGTAAAAGTTACAAGAGATGTAGATGCAAGTTTCTTTCAGGCGCCCTCCACAGATTTACTTGATACATAGTAACAAGTATTAACATGTTTGTAAACTACAGAAAAAACAGTCTCTTTGTTGACATCCGACAATTTGCTGCATAACAATAACAATACTCAACAATAAAAGGAATCAGTGGTTAACAGTACATCACAAGCAACTTGTTTTGAGAGGAGAACTTATCTCAAGTAAATATTTACTCTGGCTTATTGGTAGGTGCAACCAACATCGGCAGATGAGAAGCCTTCTTCAATCTGACAGGAATGGATCCCCATTGTCCTGTCAAGTTGTTTCACATAAATATTTATTTTGACTCGGAAACACATGGGTGCGACGTTTTCTTCAACCCAACAGGCATGGACTCCCTCTCGTCCTGTCAACCTGCAATCTAGGCCGCTGCAAGTAAGAGGCAGCGCATGTTTACAACCTACAAGGCGATCGGAAAGCAAATAAAGGTTTTCTTACAGAGCTCAGAGTAGCGGTGACAGCCTCTAGCTAGCTGCTGGATATAGCGGTGCAGTACATCGGAGAGCAGGTCGCAGGCCGTCAGCTGAACCGCGTCCCAGCCCAGAGCCTGGCAGATTTGCGCTACCGAAACCCGCAGCAGTGAGCGGGTATAGCTATCACACATCTTGCTGGCTCCTTCTGGGATCTTTATACAATTAGATCCCAAAGCAAACCGTTGCCTTTGTCTTCATGGCGAATGAAATTGGCTACCGGGGGGTTATTTCCTTGTAATTTTAACATCTAACGGAATACAGAGATTGGCGGTACTCCCCAGACCGCCATCTTGACTGCCCCGATGAACCAAGGCAGAACTAATCGACGGCGCGTGCGCAGAAGTGTCACTCGGGGATCGATTTTACTTCCTTTGACATTTACTGCCCCAAAACAGCTCCACGATCCCACTTCATACACAGTTGTGTATGTTACACGGCGCAGTACGTTAGGTCAAAATTCATAAATGTTTTGGGTTCCATTTGTGCCGGGAGGCATTTTAGAAGGGGTAAATATATTTCTTTGTTCCTTGCAGTATTTTAGAATTTCAGCTGTGTAGTTTTCTAATTGTCTGGAGTTTACCCTCCCATGCAGCAGGTGGCGCGAATCTAGTAATCCAGTTTTGTAAAAACACAGAAAAAGACACGTCACGCGGGAGTCTTTTCACATGTATATACACCACCGCATTTGACAATTGTTTCTGGATAGGCATGCAAAACATTATTAAAAGCTTTGTGATAGTTAGCTTATTTGAGGCAATTTCATATTTTAGACAGGGTGACTTAGAGAAAAGCAAATGCTATTCAACCACTATTACTACGTAACTTTAGTATTCATAAAACTAAATGGGTCGATTCTAAATCGAACGTTTCTTTTTTTGAAGAATTCAAACAATATACAAGCGTTATTACAAATGTCGAAAAACAAGGCACAGAGGACACAAGCAATAAGAAACTTTCAAATTAAAAAAAAAATAAAATCTTTTTTCTTTGGTGCATCTTCCTTTGTGTACCCCGGAAGGGTTTTATATGTAGTATATTATCTGTTTGCGCCGTATTTACTTTTATCAGTAAAAAAATAACTTTAGGAAAAAAAAATACATTGGTTCCAGTTAATCATTGCGATGTACATCATCACCGTGCTTTAGTCTTTTTGCTTATGAGCATTTTGAGTGCAAGTCTGTCTTGGGCGAATAGAATGTACTAAATCGGCCTGGAAATTTGACAGTTATGCAGTGCATATAGGCCCAGTTTTACATCTTTTACTGACATTGTTATCAATATACAGCAGGTCTAATGTAGCTTGCAATCGAAGTTACAAGTGCGAAGCCTAAAATGTTACATCTAGCTGCGGTCTATCTGCGTACCTTTTGCAAGTCGATTGGTCCAGGTTAGATCAGTTCAGCAGTATGGTCAATAGGGTGGAATTATTAGTGACCTAAAAGCAGTCTGCCCTTTAACTGGTTGTGTACTGAAGTCCTATTCTCTTACTTGAGACATTTTACTTTGTTGTGTGTTTGGACTGTTAAGTGTTATCTAATAGCCCCACATAACATTTTCCCCTTCAACATCAAAAACAAATGAAGGGTTTTCTTTGTATGGGATTTATTGGTTCGGATACTTTACAAACAGAATCACAAGTTTCCAAAAACTCGACAACTGGAGTCTCATTCAGCTCCTGCGCCAGGAACAGGAAGGAAGGTTTGCCTGATGGACCCCAGCATTTACCTACAATCAGGGAGAGAAACGTTTAAGTCCAGCAGCACATTCCTCGGTCTATCAAAATCATTTACAATGAAAACAACTCTACAGGAAGAAAATGAGGATGACCATTAAAGGGAATTCAGTTGTTGTCCAGAAACGGTTTCTAATTGCTCTATCGACTAAGCAGTAATTACCCTCACACAAGAAAGCCACATAAACATAGCAGGCTGCTCTACTACAATGTTACCTCTCGGTGTCTTAATCCCTTCAATCCCTGAATCACGTGGGGGGGAGGGGGGGAGGGTGAAAGATGATGGATGTTAGTGGAGGGAAATTAATCATGCACCTAATTCATGCCCGTTTTAAAAAAATAACACCAGTTTTAATTCCAAAATGGGTAGAAACTTAGATGTTGGTGAAAAACATGCAGTCCATAATAAGCAGATCCAGGGTGGGTTTGGTGGCATAGCAGTTAGTATACCTCGGTGGGTATAAACCCAGAGAATTGGTTTTAGTCGGATGGAAATGACACTACCAGTCAAAAGTTTTAGCACACACTGATATTTTCTACATTTGCATATTACTCACTTAGCATTTACTATACACTCAATATTCTTTGCTATCAAATTTGCACTATGTACCTTTTTAGGAATATAATTTCATCTTTAATTCATCAAAGCAACCTCCTCCAGCAGTTATAACAGCAGAGAAAATTCAAGTCATTCTTTCTATATGGGACATTAAATACTGCTCGGTTTCATGGGATGAAATGCTTAACTAGTGCCTTTAAAGTTAAAGGACAGCCTATGACTATGCTACCACTACACAACCAGCTAATAGGATGTCAGACATGCACTGTTACATACTCTTTCCATGTTACAAAGTAAACTTGTTTCATTTGACATTTTCATTTATATTTGATCAACTTTCCAAAAAAAACCCTGCAGGTCATGAAATAAATGGAAAAGTGGTTAAAAACCTGTGGTGTGCAAAAACTTTGGACAAGTGGTGTATACGACGCCTCCCTGCGAAATTTACCCACTTGTGAATGTGGACGAGACGTGGAACGGATGTGATGTCAGTATGAGGTTCTCTTACGTTCTTTACTTACAGCGCAGCAGCTCCGGAGATGATCTCGATGAGCTCCTTGGTAATGACGGCCTGGCGGGTTCGGTTGAAGGTCAGGGTCAGCTTGTCGATCATCTCAGCTGGAGGAAAGCAGAGCGATAGCATGGTAAGCTACAGATTACGTCGATCTGCAAACACAGCTCATACAGCAACATCTAACATTCAGGCAAGCACTGCTCAATCAATTAATACCCCTCTATGGGACTATGAGATGGTAGTACAAGACGGAGAGAGACCATTAGCCATTTACAGAAAAGCCTGCAAGCAAATTCAAAGAAAGCTCAGAATGGTAATGAAAAGGTCACATGCAGTTTCAAGTAGAGCCACTAGATGGCCCAGCACCACTGCGATGGTATTTATCCTGCTATAGATATTCAACAATAGCACATCAGCGTTTTACAGGCCTGTAAAGCCATCAGTGTGTAAGCCATAGGGAAAGAGAAGGCAGCGAGGTGCCGAGTGGATGAGGGAGGAAGGGACGCACAGGCGTTCTTGCTGGCGCTGTCCATAGCGGTCATGCGGGCACTCTGCTCGCTGGTGGTCGACTCCTTCAGCCCGTAGTAAATGATGTTGACCAGAGAGAATTCCTGGTAGTTCCTCAGCACGTCGGCGTCAATGTCATCATAGACACCCATGTTCTCTGTGGAATTAAAGTTGCGTGACGGACGTAAGTGCTGGGGAGTAAATCAGCTCAGGGTTTATACAGTTTCAGTATAAACGCTGATAGCCAGCCTGCCAAAAGGATTGATCTTTGTGATGGAAACAAAGGGGAAACTAATCAGTTTATGCACTAGTCGATTCCTAATGTATATAATGTGCCACGTGCCTCACTTGCATGTCGCTTTGGTCAAAAGCATCTGGTAATGAAATATTTAATTTTATATATTTCTGCAAAAGCTCTGAGAAAACGTAGCACTTTTCCACATTGATATACTCCAGCGTATTACCTGAGTTTGCAACAGTTTCCATGGAATACAACGGCTTCTCATCAGTTTTGTAGGAAATGACAGACCTGTCCAAATAAAAACAAGAGACTTCAATACAAGTGACAGTGACCATTAAGCAACAAAAAAAATTAAATTGCATTAAAAAACCTGCTGAATTTCCCACATATTCACACCAGTCTTGTCTTACCCACTTTCCTTACACACTATTTGCAGTTTTGCAAAGAAATGACGCAAAATGTACAGCCTACCCCAGGGCTATTCAAATCATGGTGTTCAAGGTAAGAGCACTCCTGATTTCCCAGCCTTCCTTTACGTGTGAGACAGGTGTGAAGCCTCTGACCAATCTGAATCAGTAATTATTAAACTACCTGGGAGAACTGAAGACAAGGCCTGGATTCGGAATCGAGGGCCAGATTTGAAGAGCCTGGCCACCCCAACTTGCTCCCTCCGGGTTCGGTTCATGTATCGTGTACGTGTATACATGCGTGTGTCAGTCGCATCATTGACATCATGTCTGTGCTCCGTACTTGGGCACAATTAGCGAAAACACCCAATCCGTAGCATGCCCGAGTCAGACTAATCGTGCTCTGGCCCACCTCTCCGAGCATGCGATGGCACAGTTAAGCATCCCACGCCCAGGCACAGTACAGAGAGATCACACTGGTCAAAAGAAATAAACTTCGGGGGTCAAATGTGCTCAGGAAGGGCACGGATTGGCTAGTGTGAGCACACGCTAACTTGCTCCCGTTATATTGGTTAGAAGCTAAGTGCTAACTGTGACAACTAATCCCTGACGATCAGACACACAAGTACCCGAGGGCAATACAAAAACCCTTTCTTTCTGTCAAAGAAATGCCAAAATGAACTGCTGGTTATAATCAGCCTAATTTGCATTGACTGTTCCATTCAGTGGAGCAGGTTTTGCCAGTGGTGCATTGACCAAGGGTAACAGGCTTGGTGTTCTGAAGGAAGAACAGCCTTAGTAAGGACGCATTACCTGAATCTGTTATAGAAGATGGTGCCCTGGTCAAACTCGTAGCCGGAGTTCATCAGCTCGGTGGCGATGACGGAGGCGTCCGCGAAGGTGGGTGGTTTACGGCCCACTTCCTTACAGTTCAACAGCAAGTGCTTGCCATGCGACCTGTCAGAAAGAGGACACTCAAATGTGTGGGGAACTCCCAACTCCCACAACAACTCCGAATCAAAAAGTCCTTCACTTCTCTTCGGAATAGCATGATTCTTAATTGAAGATCCTGGTCCTGAAAGCACCCATAACAAGCACCCGTCTGCCCAGCTAAAGGGATTTATGCGGCATTACAGATGGTCAAGAGAGCCATAGAACCACAGGCCTCCAAGCCACATCCCTGAAATACAGTCGACAATAAGAGGGAGAACCGCAAGCTGCTTCAGGCCAGCTAACAGCAGCAGGCCGGCTAACAGCAGCAGGCCGGCAAGATGCTCACCGGTAAAGCAGGCCTCTCAGCTTGTCCCCAATGCTGACCACCATGACCTCTTTGCCGGCACCTGCGAGTTTGTTGATCTCGCTCTTCATAGCTTTTGCCACGTTGGAGTGGATGGCCCCACAAAGACCACGGTCGGAGGACACGCCGATGACCAAGTGCTTGTTCTTATCCTCGGGGGACTTGATATCAGCCTTCTCATATAGGGCTGGAAAGAGATAGACAGTTAAGACATGATACTGAGGCACAGAGCTCTACAACACAACGCACAGGGGAGGCTCTGATCTCTGAAACTGAAATCTCACATGCTGGACCTGAAACTAATCTTCTGTTGTCCTAAATCACCAGTTTTTCGAGGCATAGGATTACCCAACTTGTTTATTACAAGGAATGTTCTTCATGCCAGACTATAACGCAATCCTCACTTAAGGTGACTAACTCATAGCACATAGGTTAAATGTAAATTCAAATTATCTGACTTGTAAAATGTCATACAGCAGGGTACCCAGATCCCTTCACCAGCTAGAGTTTAAGGTTAAGCCTTCTAAAGAACTGGAAAAATAAATACATCTCCAAGGATGCACTCTTTCAACAACATAAAACTGAATCAAGTCCACTTAATCATTATTCCAGTCTTACCCAGAGCACCAGTCCCGTACACCCGAGCTGGCTTCAGGGATCGCTCTGCCCTGGAGTACTTAGCAGCGGCAACCATCTTCATGGACTTGGTGATCTTCTGGATGTTCTTGATGGACTTTAACCGAATGGTGACTAGCAAAATAAAGAGTCATAAATTAGTCTTCCAACCACTGATCCTGGTCAGGGTCATGGGGAGGATGACACCGGAGCCGGCTGGGGTACATAGGCTACCAGTCCATTACAGGGGGCGCACGCACGCAAACTAACAAAAAAAATTATTCAGTTAGGAACGATCCATATTACAACACATTTGTTGATACAGTTTGTATATCTACAAATACTTACTGTCCTTCAGTGTCGCCATGTTCCTGACCTGGCCGCTGGAAATAAAGAATCGAGTTAACCAGACTGTAAATGCGTTAACATCAATAAAATAATAGTACATGACATGATAAGAATCAAAGTCAAATGGACTGTCTCGTTTCTTCGCGAAAAGTCATCGCCCAGCCCTAGCCCCGCGTTTGCCTTTGAGATAAATAAGTGCATGCATTCATAAATAACCTTCATGCGAGTCTCGAATATGAAACCGACGTTACTGTGAAAGCCCCGCCGTGGCCAGGAGGCTCGGGCCGCCGATTTAACCTTAAGGTTCATTTTGAATGAAATATCAGGCAGGTAACGGACCGTTCCGGTGGGCCGAGCCGCTGTCAAACCGCACTGCTACAGACGGATAACAGTGTGCACCGTCCGAAATTTTATATAATTAAGCATGGAAGAAATATCTGAAAGACGACTGCCATAAACGATAAACTCATTTCTCAGTTTAGCATACAAGTCTAGCTTGAACTTGGCCTGCCGGAACACGGCACATCAAACGGGCCTAAGTCCTTGCACGACCTGGCCGTTTATATGAACGGAAACTTAGCATACAGATATATAAACAAAAGCACAAATTTGAAACAATTCGTGAAATGCATGCATTATTATTTAGCAATATATCTATATAAAAAATATATTCCTACCATTGCGGCAAAAACACCGCGGCGCTGGTTCTAGCGAACATGGTGACTCCAATGAAGGTCAGACTGGCTGCACTGCGCAGGCGTCGACTGCCAAACTCCTTGCCGGCTTCGTGTTGACGTAACGCGGATTCTCTTCACGTTGTGTTCTCACGGTATTTCCGTGCTGTTCGGCGAGAATTCGTGTTCTCGCGGGAGAAAGACAGCACGGATTTATGACGTAGAGTGCAGGATCCAGAAACGCGCCGTGTCTTTTGCCTACTTGCGTTTTAGCGGAGGTAACCCACTGGGCAGTTAGTTTATTACCAGTTTTGATTTGATTTCATTTGTTTTGTTTGTGTTATTTGTGTACAGCTACGTTCCAGTATGGGGAAGGCGGAATTTTTAACTCCAAAAGCAATCGCGAATAGGATAAAAGCGAAAGGTCTTCAAAAGCTTCGCTGGTATTGTCAGATGTGTCAGAAGCAGTGTAGAGATGAGGTAAGGCTGTTATCTGTAGTTTTAAGGATCTAATACTGTAATGCAAAGGCGAGTAACTGGTTTGAAACTCTACTATTTAGTATGCAGCAGTGTCAAAATAATGTTACAAAATATGAATCAGGAAAGGTGCATGGACTTAGCTGAGTGGCTGCATGTGTCTAAGTATGTTCGTAGGGTGTTTACGGGCCAGGTTTATAAGTAATGTTTGTCTTTTTATATATAGAAAATTGTATAATAGTTGAGGTGTTTGTTTAGCCTATGTAATTAGTTTATGGGTTTAAACACCGAAACACTTTTTTCCCCCACATCTACCCCCAGAATGGCTTTAAGTGTCACTGTATGTCCGAGTCCCACCAGAGACAGCTTTTGCTCGCCTCGGAGAATCCACGCCAGTTCATGGACTATTTCTCACAGTAAGTGACCCAGCAGTGTTTCATCCGTACGGTTGTGTTACATGCCATAATGAGCGGAAGTAATAGATGTAATAACTCGCATGGTTGGATTTTGTTTTCAGGGAGTTCAAGAACGACTTTTTGGAGCTTCTTAGAAGGCGCTTTGGTAAGTATCATCGTCGTACGATTTATGCGCTTAGACCTGTGTGTCTGATTCGTTTTAGTACGGAGCAGCAATAATTTGCCCCCCCCTCCCACCCGCAGGAACAAAGCGAGTTCACAACAACATTGTGTATAACGAGTATATCAGTAACAGGGAGCACGTCCACATGAACGCCACACAGTGGGAGACGCTTACAGACTTCACCAAGTGGGTCGGTAGAGAAGGTGAGTTGACGATGAATTTATAAACGGTGTTTATTTTCACTGGTGCTGTTTCAGTGTTTTGCACTAGGAAGCCATTCATTAAGGTCGGCGTGTCAGATTCGTTTTTTATTGATCATGTTTCAAAGGCTACTGTAAAGTGGATGAGACCCCAAAAGGCTGGTACATGCAGTACATTGACCGTGACCCAGAGACAATTCGGCGCCAGGAAGAACTGGAGAAGAAGAAGAAGCAGGACCTGGATGATGAAGAAAGGAGTGCCAGGTTCATAGAGGACCAAGTGCGGCGTGGTAGGGAGGGTAGAGAGGAGGTAAGCGAGGTCACCCCCCCCCCCCCCCCCCCCCAACACACTCGTAGCTGGGATTAAATCTGTTCATCTGTCTCCTTTTCTGTGAATATGCAGACAGAATGTCTGTGTCTCTTAATAATCCTTATTGCAGAATTTCTGGTGTGTGATTCCTGGTTCTGTGTATATTAGACACTGAATCGCAATATTTTCCTTGTTTTTGCAGGAGACTCCAGTCTTCACAGAACTGAAACGGGAAAGCGAGGAAGAGAAGGGTACAGGCAGTGAAAAATACCCACTATGCAGTACTATTTATTTCAGATCTGATGCTGCAGAATTTCAGGCAATACCTCTCCCGACATTCCTTGCATGGTTACTGTTTACTGATGTCTTATTTTATTGTTACTGGGTACTAATGTCTAAAATTCGTTTTGCTGTTTAAATGTGTAGCCTATTTGTATGTATGTATGTATGTGTGTACATATGTACCTTATAACGGTACTCTCTGTCCATGTGGTATGTTGGCATTTCTTTTTAGTGGTGTTTAATCTGGCCAAGGGGGCATGTTCATCTGCGGCTGGTTCTTCAAAATCAAGGTAACCAGTCGCATGATCAAAATCGAGGGTCATTACCAGATATATGGGGGGTGGATTATTGAAGGAATTATTAGCATTTGAAAGGATTATTAGCATTTTTAATGATGCCCACACTGTAAACTTAAGTTTACTCTGATTTCTGAATGATGGTTGCGGGACAATTTATCATTCAGGTTATTAAATGATGCCTTGAACAAACATGTGTTACAGTTTCATGTGCTGGGTTATTAAAACGGACACCCTTTCCCTTCGGTTCCCCAGCTCTGCCCTGGCTCCCAATGCCCTCCAAGCTGCTGTTTCAGCAAAGCGCAAGGAGTCTGGTCACTCCTCCGAGTCCAAGGGGAAGAAGAAGAAGTCGGCCCTGGATGAAATCATTGAGGTGCCATTTAAAAATATTTGCTCCTGTATACAATACCAGTCAAATGTTTTTTCACACATTGAGATTTTCTACATTTGCATGCTACTCACTTAACATTTACTAAAAATACACTCAACTTTCTTTGCTAAGTAATCATTTGCAGTATTATCATTATTTGAATACCTTTACTAGCAAAAAAAATTATATCTTTGATTCGTCATAGCAGTTTTAATAGCAGAGAAAATTTAAGGCATTCTTTCTGCAAGGGACATTAAATACTGCTCTGTTTAATGGGATGAAGTGGTTAACTAGTGCATTTTAAAGTTAAAGGACAGCCTAGAATTTGACTCTGCTATCACCACACAACCAATTAGCAGGATGTCAGACATACACTGTTACATACTCTTTTCATGTTACAAAGTAAACTTATTTTATTCACTCAACTTTCCAGTGCTTAAAAAGAATTTAAAAAATCTGCAGTTTATGAAATAAATGGAAAAGTGCTAAAAACTTGTGGTGTGCAAAAACTTGACTGGTAGTGTATGTCAGCATTGCTTGTTAGAGGTTGTGTTTAATGCATATGGTCAGACGGTAACCACTCGTCACATGGTCATTTTGTGAATGTAGATTCAGAAGGCAAATAATCTCATCTGCAGCTCAGGATGTAAAGGTTTTATAATGCATGTCTTGATGTATATTAACCTAAGAGCACCAGTGAAGTGATTAATGTCTGGGAAATTTTTCAGATAATTTTTAATATCTGAAAATTACTATTTTATTCATGATTGTTATCTGGCTTAGCATTCTTTTGTATCTTTATCCCCTTTTTCAATTAATTAATATAAAGTCTACTTAAAGGTTGTTATGACGGATGTTTTACTGGGTCTTTACCAACATTGTCATTTTTTTCAGAGAGCGTTTGACCATAACATGTTTAACATTTTTTATATCTTGTGTGTCTGTAATGCAACAAAAATTTTATGCACTGCTGTAGGTAACATCTCACATGTTCCTTATACAGCCTCAGTTGGTTTCGCTAAACTTTAAACAATGTGTCCAGAACCATTGAATTCCTGTTGTTCCTTGTCTTTTACTTGTGTTGGATTCAGATGGAGGAACAGAAGAAGAAGAAATCTACAAGAACCGACCACTGGTTGCAACCTAACATTGTGGTGAAGGTCATCACCAAGCGACTTGGGGAGAAGTATCACAAGAAGAAAGGAATTATTCAGGTACTCCACTCTGCCTCCAACTCACTGTGTTAAATTCCTTTGTATTTTTCCTAACATTATTGTTGTTAAAACTATTTTTAATATTAACTTTATCATCACCTCCTCTTTGGCACATCAATAAATAGTTTGGGGTTTGTTGATTGACTGATCAACTGATGGAGTCCTGAAGTTATCCAGGTTCTGGAATGAGCTTGTGTCTCGTGTAACTTTGCGGTCTTGTGTTCGGTGCCAAGCAGCTCTGACCTTCTGCATCGTGTGTTGCAGGAAGTTCTGGATAAGTACACAGCTGTGGTGAAGTTGATAGACTCTGGGGACAAACTGAAACTGGACCAGAGCCACCTGGAGACGGTCATTCCTGCACCAGGTGAGCCATGACTGTGGTTAAAAGTCCATCATTCAGGTAGTATGCCCCCCACTGCCACCGATAATTAATACCTGCCGTGCATCTATTTCAGGGAAACACGTTCTGGTGTTAAACGGGACCTACAGGGAAACCACTGCAATACTTGACAGCATCAATGAGAAGAGCTTCTCCGCTAAGCTCATTCTGGACTCGGTCAGTGTGGACATGGCAGTATTTGATGGCTGTCATACCGTCCCCCACTCAGTACCACTCTTGGAGTTACTCACAACTGTGTCATTTGTCAACAGGGTCACCTGAAAGGACAGACAGTGGACGGAATTGCATATGAAGACTTCTCCAAACTGGCCTGAATTGGATTATAGTCTGACAGACTTCATGGCTGTTGTATGAGCTCTACCATGTCAGAGTTGTTAATTTCATGTATTTTCTTTTAATGTGGGATTCTTGTAAATATGCTTATTCTGTTGCAGATATTTTCAGCTTTAGTTTCAATGGAAGAATGTTTTTTTTTTTTCCCATTTTATTGTAACTATTGTAAGTAATCCACTGTTCAGAGACTTGAATTGATTTGAGACTTTGTCATCATCAAATTTTGTCTTTAACTTGATATCGATAGCATTATTTTGAGATATTAAACATTGCATACTTGTTATTGCCACTGAAGTGGACAGTTTATTTTTTTTTTTTTGGGGGGGGGGGGGCTCAAATCCTATGTCACTATGTTACACATTCCATTGTAAAGTCCACTTGGGTGAGTATCTATCTCATCATCAATCTCAGCTTCCTGGACATTTCATCAATTGCTGTCACCACTGCTTTGCATTGATCTCAATGTGACCTACTAGTGGGTTATATTTATTTTTTTTTCCCTAAAACTTGCCAAGCCCCCTGCCCTGTACCACTTCATATTAAAATTATTAAAAGGGAGGTCCTTTCAGGGTCGCTGCAGGAAACTGTCCAGCCGCGGGACAATGTAATTTTTGTAGTGTCCATCGATGAAACCCTTCCCGCTGTTGTGAATGAACCAGCAGAACACATTGGACCCGTACTTCCGGTTCTTTCTATAGTCCTTCTGCCAGCCCCTGTTTGACACAAATACAGTAAAAGAAGGTTTCAGATCATTGTGTTGAGAAACTTCTTTTATGTCAAGTTTGTTGTTTCTTTGATGACCTGTTCATTGTGTTAAAGATTATACATTGTGTGTTGTACCTGAATTGTTTTCTGTAGCTTGGGTAAAGTTAATTCTTGTTTGTTCAATTCTCATGGTTCCAGAGCCCAGAAGTGTTTTACAGAACCTTTTTCTAAACAACCTCTTCTGGAATAAGCTGTCGTAACTTTGCATTACTCACAGGAACCTGCATCTGTAGTCATACCTTCTCTTTTAAATTACCTAACAGGACATTTATGTGTAAAGATATTGATTATTATGGATGCTAATAACATTACATAAAAGAAATGTTCGCACCTACACTAGGTTTGTAAAAATCATACATTGTAAACAGGGCTGGGTTCATTGTTTCTGGGGACCCCATAGTGACTGTTTGTGGCCTAGAGGGTGGTAGCGTAGTGGTAAATGCTGGGGGGGGGGTGGTTGCCACATGTTAATATCATACCTAGTAACAGCTAGTTTGTTCCCTTTCACTTCCATGGTAGCTTCCATCTTCATCGGGTCAGTTCCCTTGTGGATCTCATGCACCTTAACAGTGGGTTCTATAGTGAACTGACCTGAAGTCAGGGACAATAGGTGCAAGTCAGTCAGATTAACTATCCCAGAATTACTGTGTAACCAAGTGACTCAATTGAACCTGTTCTCCTGCGCTTCTCTGTTGTTTTGCAGACAGGAGTATTTTAATTGTGGTTCTGACTCTAATTTCCATGCCTGGAATGATTCTCAGATGGTTTGGGTTGAAGGTCACAGCTGGAACCAGGTTCAAATCTGGACTGATAGTGAAGCATTACTTCACCCTGACCTACCGATAAGGCCGTGGACAAGGGGGGAGAATGCATTGTCGTTGGGGGTGTAAAATCCCAGGAAGTCTACGTTGAAGGGGTGCTTCTTCCACACGCTGTGCAGCACGACCATGAAGGAGATGTTGTCTCTTAGGATCACGTTCACCTTCGCGTCCTTCATGACGGAGATTTTCACTCTAAATTGGGAGCAAGCAAAGAGAGGTTTCAGGTTCAAACAGCAAGTTGGTTATAGTTGCCGTTTAATTCGCTATCAAAGCTAACTTAGGGCGTTTTTCCACTTCTACCAAAAAGCGATCCGTACCCGAACTGAACCACGAAGAGACGGTTTTTTTTCATTGTAAATTATGCGAGCTGTACCTGTGCCGACATGGCCCTGTTTAGCAGAGGGGCCAAAGGTGTGACTAAACTGGACCGGTTACATCACCAACATCTGATTGAAAAGCATGGAGAGTGTTATAAGCAAAATAAAAAAATAAATGCACAGAAACGAAAGAACCAGTGATCTGCATCAATATGCATGGATTAGCAGTGTTACACATTGTGATGTATTGATCCATTCCCAATAACTCAGAACTTAAAAATTTCTAACCTCCTATTTGAAAAAATACTGTAGAACAGTTGAACGGAATGGATAACGCAGATGTACACAAGCAAATGATGATGTACACCAAGTAGACAGTAAACAAGCGTCTTTTCAGTTTTACAGCACTGTCACACCCCTAGCAACGCCTTTATCGCCCCGACCCTTCTGCAGTGGAAAAATCGAAGTGAACCGCACTGTAACTAGTGTCTCTTCCCAGTACGGGTTGGATACGGCCTGGTTCCTGTATGCCAGTGGAAAAGGCACCGTTATAGAATTTCATCAATTTAAATATAAGCTGTAACCCACTGATCAGATAAAACAATAACAGCCAAACATACATGCCCATAAGCAATGGCATAGGAGAGAGACATAGGACACAACTTAATCATATACAAGCAAAGGTCTATTTATAGTGGGGACGAATTAAGCCAAATTAAATACTGGGGTAAAAACATCTGTGTAAATACAGTTTATGTGCTTATGTGTCCTGCTGCCTTGTGCCCTTTGTTGCCTGTTATAAGGCGATGCCAAGTCTCTTATATCTGTACAGAAAACTTACAATGACCATGAAGCTCTCCTTTTGACTCAGTTATCCGACACTTTTATCCAAAGTCACTGCTGCTAAAATCCTCGCCAATCCGCAGACATACCCGCTGAACGTGGCATTGGTGGCTGACGCCCAGGAGATGGTATGGTTATGCTCCCCATCGATCACTGTAATCTGTTCGGTGCTGACGTCCACCCTCACCCCCAGGGGGCGGTAGTAGATGCCGATGGTGCCAAAGTATGTGTTCAGCTTGTTGTCCTTCATCTGCTTTCCTGCTATGAGCTTGCCGTTCACCACGACACCTTGCATGTGCATCATCATAATGTAGCATTAATATATTAATATTTATGATGATTACTAGCAGGCATGATAGGATTTTCAGTCACATGCATCAGATCGTTTCCCTTCATGTTACAGCAAGGGAAAGGATTATAATAGATTAGGATGTATAACTAACTCAAAGAGGCAGCGTCTTTCTACCTAATCCAGGGTCAGATACTAGGTTGAGGATGTCTCCCGGCTCAGAGTTGATGTTGAAGCAGATGTCTAGCTGGGCCTTGGGCAGATAGACTGTGAAGTGAGGGTCGTTCTCGACTGTGCAGAGGGAGTGAGAGATGATCATTAGTGCTGTGGATCTAGGAGGAATCTCTTCTCGGCTCAAGCGCAGCCAGGGCCTGGGGTTTCTAAACAGGGTTTGGGTGGGCAGGGAGAGAGAGAGACTATGGGAAGGGACAGGGACAGAGAAGTCAAATTCCAGGCCGGCCCAAGACATAAGTGGCTGCAGAGAGCCCAGCGGCCACCAGGGGGCCCCCTCATATACTCAGCTTGTCAGAATGGAAAGGAACATGACAAATTGCAACTAGATCAGGGGTCACCAACTCCGGTCCTGGAGGGCTACTATCCGGTAAGTTTTCTATCCTACCTAGCTTCTGATGAGTCACACTAGTTCTCAGGTAAATACCAGGAGCAGGTGTGGCTCATCAGAAGCCGGGAATGATAGAAAACCTACTGGATAGTTGCCCTCCAGGACCGGAGTTGGTGACCCCTGAACTAGATTAATGAAATTTTACTTAGGGCTCTGAAAAGGGTTGGGGCAGCCCTAGTCAGACTGACAGGAGCTTCTGAGTTCATCCCAGCGGTAACATACCTATGTTGATTTGGAGGGGTTCGGTCCCCATGGCAGCTGCCGTGGGGCTGGGGGTCGACAGGGTCCAGGGTGGAACGCCATGGACCATCGTCACCTTCCCATTGGAAACAGGACCTAATGTTTGAACAATTTTGAATGTTTTGAATGTCGAAGGCTACAACACATAAATCACTGGCTTTCTCATTGATAGTTAATGGAGGAGTATTACAATAGGGAAAATCAGTATGTCTGCTTAAATGTTGCCCTATTCTACACTACTCAATAGAGACACTAGGTGGCTCAGTGAGTATCACTGTAGCCTCACAACTTCTGGGTTGTGATTTGAATATCATCCCTGTCTGTAAAGTTTGCATGATCTCTCAATGTTCCAATGGGTTTGCAAGAACATTTGGGTTTGGCGAGTTGATATCTCTATGCATCTTAGTTTATATATACACTGTGTTAGACTGGTATCCCATCTAGAGTATCTTCTGCTACCTGGGATGGTATCTAGACTCATTGTGACCCTGTATTGGATAAACAATTATGGATGAAGTCTCATCCAGTATTATTTATCAATTTATTTATTTAAGAATAAATTATACATTAACATTTTTGGTCAGGCACCTAGGCAGCAGCCTTGCTTGGGGTCCTTGGGGGAATCGGCGAGTAGCCTCTCTTGCCCCCCCTCACTCTCCACCAGCATAGCGGTGAGCGGCGTCACAAACTGGTGCTCGGTTGCCAGTTTCACGATCTTCTCTGTGATCTTCCTCTTCTTGACCGCAGTGGAAGCCAGAGACCTGAGTGGACAAACCGGGCGGTCAGCAGGAGCATGTGGTTCACGGCGCTGAAGCGTTAAGTGATTTTCTAGGCATTTAAAGGAATAGTTGGTTCGTATAGAAAACAATGGATAATAATACTGATTCGAAGCGGCCCCCTCATCTGTCTTGTTCACTCTTAGGACTTACCCATCATGCACCCAGTCACCCTAACCCTAAATGTCCCTGTGGCCTGTGACACCCACCGGTCAGCCAGTAGTTGGTTGATGACGAGATAGGCCCACATTTGCTTGCTGAACCCGGCAAAGGTGTGAGGCTGGAGAATGAGATCATGGTCCAGCACTTCACAGTCTACCTTTGTTGTTATCTGAAGGTCCTGTTTGGCCTGGGGGGGTTGACAGAAATATGCATTAATTGCAAATCATCCATTATAGCTTAGCAGGGAAATACTGGTGTGTGTATTTATTGTGCATTCTTCCATCTGAGCTTTAGAAGGAAAGTGGGAGCTCATGGCTTGTGTTCAGAATACACTGTTCATTCATCATAAGTCCCTTGACAGCAGCAGACCTTAAAGACTTTCATCTAATATGGGTTAGATGTCGGTAGCGCGCTCACCGCGGAGGCCGTGATCATGGCCTCCAGCACGTTGGAATCGCATGAGGCCACCTTGCCCGCCACCACGATCTCGGAGCCTTTGAAGAACTTGTCGAAACGGCTCTCGGTCACGTCGGAAAGTGAGTCCTTGAGGGACTGGAAGATGATGTTTCTCAGGAGAGGTGAAGACAGCTCGCTGTAGAAGCTCTGGGGGACAGGGAGATTCAGGATCACTGGGAGGAGAGGGCTGCAGTGAAGGAGTGAGTGGGTAGGTCTGATGGGGTCACAGAAAGTCTTGGGATGCTTGCTTAGTTCTGTAAAAATGTTGCTAAGTTGCAAAGTCCTTTGACAAGCAATGTCATATAGTACATACCTTCTGCTCAGACATTTTCTTTTTATTAAAATGTCCTTATTTTTTGACTCACTCATTCAGTTTTGTTCTTCCCATTTTGCTGTTAATTGCAATTGGGGCCATAGGCTTCCAAAGGGGCAGTAAACACAAATGTTTGTGTTATTAAAAAGGTGTTGCTAATTAAAAAGCACCCAATCAGACTGCTTGTCAATGAACTTTTTAACTCAGAACAGCTCTTTTAAATCTATAATTTAGCTTTCAATTCATTACTACAGACGCTCCTCTACTTACGAACAAGATACGTTTCGAAGTCGTCATTCATCATTTTAAGGGTACTCAAAAGTATGGCGTAATGTCAATACATGCTGCCTTATCCTAAAACACATTACTAATGATACATAAAACAAGAAAGTACATCTTACTGATACGCAAGTACAAAGAACTAGGATGCTGGGAGTATGCACGGTACTCTGCTGTGCGGTGGGAGTAGCGGCCAGAATTTGTGCTAGGCGGAATTGGCGCACAGAACAAAATTTGATGTTTCAGGAGCCCAACGAACACAATTTGAACTTACAGTCCTCTTCGTTCGTATGTCTGAAAGTTCGTAAGTTGAAAGTTTGTAAGTAGAGGAGTGTCTGTGCTTGAAAATGAATGTTTTACTTAAAACTACTGATTGTTTCTAACATGATATACATTTTTTTTAATAAACAAATGAATAAAATAATCATTTTTGTTATAAAACCAGTAAATTTGCTATATTTTCACTAAAGTACGCAAGCATCCCCAGACATTCTGTGAGTACTGCAAAAACTTGTAAAAACTGTACATGAAATCAGCATTTCCTAGCTGTCTTAAATGCTACATTTCAAACAAAATCAGAAGATCAAATAAAATTGTGTCATAACAAATGTTTTATAATCAACGTGTGCAAAGACATCAAGTGTGACAAAGTTTTGAAGTGTGTTATTGTTATTAGGAATAACTGTAATAAAATTAACAATATGGTGTTAATTACTAATTCATTTCCAATTAAAAGTATGACTGCTTATAGCCCGTGAACAGTCTGGTAGAGGGGGAATAATTATAGAATGAAATATGTTCTGCTTTGCTGAAGCATGAAAATGAAATCAAATAAACTGTCTAGAGCAACACATTATATTAATATCCCAGAGGTGCCTTATATTATGCCTTATATGGCAGGCATGTTGTGATATATATATTAAAATAGACACAGTGCATCATTTCTAGAGGTAGGAGAAATGATGAAGGGAGGAAGATCTAGTCTCGAGGTGGTGAAGCAGGTCTACGGTACCCGCATCTGCTCTGTGGCCCCCTGTGTGGCGTGGACCCTGCGGGCCACGCCTCGGTTCTCCATGGCGATGCGCTCCAGGAAGTCAAAGTCCACATCAAAGCCAATCCCCAGGGAGAAGAGGGAGAACTGCTCACGCATGTAGCGCTTGACGTTCTTCTGGATGGCCTTCAGCTTGATCTCACCTGGGTGATGGGGTAGACAGCGGGGGAGAGGGGGAACAGAGTTTCACTGTTAGTTACGTTGCTGGAGGGGGCGTGTATGGACGTATGGATGGATGGATGGAGGGATGGATGGATGGATACAGCAGCACAAATCATATTTAGACAGTAAAGCACATTTAGAAAGTGAAAATAAACAAATAGTAGACAACAATAAACTGTAGCAATGCAAAGAATATCAGAAGAAGCATGGCACAGAAATCCATACTAAATAAATAAAAATAAATGCTATTACACAGTACTTTGTATAGCCTCCTGAGACCCCACCCATTCATTTATGTCCACTGTAGTGGACATTTTGTTTTTGCATCTATCTTTACACTGATGTAAGGAAACGTATTTATTGCTGTTGTACACTAAAGAGGACATGCTGTGAAATTTAAAATAAAAATAAATTTGAAAAAATCTAAATTGTAAGATGTCTCATTTCTTCCAAAGACAAATAACCTAAAATTGAAGGACACTTTTTTCCTTGGGTCTCAGGAGGATAGTGCAAAAATCAATGTCCTTTCAAATGTGAAATGTGCCTGCTCATTTCAGGTCCACCCCTGACCCCCCCATAAACCACATCTGGGAGAGCCCAGTGATGTCTGCAGGCTTGGATGATCATGATGATATGAGGAGAAGACACTGGCAGTGTGGAACGACTCTCGAGTGACGTACCGACTGTGGGGTCGCCGTCAGAAACCAGGATGATCATGGAAACAGAGCGGTGGTCGATAAGGCCTTCATTGGACGCCCTAGTCAGCATGTGGATAGCCCTCAGGAGCGCCTCGTTGATGTTGGTTCCTGTCATGACAGACATCATATCTCTATAGCACTGTAATACAGATGATTATTCCCCCATTCTCCTACAGCTATCCCTCTCTCCTCCACCCAAAAAATGCAGATGATTATTCCATCATTCTTTCATTCCTCTACCCAAAGTAACAAGATCACCTTGATCAGATATTCAGCATCTTGGCCAACGTTTCTCACTCTTTCACACACACACACACACACACACACACACACACACACACACACACACACACACACACTCACCCCCATTGGGCTTGATGGCCTGGATATACTTCTTGGCTTCAGCCACCTGGATGCTGGTGCCAGGAACCAGGTCCTCGCTCCAGCACCGGACATTGTGGTTGAAATCAATGATGCTGAAATAGTCGTCCATTGTGAGGTCATCAAGGATGGTCTGCATGGCTTCCACCATCTGGGACAGAGACAGTGTGGGGATACAGAGGGACTCTGTTCACAACGGCAAGGCATCACCGTATCAAATTTTATGATGGTAATTATACTATTGCTATCACTACTACTAATGATAGTAATTAGTGTATTTTTTAGTCTGGAACGGACTTTTAACAGAATTAAACAAATTTAGCTATTGGTCCAAGTTGATTATTTTTCAAGGATCACAGTCCTCTAAACCACAGCTTGCCAACAAAAAAAGTCACCAGATGGCATCAAATTTGAGGTGACGTGCACTAGAGGGCGGCACAGAACTGCTATTTCACTAACTGCTGTGAAAGCCTGACCTGCCTCATCTTCAGGCCCCACATGGAGCCGCTCACATCGATGACAAACACGATGTTCTTGGGGAGAGGGTCAAGCTTCTCCGGGGCGAAGAATTGTACAAAATGCCCATCTGAGACCTTGGAGAGAGAGTCACAAGCAGCTAGTGCTGCAGCTGCATGTTTCATGCGAATATGCTTATACCTGTATTATACTGTAAATGATATGCTGTTTGTGCATTTTTATTCGGCGCGACTCGTTTAATTATTGTACCTGCAGCTCCATCGCATCGCCATCCCTGTTCACGTCGTATTTGACAGTGAAGACCCCGTTCACAGCTGTGGCGCTGCAGGTTTTGCACGTCCTCTGCTGTTCCAGTGTGGGCCGGAAGCCCACGTGCGCCTGGAGACATGGAGTTCGTTACTCCCGCCCATGACCCCGCCTTACACGCTCCATATCCTCCAATCAGGCGGCTACAATCCCTAATGATAACTCCGGGTATTTCTCCATCTGCATGCTTGACCGTACTTGTGTTCTTGTGTACCAAGTTTACTTCATCTTCCATTGCCAAAGACTAGTTCCAGTACTCAAGAATATAAGTACAGCGGACAGTACAGAGGATATCATTCTTGCCCCACCCCAAATATCAAGGATGCATCGGTTGCATCCTCGCTAAACAAGTCCTATCCCATAATCCACTGCGCCCCAAGTTCATTCTTGAGAGGCAAGTTAGCAAGACTGGTCTTGCCAAGACAACAAGTACGATCTTCACGTTCTTGGTACTGAGAAACACCTTCAGCCTGTCTTTCTGCCTGTCTGTCTGTATGATCAGCTGACTGTAGAGGGTACTTCTCTACAGGCAGTTATCCTGTAAACCTTTGCACTGGTAGGAAATATATAAGCACAGGGCATCCTCACCTTGGTCCCAGTGGTGACCACTTCAGTCAAGCCCACAAACTGCTCGCCCAGGGTCTGTGGGGTCTCCACAAATGTGATACCTTTGGGTTCGTAGATGTAAACATCTACCTAGAAGCAGAAAGTTCATAGCCCAAAGATCAGATGCAGGAAATCACACTGTTGTTTTGTGATGGCAAACGAGCTGCTGGTCTGTCTTTCAAGCACTTATCCAGAAAGTGGATTGATTGTAAAGGCTTATTTTGAATTGCGAAAGATACAGCAATATTTGCAAATGTTTTGTTACATGTGGGTTAAGAATTTGCCTCCGTGGCAACAAGGTGACTGGGTCAAATCCCACGGCCAGCTGAGTAATCAAATTATCAGAGGAGCCATAAAGTTGGGGGGAGGGGGGAGTTGGGACAATTCCAAATGCCTCCGATTGACTGAGGACCTACAAAATGTGGGTAAAACTTTACCTAACTTATGTATTAATTACCCAGAGACTAAGTCTTAGTTACATACTGATCTCATGTTAATTTACCATTAATGAACTGTGAAGCTTGTTTTGTGAAGCATGTCTCAAATAGTTACTATATTTGTCAATTCTATAAACTTCTGTGAACTACTTAAGGAACTATTGAAGCAACAAGTCATGTATCATCTACAACGCAAATTAAATACTGAACTCATATTTGTTTATCATGAATAAATCATGATGCATCTTTCATACAAAGCAGTTAGTTAATTTTGTAAAATTGTGAACTACTGAAGGAACTATTAAAGAACTACTAAGGAACTACTGAAGGAACAAGTAATGAATGACACAAGTGAAATACCGATCACCTTTGTTCATCATTAATGAATCGTGACATCTTTTATTTCATGTAGCAACTGTATTTGTTCATGATTTGTTCATGATTTGTACTTCAGTAGTGAGTTATTACTAAGTATATGTGCCCCGTCCAGTGTTACCATTTAAACACATTTCCTGACCCTGCCTCTGTGTGGAGCTGGCTAGTTTTATTTGTGTCTAGCAAGGTTTCCTTCCATAATCTACAAACAACATATTCAATCTGTGTGACGCTGAACAGGCCCAAAGCTCAGCAGCATGTCCTGCAGGATAAGCATTAGGTACAGAAGAGGAATGGAAGAATGTGTTTCGGACTCCAACCTGCAGGTCGGGCACCAGTCGGCCTGGCTGTAGGTGAAGCGTGTGTTCATAGGAGCCCAGCTTCCTGGGTAGCATTTCCTGGTAGTGCAGCTCGAACTCGATTTGGCTGTCCGGAGGAACGTACACCTCCGTCTTAAACACCTCCATGTCCTGTGTGCTCGACCTGAAATGGAGACATTGTCAAGAATGATAGGTGCTTGTCAAATCAACCGATGGCAGCCCATGCAGGAACCATCATTCTAAGATATTGCCAATCATAATGGTAATCATATTAAGTCCATAAAATAGCACATACATTTCCTAACAATGCCAACATCAATGTGATACATTTCGAAGGTGCCTCACTTGATCAGAATCATGCTGTGAGAGTTTAGACATGGACGTGACTCATTCAGAATAAAAACAGCGTGAGATGAGTCGTATGATTCAGTGCATTGCATTCTGGGTAATACCTGACTATGGCAGCCGCCTTGCCTTGAGCCCTGGCTTGGATGTAGAGATTCCTGGCCTTCGTCTTCTCCATCACTGAGCCCACATATGTCGCCTCATTCACGTTCCTGCAATACACTCAAACAAAGGTGCATTTGTACTACACAGAATACACAGCAGGTCCTTACAAATGTGATATATACATAATGATCTTTAGGTACACTTCAGGTAAACATTTATTTATTTATTACAGCATATATGCGGCCCAGAGGAGATGGCAGTGCATTGCAGGAAACCCAGATTAATAATTTGCATTATTTTGGATTGTTTTTTCAAAGAGAGGGAGGAATATGGATTAGGGCTGGGTCTCACATGGTGAAGTTGGTGATGAATCCTCGTTTGGGGATCTGTGTGCTGAAGGCCACACTTTGGCCATCCTTGGCTAAGTTGCTCACCACGCTCGTGACTGTGGTGTGGGCAAAACGCAATGTAATTCGGCTCTCCACCTTGTAGCTGCGGACCACAATGCCCCTGTCTACTTCGGCCTGTAGTCACAACACAGTAACAGCAATGTGATTGGTCAGATAGCACAGGTATGCACCAATAAGATGAGGACTACAGTTACAGGGATATCAAGTACCAATACAGAGTATGATCACAGAGGTAGCCGTATTTGAACATTTTTTGTCCCCTATCATGGTTGCATTCTGGAGATCAGTCTAAGGTTTTAAAACACATTTTAGTTTAAAGACGTCATCAGAGGTTGACATGGTGACAACCAGCATGGTTTAATCTTGTTTTAGTCTAGGATGAAGTTGACTACAGATGATTTTGGGATATTATTTCACATAAAACAATTAACAAATAAAAAAATAATAAGTTTAAAAATGTATTAAAGGCCCAAAACAATTCCAAGAATGGAGGCAAAATGAACTCTGCAAAGTCAATGACCTGCCTGTCAATGATCTGTTTAAACATGGACATCGATTTGTAGATTAGACGGCTGGATGCTCACTGTGACTGCAGATCAAATAGACAGGCGGCGTACCTCAGAATCACCAATGCCTTCCTCATCCTCAACCAGACTCCTCTGAAAAACAAATACAATTACTTTGAGGTAATAAATTATTTCCTTATGTGCTAGTATGCTGTTTGCATTTGTGCTCATACACAAATATACAGCTACACACACACACACACACACACACACACACATACATATTTGTAATTATATCTTTATGGGGACTATCCATTCATTTCTCTGGGAAAAACATCATGACCTTAATCCCTACCCAGCCCTAACTTTAACCATAACAAAATACGAGACTTTTGGCAAGTTTTGTTTTTCAAGTGCAAACACAGGTCTTTATGGGGACCTGAGAAATGGTCCCCACAATGTAAAAAAGCAGGTTTTTATCACTTTGTAGGTACATTTGGTCACCATAATGTAATATAAACATAGTCCACACACACACACACACACACACACACACAGTTCATATATTTCTATCATTTTGGGGACTTTCCATTCATTTCTATGGGTATAATCCTAATTCCAACAATGACAACCTTAATTCCAACCTTAACCATAAATAATCAAACAAATTTTAAATTTTTGATTGCATACACAGATTTTTATAAATTTAGAAGTTTATATTGTGGTGGACTGAAAAATGTCCCCACAAGCTAAAAGCAACATTTTTAACCACATGGTGAGGACATTTGGTCCCCACAAGGTGGTAAATACAACACCCTCCCCACTCCCCCACACACACACACACACATACATATTCAGAAGTAATTTCCAGATACTTTATTATATGTTTAGAATTATTGAATTGTCCAAATTTTGAAAATGTTAATGTTAAAATAACAGTACTTCCCCTAAAAATGTGTATGTACAAGCCAATTTAACATATATTGACAATATATGTATTATTTTCAAAAGAACTTCGGAAAAAAGAGTCGTATCGAAAAGAATCAAGAATGACCCAAGTACTCACCCTGAATTTAACGCTTTGATGTTCACCAGGGTCTTCCTACAAGAGCAAATATGCGGAGTTTAGCAGAAGGTCACACAGACATTCTGATAAATTTCATCCAAATGGTCATGCGGTACCATGGCTACTAATCAAAGCTGCTCACATCATGCAGACGCTCCGTCGAATGTTGACCACCGTACATGAAGATGAAGGCTTCAGCCCCGAGAGCGAGAAGCAGAAGCAAGGGCAGCATAAGCGGCCTCATGGTGACGGGCCAGCGGCTGTAGGCACCGGGGCGATTCCGGAGAGCTTCAGTAGAAGCGCACAGAGACAGTGCACAATGAAGCTGAGGCTCAAGGGTCAGAATCTATTGCGGCTGGACTGACTTTCAGCGCAGGTCAATATTTGTGTTTAGCATATCCTGGGGAGCAGGGGAGAAAATGCTGCATTTCGACCTGCAAATATTCTATATTTGAACCGATGAGTCTTGCGTAAACAAAGCTGGAAGTTTTATACATGTAGGAGCATTTATGCATGTGATTAACACAAAAATAAGTCACTTACAACGTTTAACATCCTTTATCTGCTTAAAGTACTGTAAGTAGAAACATGAAGATTACATTATTGAATACAGGAACCCCACGCCTAGGGCTCACAAGTCCAGGGGTGCCTTTCCAGAAAGGTTGGTAATGCTAAGTAGTTCGTTATCTCATACTTAAGATTGATCGTTAATTAGCACGCGTTTCCAGAAACCCTTAGTAATTAGTTGTTTGTTAATTTACAAGTGCTCCGACCCACTCGTTATTTCTATGTCGTTCTTTTTTTGGAGTTTTGTTTGCTGTCCTGTCACACAGATACAGAGATCGGCCAAAATAGGTGACAAAAACACATTAACGGTCTTTTTTGGACAACGTAATAATGCTGATGATATAATAGGAGGTTAGTAGGCCTATTGCATATAAAACTATAATGTAGACTATAATGTAGACTATAATGTAGACTATAAAATAGCGCAAAAGGGGCTTGTTGTAACACCTGTATGCAATTTAAGTACATAACAGGCATGTGCACCATTCACAACTGACTTGAGAATGACCTTAAAAATCAAATTCAATTCATAAATCGGTGCAGAATCTCAATTCGACTTTGACAATAAGAAAGTAGAATTAAAATGATATTAATTTCATATACATAGTGTAAGTGCAGCTTTAACATCCATCCATATTCCAAGCCGCTTATCCTACTGGGTCGCGGGGGGCTGGAGCCTATCCTGGAAGCAATGGGCACGAGGCAGGGAACAACCCTGGACAGGGGGCCAGCCTATCACAAAGCACACTCACACACCATTCACACACACATGCACACCTATGGACAATTTAGGAACTCCAATCAGCCTCATCATGCCTTTGGACTGTGTGGGGAAACCGGAGTACCCGGAGGAAACCCCACGACGACATGGGGAGAACATGTAAACTCCACACACACGTGACCCAGGCGGAGACTTGAACCTGAGTCCCAGAGGTGTGAGGCAACAGTGCTAACCACTGCACCACCATGCCACCCCCTACGCAGCTTTAACAATACAGTTTAATATTTCAATATGAATTACCCAGCATGTTACCATAAACAGCATACACTGAATCCCGCCCATGCCCCCCACCACGCGAGCATGAATATTTCATCAGCAAAGAGTACCTATCGGCCATGCGCCCCCCCCACCCCACCCCACCCCACCCCCATTCAAGCACCTGCCTGAAAAGCCT
>JAODLC010000065.1:15425200-15448507 GCA_026781145.1 Hippopotamyrus pictus
AGTTAAGTTCTCCCCAAACGAGCTTGATGGGCCGAATGGCCTCCTCTCGTTTGTAAATTTCTTATGTTCTTATGTACAAATGAGAGGAGGCCATTCGGCCCATTGACCCTGTTTGTGGAGAACTTAACTAATATAGTTCACTACTACTATAATTACTATAATTAACTAATAGAGCTGTTAAAATCTTATCTAGCTCTGATTTAAAGGAACCCAGGGTTTTAGCTTGCACTACACTTACAGGGAGTCCATTTAACACTGTGTAAGGAAGTGCTTTCTCAAATCCATTTTAAAATGTTCTCTTTATCCATATAGATAATTATCTTTATGTTGGTGTAAAACTATGATTTTATGTTTGTTAAAATGTGTTACAGTTGGGCTTTCAAAACCAGTATTTGCAGAAACCATCCAATGATGAGCCGCAACGTCCCCCAGTGAAGCCAATAATATAGACTATCTAGTATAAAAAGTGTGTGTCAAGGTCTGTGATATATTAGATGGTATACTAACATTCAGTACATGTAGTCGATAAGAAATGGGCAGGGATAAATATCTGAGTGGCTTTGACAAGGGCCCAAATGATTAAGGCCAGATGACTGGATAAGAGGAAAAGGCAAGGAGCTAATGGTCACCTACTGAGAGCGGTCAGAGGAGGGTGAAAGCATGAACTGTCGACAAGGTGTTGGGTGGCCGGGATTGTCGAAGTGGTACAAGCCAAACGAAGGCCTACTGTGGCACAAATGGCAGGTCATTTTGATGATGATCACAGGAGCGATGTGACACAAAGGCCACTGAGCCCTGTTGCTTATGAGGCTGCGTAAGCGCAGGCCAGTCAGAGTTCCCGTGCTGTCCCCTGTCCCCTGTCCCCTGTCCCCTGTCCCAGCAAATGGGCCTGCAAGTGCCAGAACTGGACCCCAGGTCCGTGGAAGGTCGTCCGGTCCAGCGAATCCCCTTCTGTATCGTGCGGATGTCCGGGTATGGGCTTAACATCCGGGCCCCATGCTCTGTGAAATGGCTTTTGGCCGCCGTGCTGCCCGTCGCTGGAACCAGTTCCCTGTGGATCTAAGACTCACACCAACAGTAGCCATTTAAAAAAATAAGCTGAAAACGTGTTCTTTTTTCCACTGCTTAAATAATTAGGTTTATTGCACTTTTTTAAATTCATGTTCTCGTTTTACTGTCTGTGAATTTTATTTATTCTTGTTTTATTTATCCTTTTTTGTTTATTCTGTAAAGCACTACACTGCACTTTAATTCTCCTATATTTTAATCTATACCTTATTTTCTCTTGATTTTTTTTTTATTCTTATGACATACTTTGAATGACCTTTGTGTATGAAATTGTGCTATACAAATACACTTGCTTTGCCTCGCCTTACCCTGCCTGTTTTGCTGGTTCTCTCTTTCCAGCTAAGCCTACACTGCCTGTATCTACAGTGATTAAACAGGATAAGAATGTCTGCAGGATCACCTTCACCCCCAGCATTGTGCAGCAGGCTAAGATTGCAACAAATGGCATTCTGGGAGATTTCATCATCCGGTATGATGTGGAGAGAGAGCTTGGGATTGGCGATGTTCAGGTACACAGTCTTTGATGCCCAAAGTGACATGTAACTGTGTACTTGGCATCCATCCATCCATCCATCCATTCATTTTTTTAGCAAGATATTCAGCATTTGGTCACGGTGAACCTGCAGCCAATCTCAGGCAGCAAAGGGCATGAGGGAGGGGATATCCTGGACAGGGTACCCATCCATCCATCCATCCATCCATCCATCCATCCATCCATCCATCCATCCATCCATCTATCCATCTAACTGTCTATCCTGGTTGGTGCTGAGGGGAAGGGGGTTGTGAGGGTCTGGAGCCAATCCCAGACCACACAGAGCATGAGGGAGGGGATATCCTTGACCTGATATCCATCCATCCATCAATGTTGGGGGGGGGGGGAAGGGTGCAGGGGTCAGGAGCCAAACCCAGGCAGCATAAGGCCCAAGGGAGAGGATACCCTGGAAGAGAAGGAATGCCAGTCACATTCACACTTTAAATTGAAATTATTTGAACTGATTGTTTGTATAAACTGAAGTGTCAGATTTACAAACAGAAAGGTTCAAATACTGTGCCGTTGATTATAATCCTAGTCTAAAAAGTACACCAGCATGGGACGGGTGGGGTGACATTGTACACCACTTACAGCACACAGAGCATGTCAGTGTCTAAAAGAAACACCTGGTCCCATTGTTGTCGTCCTGTAGGACTCTGGAACCCAACCAGCAAACACTCCTGCCTCCGTGGGGGTTGTGTTGAGGGATATGTTAAGTGATTTGGTGGCTGTGTGTCTGTAATCGGAAGGTCTCCTCTGGTCAGCAAAGTGATTTCACTGCTGGGCCCTTGAGCAGGGCCCTTAACTCCAAATTGCTCCAGGGACTGACTGAGTCTGCTTTTTCAGATGTACATCGCTTTGGGTAAAAGCATCTGTCAAATATGTTTAAAATTTCTCACACTGAAATGCCATACAGACCAGCCAGTCACGACCGTATCAGAGAGGCGGATCCAAAGTATGACTGGCTCTCTGATTGCGTTTGCTGACCTTAGGTCAGATGTACTGACTGTGACTCTTTCAAAGGTCTTGAATGGACATTTTGTGCACTACTTTGCACCAGAAGATTTACCCGTGGTCCCAAAGAACGTCGTGTTCGTCATCGACACCAGCGCGTCTATGATCGGGACCAAAATTCGTCAGGTATCCCTCCAAGGCCTCAGGCTCTCATTGTGTGAAAGAACCCAGCATGGTGGTTTTACCTTTAGGCCTCTTGGCCATGATAAAATGTCATCTTCGTCATCCTGAGTGTTATCTCTCTGCCAGACAAAGGAGGCCCTCTTTACCATCCTGAAGGACCTCCGACCGAATGACCGCTTCAACTTCATCAGTTTCTCCAACCGGATCAAGGTGTGGAAACCCGGACAGCTGGTACCGGTGACGCCAGAAAACATCCGCGATGCCAAGAAATTCATCTACTCCATCGTGCCCACTGGAGGTGAAATGATGCTCCTGTACTACTAGCACCGTCCACTGACAGAGACTGTATCATAGTGACTGTTTGGTGATTAGGATTCTTCTTCTTCTTATTATTATTATTTAATAATGATAATAATACTTATTATTATTATTATTGTTATCTATCTATCTATCTATCTATCTATCTATCTATCTATCTATCTATCTATCTATCTATCTATCTATCTATCTATCTAGGCTATGAAGACTGATGATATTTTCAGGCTAGTCCTCAGATCTCAGATGAGAAATCATAAATTTGAATATAGAAAACAAGTACAGTATTTAAAGGAGTAACAAAAAGAGTAACAATTTAAAAAGGCTGACGGAGAGATCATCTATGTGCATGATTTTAAAGCAGAAGTAATTAGCATTATTTAGAACTTTAATGAGAGATCCCTTCATCTCCTTCCTCATTCTCCTTTTAACTCCTCCCCGCCCAGGTACAGACATTAACGGCGCCCTCCAAATGGGCTCCTCATTGTTTAGCAACTACCTGTCAAACGAGGGCGTCCGCGACAATGGTGTGTCACTCATCATCTTCCTGACTGACGGCCGGCCCACGGTGGGCGAGCTGCAGCCTCCCAGGATCCTCGGCAATGCCAGGGCGGCGGCTCAGGAGAAGTTCTGCGTGTTCACCATCGGCCTGGGCAAAGACGTGGACCAGAGGTTGCTGGAGCGTCTGGCGCTGGACAACTGCGGTATAATGCGCCGCATCCCAGAAGAGGTCGACACCGGCGCCATGCTCAAGGGGTATGCATACGACACTCGACCTCGTCGTGACGTGGGAGGCGACAGCTAGAGCAGCTAGAGCAGCTAGAGCAGCCCGTAGGGATGGGACATGTGGGGGCCACACCGTCCAGGCCAAGATGGAGCAACACAGGTGAAGCTTGAGATCTGAGCCCTGTCATTATAACATGGTCTGATTGGTCGAACTAAATGAGTATCTTGGCTGGTTGATCCAGTGATGCTTCATCAAAACTTGTTCCTAAGAGAGAACCATCTGCTGTATCCTTATGGGAAGAGCTTCCTCTGATCTCTTTCTGAAAAACAATAAGAATTCGCTGGTATAATTATGGAGGTTTTTCAGCAGAATGGTTCCACTGGATGATCAAGTAAACAAATACAGTACAAGAGCAGATAAACACAGACTGATAGATGAGGATCTAAAGCTAGAACTGAAACTTAACAACACAGCTTCTAAGAGCCTTGGAGGTCTTTCTCATGGTGAATTTCATTCTTGTTGACGAAAAGGCTAAATAATGTCTATTAAACAACATGGCTTGGTTTGACGCAGGAAGCCTTGGGAACCTTCTTTTAACCCTCCTCTCAAAGGGACTAATGATTGTGACTGTTTTACACTCCCCCCTCCCCCAGCGCCCCCCCATCACCCCGCTTCTGCATTGTTCGTGTAATAAGCATGTATCCCCAAAACAATACAGCCCTCATTTGTAATAATATGAACATTAGTGGCCTTAGGATCTCCTGTGCAGCTTCTGTCAGTTCTGGATTAGGAGTTTCATGTATGACATAGATATTTAGAATAATAGAGTATCAGCTCTCACAGGACACACACACAGGGAAGTAAGGTGAACCAGTTCACAAGTTCATGGGATTTTAGGAGGTTATTGTGTTTACATGGGGAGGGGCAAAGGCCAGGATAGACGCAGACTCTGGGTTCTGTGGTTAAATCCATAAATCTTTCCTTTGTCTGGATCTTTTGAGTGTATTTTACGGAGTCTGTGTGTATTTGGGTTTGGGTGTGTGCGTATCCGTGGACCTGAGTTACCTTTACACCTTTCAGAAACTAATAGAAAGTTAATGGACCGCACAAATAAAGAACGACAGGAGGTCAATCTGTGTGTTCTGTTTACCTGGGTTTAATGGAGTCTTGAAAGAATGAATAAACAAGTTACTTGACTGCAGTCCTAGAATATATGTTTAAGTTTGTAAGTTTTGGTTATATATTTCTTTACACAATGAGATTCCACCCAGGAAACAATGGGTATATGCAATGTGTTTGCTTAGTAGCATTCCTGCAGATATATGCTACATTTCATTGACTAGCATTCTACATGCTACATGTGTGATTGCCCAGCATGCTGATGGCTACATGCTATGTTTAGTCAGCTAGCATTCTAATGGCTACATGTGTGATTGCCTAGCATGCTGGTGGCTACATGCTATGTTTAATCGGCTAGCGTTCTAATGGCTACATATTTGATTGCCTAGCATGCTGGTGGCTACATGATACATTTGGTTGGTTAGCTTTCTCATGGTCTCATGCTACATTTTAAATTGCCTAGTATTTCAGTGGCTGCAAGCGGTGTGTGAGATGACAGATTAGTGTTCCAAAGGGTGTACCGTGTACCGTGAAAGTCTCTCACTATGTGCCCTCCCTCCCCCCAGCTTCTACGACGAGATTGGCACCCCGCTTCTCTCAGACGTCCGGGTCGCCTACAGCAAGGACGCAGTGGAGTATGTTACCCAGCACCTGTTCCCCAACTACTTCAATGGCTCTGAGATCGTGATTGCGGGCAAACTGACCAATCAGAGCGCGGAGTCGCTGCATGTGCAGGTTCAGGCCAACAGCGGCGACAAGAGCGTAGTGTTGGAGTCGGACGTGCCGCTCCAGGAGAGCGAGAAGGAGATGGAACGACGCCTGGCTGCGGCCGACGCTGGCCTGCCGGTGGGGGGCTACACAGAGCGTCTCTGGGGTTTCCTGAGCGTCAAGGATGCCCTGAGGTCTCGCCTGCGCAGCCAAAGCAGCCGGGAGAGGGATGAACTCGGCCGACAGGCTGCCAACCTCTCGCTGGCCTACAGCTTCCTCACCCCGATGACCAGCATGGCTGTGGAGACGCCCCAGGTCCTTTTCCGCAACACCCTACCAGACAGCGCAGAGGTGGCCTCTTCCGGCCTTTTGGAGGCTGTGGATGCAGATAAGAGTCAGAGGCAGGCGAGGAAACCTGGGCCAGCAGGTAGCAGCGTCCGTGTTGCTATAATGTAAAACCTACATTTCAAAATTAGGCTAGTCAGTGTTAATATAGTCAAACATTGTACAATAAGAACACTTTACATATTATTCTTATTTTTATTATTGTTGTCGTTTTGTTATAATAATAATAATAATAATAATAATAATAATAATAATAATAATAATAATAATAATAATAATAATGCAACTACCTAACAGAGCTTTGCAGAAAACTGTCAAAGTGTCTACCTAATTATCTAGTTTCTAATTAAATAAATAGGAAGGTTTTTTTTAAGTTAGTTATCAAATTAATGTTTCTTTTACTTTTTAATGAAAGTGCTTTTCAGATGATCCTGACTCCTATCTTATTTAGGTAAACTCATACAGAGACCTGCTAAGAAATCTATTACCATCTCCAAAACATCAGGTGACTTAATCATATATCTTTTTCATCATTTCTTGGATTGTGTCTTTTTGCGGATTTGTCTTTTGTGTATTTTGCTTTCTCTCCAAATAGACTGTGACTTGACTCCTTCACAGGCTTCAAACAGGGTATTGCCACATTTTCAAGGCTCTCAATGGAAGGCTTGTAATTCGTAATTGGAAGGCTGTAGATGATAATTACAAAAATAGAGTTTAAATGATACCGTTGTAGACTTGCTTGAGAATTAAAGGTAAAACATTTAAGTGAGCAATCATGGAGCTTGAGAGGAATGATTACACAGAAACCTCACAAGAGCACTTTGCTTGGAGATGCTGGACAGCAAGACGATATGAGCCTGTCAAATGACAGATTTTAGGAACTGGAAGCCTCGCTTAAAAGATCACAGCTTTCTTTCTGGTATTTTCCCTAGGAATCTTTGAGACTCTAACATAAAAGTGGACGTGAGAACAGTGTACTGCCTCTAATTAGCCAGTCTCCCTAATTACAGCCCTTGGTTTTCATGCTGAAGCCTCAGTGCAGAGCTCCTGGTTAACGGCAGGCTCTGAGTGGTTTGTCTTCAGCTCTCTTAACAGAGGACCCTCTGGTTCACAGTTGTTATTCCCACATTACGTTGTCAGAGGGTAAACAAAGGATGTACAGTTGAACTTTTTTTGCGACCACGAATAAAATCTTGTGGAATTGGAAGGCGGAGGCCACACAGGACTCTGGGACCACAGAATGTTATTTCCACATACTTTAAATAAATAAATAAAAAAAATCTGTATTCAAAACCTCCAGAGTTAAATAAAGTGAATGTATTTTTTTATTATTCCAGGATATACTTAAGGTTTCTACCTTCTAGGAAGTTTCTCCTTGCCACTGTCACTTCAAGCTTGCTCAATGGGGGCTTTGGGCATTGATAATGTAAAGTGCTTTGAGACAATGTAATGTTGTGAAAATGCACCATACAAATAAAACTGAATTGAATTGAACTGTTGGTTTACAGATACTAAAGCTAAGTAACTTGCTGTTTAGTTTTAACAGTGTTTAGTGTAACCTTCTGATCTGAAACCTCTTTTTTAGCATTAGGGTACGTATGTGAAGTAATTTAACTCACCCACCCCCCCCACTCCCTTCCCCTAGCGGATGGTGACCCACACTTTGTCGTGGAGTTCCCCCTGAGCAAGTTGACTGTGTGCTTCAACATCAACGGGGAGCAAGGCGACATACTCAGGCTGGTGTCTGACCACACGCACTCCGGTGAGAGACTGCTGCTCTGAATCCTGCCCAGGGACCAGAGAGGCAACAGAGAGGGTCCATTAACACACTAACATCACATGTAGATATCATCAGTCATTGATCATAACCACGAAAAATGTGTATCACCATATAATATCTTTATTATATTGGGACATTTGTTCAAGGACTTCTCAGTTTTTGTGTTTACTCTTTTTTTGTGATACTTTCTAATTCAGATACTGACTGTGAATTTTAGTATTATACATTCACCTACTATATAATGTTAAAATTAAACTATGTATATATTTCTCTTTCAAACAGTAAAACACCACTATCACTCTGGTAACATTGTGTGATTGTATGATACAATGATAAATCTCGTGTGATAAGGTACGTCAGAGTATGGTGCAGGTCAGGGGTGGGGAAGCTATTCCATGGAGGGTCGATGTGGGTGTGGGTATTTGGGATGACCTATCAGCCAATAATAAAGCAGTGGTTCTCAACTTCAGTCCTGGGGACCCACTGTTATTGGCTGATTGAGAGGCCATCCCAAAAACCCGCACCCACAACAGCCCTCCAGGGATCAGGTTCCCCATCCCTGGTCTAGGTAGATCAGAATATGGTCTAGCTCATTCAGAGTATGGTCTAGGTAGGCCAGAGTATGGTCTAGCTCTGGACTATATCCGTCCATCTTCCACCTGCTTATCCAGTACATGGTCATTGAGCATATGTCCTACACATGGACTAATCCTCGCTTATCCGAGGTCGGGTCGCGGGGGCAGCAGTCTCAGCAGGCAAACCCACTTCTTCCAGCTCCTCTGGGGGAATCCCGAGGTGTTCCCAGGCCATCCGAGAGACATAGTCCCTCCAGCGTGTCCTGAGTCTTCCCCGGGGCCTCCTCCCAGTGGGACATGCCCGGAACACCTCACCAGGGAGGCGTCCAGGAGGCATCCTAAGCAGATGCCCGAGCCACCTCACCTGACTCCTCTCAATGCAGAGGAGCAGCGGCTCTACTCTGAGTCCCTCCCGAATGACTGAGCTCCTCCTCACATGGACTAAATACGGCATAATTTCAAGCCACGTAGTGATGATCAACGTTGAGAAATTGTTTGTGGGTTTTTCCTGAGGGAGAACAGTCCTATGTCCCATGGCTGTGCCACAAATTGTCTGCTGTTCCTAGGGGTAACGGTGAACGGGAAGCTGATTGGAGCACCGGCGCCATCCGGGGGCCACAAGCAGCAACGCACCTATTTCAGCACCATCACAGTGGTGGTGGACCGGCCCAGACGAGGCTACATAGAGATCACACCACGCAAAGTCATCCTGGATGGCAGGGACAGGCTGGTGCTGCCCTGTCACACCACTGTCACCGTGGAGAGCGATGGCTTGGTGGTGGCCATTGCGAGTCGGTCAAATGTCACCGTCACTGTCCAGGGCACCATCAGTTTTGTCATCCTTATTCACCAGTATAAGAACCCAGCACCTTACCAGAGGGACCATTTGGGCTTTTACATTTCCAACAGCAAGGGCCTGTCCGAGGCCTCCCATGGTCTTCTGGGTAGGTTCTCCTGGGTGGGATGCGAGGAATTATGTTTGGGCTTCTTGGGGACGTTAGTTGTTGATGTTACAATACCGGGTAGATATCCCAGATAGACCCTACATCACAGATGTAACAGATTTGAAAATATATGCTGGCAGAACTGTGGTAGATGACTAGAGTACTTGATAGATATTCCTTTTGTTACTGTAATATTCATTTAAGTAGAATGATTATTTTTTATTTATATCTATTTATTTCCTTAGTATTCTCTTTTTAGGAAATTATATTTGTGTAGTTTACTTTTTCAATTTGTTTGTACATACGTTGCTACTGAATACACAAGAATTTTCCTCTGGGATCAAGTTTTATTTTTTTTCCTGTCTTGTCTTGTTTTGTGTTATCTGCTTTTATCTTATCTTCTGAACTCTGATAGTTAGGTCTAATTCTGATAAATTGGTATGGCTGTAACTCAGACCTCCTAAATATCAGTCTTTAACTCTTAAGTGTTCTTGAGGTTTCTTCTGTTCTTTGTGGTTTTTATTACCTGAAGGTACATTCTTTGATTCTTCCTCACAGGAATTTGTTCTCACACTTGCTTCTCCTTGCAGGCCAGTTCCTGTATCAGGAGGTGGGTCTTATTGCGGAGACCCTCGTGCAGCCGGCCCTTCCGGCCAATGGCACATCGGGTGCCCTGCTCTATGGTCCCTCCTCCGCTCTGAAGATCAAAGACCGCACGGTGGCCGTGGTGAAAAAGACCCGGAAGATCTACAACGGGAGGCACAAGGTGGACTGTTGGTTTGTCAGGAACAATGCAGCCACGCTCATCGATGGCCGTTACCAGGACTACGTGGTTCCACACCTCTTTGAAACCGCAGAGAGTCCTCATGGACACAACACAGTCTAAATCCTCTCGTCAGCACAGCCCCTCCTAGCTGGGGGCCTCTGCATATCCACCATTTCTTCATCCCTTCTTCACCATTTGCCTTTATTCTCTTTTTCTCAGGAAACTTTGAAATACCTGCTGTTGGTTGGTTAGACAGTAATAACATCCTGAATATATATTTGTATGAATTTTTACTTAACACTGTGGAAAATCTAAATTTTATTAATATCTAAAGATTGAGTTCACATCCTTTATAGTTATGCCCTGAAATCACAGAGGCTGCGTGTGTGTGGCATTTGTTCATAATCATTGTGATGTTTTGTTTTTTGTTGCACTTTAGGCAACAAAAACTGATTGTATGTCATGGTCTCATGTATATTGGGCACTTACCTAAAAGAAGAGATTACATCATTATTCAGTACTGAGGTGACATCATTACCCAGAATTCAGTATGTCAGTTATTGGAAGGAGTTTTGTTTCAACTAAATTGAAGGTTTTGCATTGAAAGCCTTAATGAGGTGTAAAATGATTGTGTGTTTATTTAATATTTAGCTATGAGAAGATAGCTTTTCCAAATTTTAATTGGTTGAGGTTTATGCTGAAAGCTGCATTGAGCCAGAAATTGTCATTATATATCTCTACTGCAAAGCAGAGAGTGGACCGTTTGAGTTGTAAAATCCAAAAACAGACTGTGATGAAATAATGACACCCTGGCAACCGAGAATAACAACGGAATCAACAAGCTCACCACACATGTACAAACATAGCAAGAAACCTACTGGTGCTACGTATTGTCAAGCTGTAAGTGTACATACACTGTATATAGTTATTCATTAATAAACAAAATATGTCAGCCGATTTTTTTTAAACTTATTACCAGGAAGAGTGAAAGTGGGTCAATTCAAAATTATGAAGATATGAAATCATTAAATGACTCTGTCCCCTCCCATTGGACGGGGTCCAATTTAAGGAAGAATTTTCTATTGCTTTCCTCAAATCTTATGCAGTTTTTAATATGGCAATTTCACCATGCCTGGACTAGCGTAATGAGAACTTTGAAAATCAACCTTGTATTTGAAACAAATAAGAGAGGATTAGACCTATAATCACTCTCTTACAAGAGAACAGTTTTGCTGCACAGGAGATGAAGACATGTATTCTATCAAATCAGCAGGCCCAGAAGATTTCCCATCACTTGACTGGTGACCTGGAAGGTCTGATTACTGTCATACACTCAAGAATCTTTTCTACTACTGCTTTTGTCCAGGATAACATTTACAGCTTGCAGTATTAAACTTTTACACGTACATCTTACACATTTTATACATTTGTCTTTGCTTACACAACACAGAATATACTTCTTAATAAATCTAAACCTTGGCAGTTTTCTTGCTTCCTGGCAGTGATGAAGTCATGAAGTCATAGGGGGCGGACGGGTGAGGGGGCATTTATGCTCAAAGTCCAACAAAGACCCCTCTGAAAGTTCAGAGTTTGTGTCCCGGTCAGTAGTTACCCAAATGAATTCAAATACACCCGTCAGCATTTCGGCAACACAATTCCCAGGCCTGGCACTTGTCTGTCTTGTCAGGAGCCATAAGAATATAACTGCACAGTTGCTGACAGTTTGCTACAGGGACTCTGTGGCACATGCAAAACTGGTTTCTAGCTCAGCACAATTCATCATTGGTGTCTCTGTGGCTGGGGATTCACTCACCTGCTTCAGCCATGCTTCAACCCAAAATACCAGCTTCATCCATAATGTTAACGATAAATTCACATCAATCCATACACATTTCATGTTATCTCCTGTTTAAATCCATGACAACTTCACGCTAATTTCAATTCTGATGCTGAGCAGAAATCCCATTAACCGAAAATTACTTCAAATTTCTATTTCATAAAGCAATTCTGGTTAAGCATTCTGCTCACTATTTTTTTTCCACTAGTAAATAAGTAAGGAAATAAACCCTGATGTCACCTCGGAGCTTTAGAGTGAATTAAAGGTCTGTGTTACCTCCTGCATTACTCCGTATTAACTCCACGCTTAAGTCCTGCTAAGTCCTAACTGTAACCCATATTAAGTCCTGCTCTGCTCTCATCCTAACACCTGCATCCACTCAGCAGTAATCCCAGGGAGAAGCACCCCCCCCTCCCCACCCTAAGCCCAGATCTCACAGTGCATGACGTGTGCTGGCTGCTCCTCCGAGCCCCCTTTCCACTGCCCCTTGACCGCCCTCTTTCATGTCTCTGATGTCACTGGGTGGACACATACTGGAAACGTCATTTTTATTGGGATTTTTCAATGGCAGAATTTGTTGTCCCTTGGCAGAAGACCAGCCTGGAGGACGAGTGTGTGAGTTGGGGAAGCGAGAGAATGTCGGGCCTATTTAGCCCCCACCATTCCCCCTCCCCCATGGACGGTAAAGCACACAGACGCATTGTGGTCCCAGTGGAATGGGTAGTACCCTACAATGTGATGGGCTCGGTGGGGTTCAGGGTTGAGACTTCGCAATGCAAGGAAGTAATTCAGTAGTGGGAACAAAAAATGGTTTCATGTCAGGGGCAATGAACTCACAGCTGAGTGTGACAACTTCAGAGTTAACATTTTTGAAACTCAGTTTGACGCACAAAGCAGGAGAACTTCACCCATCTGCCCATGAATCCTCTTAAAGGCAATCCTGTATGGGTCGGGGGGGGGGGGCCTTCACCTGAGCGTCCCAGAGGAGCCTGGAGCCGATCGCAGGCAGCACAGGGCACACGGCCAGGGTACACCCTAGAGAGGGTGCCAGTCCATCACAGGCACATATACGCACAACGCAGGTGATTCAGAAAGACCAACACACCGAACTGCATGTACTTAGGTTGTGGGAGGAAACCAATAAAAATGCAAATACAGGAGATGAAGACATGTATTCTATCAAATCAGATAGAATACAAATCAAATAATTCTCTTTTGTTTTAGAGAAAAGTTAAATTCCTAGCAAAAGAAGTCATGTTCTCAGGAATCCATTGCAATATAACTTGACAGTTTTCTAACCCATTGCAATAATCTACGATGGCACTGATATACAGTATACCCTTGAGCAAATTAATTGAATCAAGTAGTATTTTTTTTTTACGTTCTGATTTTCAGTTTCATTGCGGAAAGCCAACAATATGCCTTCATTAGTCACTTTTTCAGTGTGTTGGGGTTACATCAGCATACTGTATGTAGGAAATTTCATCATTGTTACATTTCCTGATGGGTCAGGCATCTTTCAGCATGATCTCGCCCTGTACCATATGTCAAAAGCGGTGAGGAATTTCATCCACAAGAAGAAAATCAGGGTTCAGGACTGGCCTGGAAACTCTCTGGATTTAAACCCTATAGAGAATCTATGGTCAATCTGCAAGCAGCGCCTTCGTGGAATGGACTGTACCACAACAGATAAGCTTATTTATGTGTTCATTTAAGTATGGTACTAGGACCCCCAAGATCATGAAAGACTGCTCAGAATTGATGGATTTTATGGCAAATCGCATCCAGAAAAATGAAGAGGCCATGTTCTATATCGAACTGCTGATATATTGATCTTGTTTCAATTAATTTGCACAAGGATGTACACATCCCTGATTATCAAGCACAGGGTTGGGGTGAGCCAGAAACCTGTCCCAGAAAACACTATGGATGAAATACCAGTCGCTGGTCAGATATTCTTATATTCTTAGCTAACCCAGGCTAACAAAGGCTAGCGCAGGAGAATTGTGGTTCATCTGTCTCTATTGAGGCTGAAAGACCACAGAGCCAAGCAGCAGACCATGAATGCTGGAAGCGTCTGACTCAGATTCTCCTGGACCAGTACTTCACGCCCTCTTACCCAGTCACACACCAGCAGTAGGAGGAAGTCCTTCGACATAAAAGGTTCCGAGCCAAAAAGACTGTCTGAAGCTGGTTGGGGGTGACGGGGACATCCACTCCCGCCCCAGCACCTATCACATACCCCTGGCTGGGGGCAGTGGGAATGTACCACGAACATTGCTCATCCCTGCTGGGATGGAGATTTTAGTCACAGTCCCAGGAGGAGAACTGACTTTGGAAACATCTGGTGGGAAACTATAGATTGCCTAGGGTACTGTTGTGAAGTCATTTTTGAATCGAAGTGTCTTCCTGCAAACAAATAGTCATAAAATGTTTAGCTAGACTACCACAGGAACGCGAAGGGCGTGAACTTCGACTTTGGTTCTGCAAGCATGCCCCTGTTTTTGTCTCAAGGATGCGTGTGGTATTTTAAGCAGAAATGTAAATGGAATTCAGAGACTACAGGAAGTTACAGGAGACAAATCTGCAAGATTGTATCTTCGTTCATCTGTGGGGATACAGTCTGTCATGTTCCTAAGGCCAGTGATACTGGCTGGTATCGCCTCATACGGGGAATCCATAATGCTGGTCCACCTCGTCCAAAGATGGACATAGGGATCATTTGTTGGTAACGGTGGTGGTGAAATTTGGCTGGTATGATTTCGGGGGGCCCAGCGAGGTTGTCTGTGTCAGGCTTTCATGCTGAGACCCGTGTTGTTGCAGGAGAAATGTTAACGATGGCGTGGGTAAGGTCTCCCGTCCTGGACAAAGCGGGTGGGGGGAGCTGTAATTGCAGTTGTGATACTGGAATGTAGAGAGGAACAAACAAAGCTTTCTGAAGACGGGGAGGGAGGAATCTGACAGCTGTTCATACATGCTGGCGTGTAACGGACAAAACTTTGGATTAAATCTTATCAAAAAAAAAAAAAGATTTAGGCTTCAGAAAAGTTATGAAAATGACTCTGCTATCTGCAGTACAATACAGTGTCATGTGTACTAGTTTGACATAGGCAGACATGGGTAGGGGGGCTCCTAAATGGGCATTTTGGGCTATTTTTTTGAAGCCAAAAGGGAAAGGAGAGGGAATTAAAAATGATCAATTGGGGGGGGGGGGCAACTAATAATGCAGCTAATAATGCAAATACCAGATATGCTTCTATAATTTAAATGATCATACTACCTTATATGGAGTGGTGCAGTGACACAGTGGTTAGCATTGGTGTCTCACATCTCTGGCACCAAGGTTTGAGTCTCTGCCATAGCTCAATGTATGTAGAGTTTGCATGCTCTCCCCATGTTTTCATGGGGCTTCCTCTGCGCAGTCCAGCCCCCGCCCCCCCATATGCAAAAAAAAAAATCACGAGATGAATTGGAGTTTCCGAACTGCCCATAGGTATGAACGGTGTGTGAATATGCACTGCGACGCATTGGCACCCCGACACATTCTCCATGGCTACTTGACCAGTGCAGGGTTGTGGGGGTCTGGAGCCTAACAGAGCGCAGAGAATAACTTAGGATGGAGCAGCAACCCATAGCAGGGCAGTGACACCGTTCACACAGAATTTGGCGACTCCAAATCACGTCAAGGGGAAAACCCCGAATTACACAGGCAGAACCTGCAAACCAGGACATGGAGACTCAAAGCCAGGTCTCCAGAAAGGTAAGGCAACCATATTGTCACCATACTACAAGTTAAAATTATACAATCAGAAACTATGAATTAAATGGGTATTTTAACAAAGTGTCCACTTTATTCAGGTGGTTATGGGTTTATGTGTTTAAGACAAGATCAAAGTCCCTTGATGATCCAGAAAAGAAGGACAGGAACTTCCAGAGAGAACAGAAAGATTCCACACAAAGCAGCCACTGTCCCAGCATTTAATTCTTAACTTTTGTGAAAGAGAGGAAAAGAACATTAAAGGATGTTTCCAGTCCCAGGAGACTCAAGAATATGAAGGAGTGGACAGGAATTGACATGAGACAGTCAGAATTGGCCAGTAGGGTCAGCCCAGAAGCCTGGCCCTCAGCTGTAGGACACCGGCCCATATTACACAGCACCAGGACTGAGTGGGATCACCAAACACAGAGAGTGCAGTGCGATTAGCCACTGGGTCAGTACTAAGGAGATTTCTGGCAACGTCAAAGCAGGCAAACAGCTGTGACGCACATTGGGGCCTTGTAGCTATGTTTGTGTAATGATAACAATAATACGTGTTGCAACAAAACGTTTTATTAATCACGATTTAGCATTAAACGTGATGTATCATACCATCTATTTCTCACACAGTTGAAAAGTCCACTACATGAGATACAGTACGTATGGTTATTATTGTTAAAACATTTTATATGTATATGTTTTCTTTTTAACTGCTCAACACTGCATATGATTAAATTTTTGTTGTGTTAAAAAGAAAGTTGTATCTCTTACATACTGTATACTGTGCTGTAACAAGAGAAGGGGATTGTGGGTAGTCTTGCTGATTTGATTGGAAACTATTTAGGTATAGACTACCTGGGAAAGGTTAGCTTGTCTTTACACTGAAAAACTGATATTCCTACCTTATGGCAACTTGCTAGCATTCTTATCCCAATGCCTTGAAAAATAATGTGATTATTTCTTGCAATGAAACGAATTTGTTAACAGAAGTACTTGTGGACTGTCAATGTGTGTGCATAGCGCCATCTCCTGGTCTCGTAGGACCCAGAAAGCACCCAGGAAACACTTTCGTAAAGATTTTGGCAAGCATGTCCTTCCAAATGGAGTTTAAGCTCATCCAGTGTCGACTGGCAAAATTAGCGGAAAATTCGTTCTTCCACATCCTTTAAAAAGAATCGTATTTGGGGTTATGTGACTGCAGGAATGAAGGGGGGATTCTGAAAGGAACATAAATAAACCGGGTTTCCAGAGGGGGTCTGAAGGGAAATCATGGGCTGCCATCCTGCAGTTGATTTAATCATTACTAGGCCTGAGGACGCAGCCAGGGGGCACACCAAAAGCACAACAGCCTCACTCTTTATTTTGTGCTTAATAAGTAACAGCAAAGAGGTTCACTAACACTGGACACACCCCTCTGTTCTAAGCTCTAAAACACAGCACTGGTACTGCATTCGGATCTGGTTTCTTTTCCCATTCCACACCTTTATCTCTATATATTATAAAGTCTGTCCATTACACGAATATCATAATTCTAATTTCTCACATACAACTGTAACTGCAAACAACTTCTGTTTTAAATGCATATACATTTATTTAGCGACTTCAAAGATCTCGGGTTTATAATGGACTTACACTCAAAATAAGCATGCAGTTGTCAAAACCTGGAAAACCTGCTAAACATGAAGGATAAGCACTGATAAAAAAGAAAAGGAGATCACACATTGCTCCCCCAGGAGGTCACAGGGTGAGAATGGGGTTTAATAGGATTTTGGGAACAGCTAAGACAATCCTTTGATCAGGCCAGGACAAATCCACACGACTAGTGATTAATGCAAACAAACTTATGAAAGAAACTACCCTTATCACTGAATTCCCTGTCAATACACACATTGCTTCCCCAATCTCCAAACTCATGATAGTGTTGACCTCCAGGTTTCACAACACAGTCTCCATGTTTTCCTTTAGTGTTCATTCATATCAATTCAGGCACCAGAAGGTACACCATCGATGCAGTGCCACAAGGACTGAGACAAAAACACCTTACTTTCAGGACCGCTTGTGTGCTGTCAAGCATACAAACCTTTAAGTGATGTTAATGGGTCAATGAGGGCCAAAAGGTTAAAAAAAATAAACCCAGATCGTTCTTCCTGACCCAAGTTTGAACAAGCGACGAAGAGTCAGTTAATAAATGAGCTTGTAAAATACACAACTCAGGTTTGTAAAATAAAATATTGAACCACAAATTATTCTGTGTTGTTTCTATTGATGCTGGGAAGAGTCAAGCTCAAATAAAATCTGACACAGAAAGTACTCACACCCCTAAATCAGGTAAAGAGTATTTATCTTCGTCACAGGTCCTCCTTGATTATAATTGTCATCTTCACCTGATAATCCAGAAAGACTGGATTATCAGATGAATCGAAAGAATCCTTCATTTGAGACCCCCCCACACAGAAAAAGCAGTCAGAGATTTAAACAGCAAATTTAGGAATTGAACAATGAGATTCAAATCACCAAAAGTCCAGATTCCGAGGTACTCCTCTGCCCAGTATTTTTATCGATATTGCTTTCCAAAACCCATAAAAAATGTTACCACATCTCTGAAATTACCTCAGTTAATCAAATGAAGTACTAGATAAAAAGAAGAGGTGGAGCCCAAAGCTAACCCCGGTGGAACCTAAAGCTGGAACCTGAACCTGAAGTTGACCCCAGTGTCACGGTCAGCAGGGGTTACAGGGGACCCCATGCCAGACACTTCAGCTCCTTCACTGCTCTGCAGTTATAGGGCCCTAAAGCCCTTGTGCAAACTGGGGTCCGCATTAAATAAAACCATACTGGCAGTTTTTTTACTCCATTTACAATCTCACAGAACATGATGTCCAGTTCAAAATTTTTACCAATACACATCTTGACACTCATCCAAGTATACTAAATACTTACTAGGCCTATATATTACATTTTTTTTATATGTGTTTAAGGTGTATATGCTCTCTAGGGGCATCCGGTGTCCATAAATTCTGAAACTGAAATCTAGTCTCTACATCAAAATATCAAACAACACAGCACTGTGGGTTTTATTCAAGCTCACCGCGCAGTCGCTTGTGATCGATTCCACCTGCGTCACCTGCGCTCCCGCAGGGCCGGGAAGATTACGCTGCCTAAACCCCAACCCCTCCTACGCTAAGCAGGAATTAGAAGGTAAGCTCATATCTGCTATATAATGACCGCTGTCTCCTCAGAGGGAACCTGGGAAGGTGTGGATGCAGTGGGATGGGCCAGGCAGCGACGTTACCCTCCCATCAAGGTGGAACGTATGTCATGGAGCTATATGAATGGTTTAGGTAATATTTCACAAGTATTCCTCATTATAAGATACTTATAGGCACCAGTAGCTGTAAAGTTAACTTTGTTTTTGAACATTTTTTTTATGAATTCTTGAATTATTAGTGTCAACTTATAACGAGTGTGATGAAATGCTGGTTGCTGGTGAGTCAAAAAGAATCACTGAGACTAAACAGTCATCGCACATTAAAGAAGGCTGGATTTGGACTTTGCGGGTTTGGCTCATGTTGGCTTGAATCTCTAGCTCTTTCAACATGTCTGAGTTACTTTACCTGAAGTAAATGCTTGGATGGCTCCACCTGCTGGATTTCCGGTTTATTGCAATTTAATCTTATTTCAGCTTCCGGTCGATCTTAGACATAATCACAAAATTATTAAATATGCCTCACTATTTTGGAGGTGCGAACATATTAGTGGAGATAACAGTTTCTGGGTGCATCTAACACCATTTGACTCATATAATGTGCTAATGTAAAATCTGTTTTTGTTCATTGTACACTCAAAACAAGAAGTGGTCTGAGTGCTGTTTTAACCTGCTTTTTACTGAGATGACTACAGAAATGCCAAGGGAGGTATGCTGTTGCTTTTAGTTCTGAGATAACAGTGAGGGATTTATAAATCATACTACTGGTATGTGTGAATAATAAAGTGTTGTTGGGCAAACAAAAAACATTATAATGTGTCTTGGATTGGTACATTAATCGGAAAATGCATCAACTCTCAGAGTTTTTTTCCTGTCTGTGAGGCACCCTTTGGTCGTACGCCATTTGTGTCCCAGGAAGTTCATAAAGGAATGTCCGAGCGGGCTGATCACCCTCCACGAGTTCCGGCGACACTTCTGTGACGGGACGGTCGGTACAGAGTCCGCCGAATACGCCGAGCAGATCTTCCGTACCCTGGACAACAACGAGGTGGTCGACTGAATTACCGCCGTACTGTTCAGAGGAAAATTTACATAACGATGCAACCATTATTTGATTACCCAGGCTGCATAGGGCACAAGGTTGGGGATCAACCTGGACGAAATGTTATGTTGTCTGAATGAGTAAATACTCCTGTTCATCATGTACTCCTCTAAAGGATGGAGTAGTGGACTTCCGGGAGTACGTGACAGCCATCAGCATGTTGACGAAGGGCTCGCCGGTGGAGAAGCTGCGTTGGTCCTTTATGCTGTACGACAAGGATAAGGACGGCTCGATCACACGCGAGGAGATGCTGGAGATCATGCAGGTGAGGCGCCCATTCTGCTCCGCGAAGGAATATAACAGATCCCTGCTCCCCTGCCACTATCACCACATTCTCCTCCTATGCAAATGTTACATATAACCCTGTGATGCCACAATAACGACACTGTCACTTTTAACAGGCTGTTTACAAAATGAGTGTGGCTGCGTCTTTAACCAAGCCTAACCCACTGACGGCAGAAGAGTGCACCAACAGGATATTCGTTAGGCTGGACAAGGACAATAATGGTAAGGACACATGGCAAATGAGGAACAGCTACCAAATGATTTTTAATACAATCAAATTTATTTTAATGGAATATTACAATAGTGCATAGAATTCAGGGACATGGTTAGGGTTAGAGAGGGGGGGCGACTTGATACTGTTAAAGTCATAATACACATCTGTACCAAATGACAAAAAGTAACAGGATTTGCGTGGGTTACGGTTTTATTGGTTAAAAAAACGAGGTAGCTTTAAACTGCTACTGTTAAATTTTGTCTTGTCACATTCTTGCAGCAAATTAGAATTTCTAAGCCTAAAATAGCAATAGCGGGTTTGTACAGCTTGTGTCACCTTTAAACCATGCATACAATGTAAGCTGGTGAGACTGCTCAAACATGGAGAGCACAGGCATTACATGACCGTCTGCCCTCGCAGCTGTCATCAGTCTGGACGAGTTCATCGAGGGCGCTATGGACGACAAGTGGATCCGTGAGATGCTGGAGTGTGACCCCAACACGGTCAAAGTGGAGAAACCCATGAAGCTCCCTGCTGTTATCTGACATTTCCCCAAATTTCCTTCATTTAACCCCAAATCAGCACATTGATTCAAAGCATATTTAAGAGGTAGCATATCTTACATTTATACTTTAAACATGGAAGAATTATCCTATATAGCCCCTTCGCTCCAATTCAGATCGTGGAAACTGAATAAAAACCTGATGGACTCAACCCCTCCACCTTCCAAACCAAATGAACTTGATGGGCCGATCATCTTATGTTCTTTTACCACAATATATGACCCCCCAAGCTTTTTCCTTCTCCATCAGAAACGTCGCTAAATTAGCAACAACGCAGAGGTTGCGTCCCGCCTCTTCAAAGGTCAAACGTATGTTTTATGACTAAATAATCTTAATAAACATTTTGTCAAACAGCCCTAGAAATGCGCTAGTGAAATTCTTCTCTGCCGGCAGGTGACGGTAGTTAGATGCACTAAAGCTCGTCAACAGAGCAAGATTAAAAAGTGAAATGAAACTCAACAACCACTTAAGCTGGGACAATTAGCACATTGAATATTTGTGGGTTTTAAATTGACATATTGGATCTATGCTAAAGTGCTGTGTTGTCGCTTTATTTTTAATTAGGTGCCCTGTAACTGTAAAAAAACAGCAAACAGACCATTGTAAGATTGTCAACACAAGTACTGCAATATACAGCCTGAAACAAGCCCAAAACGTGTCCGTGATTCCAGACAGTGAGAATGTCCCCCATTAATCGCTTTTGTTCGTCCTCACTTCCTGGATCCCCACACTAGAAGTTACCCCTATACAGACCTCCCATCTTCCTCTCTGTACTCTACCCATAGAACTGCCAGATAGCAGTCACAGGATTTCCCTCGCAGAACACGTTAAGAGACGCAGACAGCAATAGTAAAACCACAAAACTTGTAACGCCTGTAAGTTACTCGGTGCCATACTCAGGCAGGCGCAATATAGTCATAAAAGGTTATTTTCATCGGCTCTGCGGTACGAAGGGAAACGCGTCGTACTTTCGCTTTTTATGGATTTCCCCAAAATGCCCGCGCTAAATACAGTCCACGTGAACAGCGAGAACCCGCCTCATTCTCATTAGTACAACATACACTACCGTGTAGTTTTAATGCACATGGGACGAGACTTCTTCAGTAGAGATGTACCTATTAGTACTTGCACTATAGGTTACGTACTAAACAGAATTAATATTACTACACGTTTTATTTCGATAGTCACTGCAAGAAACACGCAGCTCTGGAAACTTCGACAATCCCCTCACCCGCACTAACAACCGTGCAGATTGATACACCTAGAGATCTTGCTTTTTTTTATGACTTGTGAGGTGGCTCTTAAAAGAGCCTTTGGGTTTCCGAAATTTGATAGCCGCCTGCTCAACTTTACGCGCGCTCTCCGCGGATGCGACGCGCCAGCTGGATGTCCTTGGGCATGATGGTCACCCTCTTGGCGTGAATGGCACACAGGTTGGTGTCCTCGAACAAGCCAACCAGATATGCCTCACTCGCTTCCTGCAGCGCCATAACGGCAGAGCTCTGAAAGCGCAGATCCGTCTTGAAGTCCTGAGCGATTTCTCGCACCAGACGCTGGAAAGGCAACTTGCGGATTAGCAACTCGGTAGACTTCTGATAACGACGGATTTCACGCAGAGCCACAGTGCCTGGCCTGTAGCGATGAGGCTTCTTCACACCACCAGTAGCCGGAGCGCTTTTACGCGCAGCTTTGGTAGCCAGCTGCTTCCTGGGGGCTTTGCCACCAGTAGACTTGCGAGCGGTCTGCTTCGTTCTTGCCATTTCAAGAAAATGCTTACAGCCAAGCGAAGAGAGGAATACTTCACTGCGTTTCAGCGCCCACTTTTAAAGCATACAGGCAAGGCGCTGATTGGACGAAAGCCTGGTCGAGCCCTCATTGGCGCGTTCAAAATAACGATACCGTACCACCACTCCTTATTGGATCATTTGGGCGCCGCATGCGATTCAAATTAAGGCGCGGATCTCTCTTTCTCTCCGTGTTTCCTTTTTGTATTCCACCCATGTTACTTAAGCAAATTAATGAATGAAAACTTTGGGATTTTAATTAATAAAATCAACCATTTATCTATTTTTCCTAATCCATGAATGGCACAGCCATTTAAATACTACTTGCCCCATACCTTAAATACTTTGTTGCTCTGCTTTCGCTTGTGACCGATAGAGGTTTTTATATTGAAGGACCGTGACTGGCTGTCCGCTGGTAGAATTAAATGGTCACCTGAGTGTTCACACATTACAGACGGAATTAAAAGAAACTGAATGTGCCAAAAGTGTAACACGGAATCACGCAAAAGGAAGCTCATTACAAATGGGTGAACGGGGCTGTAGA
>JAODLC010000065.1:15467968-15482591 GCA_026781145.1 Hippopotamyrus pictus
AATAATCTATTACCTACGAAAAAATGGCCCAAAGCTATATATTCACCAAGTAAAGAGCATGTCGTATTAAAGGCCGTATTAAAGGCCGTATTTGCATTTATAGCCACGTTAGATATTGCACCAGAAATTTACACGTTACAGGGAGAGGTGATCCTGTAAGTGTCCTTCCACAAGAGGACACCAGCAAGCCTGCCCCATACGCGAAAAATGCTAATTAGGAGTGAATATTTCTCTAATCTAGTAGTTAATAAAAATATGACCTGCATATATGGGATAACCTTTAGTTTGAGCTCATCTAATATCGGATTGTAAATCTGTATAAAATATTCCACAAATACAAAAAGTAATGAGACAGAGATTTCGAAAAATTATTCCACGTGGCAAACTATAAACTGACATTATTGAAAGGCCTGATGATAAGTCTCTAGTAGCTGCGCAATGACAAAATAACGAGACATAGAGAATAATACTATTTTGCATAATATACATATATGTTGTATCTAACGTATACATTTATTTCTGGATTAATTTTGCATTTCGATACGTGTGCCTTCCATTACATAACGAATGTGTAATTAAGATAACATTCTGTGGAATATTCCATTAACTTGTAAATATAAGTTTTATACTTATATTAGTAATATTAGAGTCTCGAGTCATAATACGATTCGTAGGGTTACCGGAAAGTTAAATGTATGAAGATGTATCTTCTTTTCGGTCTCTCAGATGAACAGCAGTCCTAAGGAGACTGTCTTCGGCAAGTTAGGAAGCGGGGGCGGGGAGTGTGTCCCTGGTGACGTAGCTGCCTGTGGGGGCCCACTTTCGACATGGCGTAAAGGTGGAAGGACTGGAGACCGCTGGACTGCTGTTGAAGTTATTCGGGGAAAAGAAACAAAATAGTTACAAAAGTAGTATAAAACAAAGGCGTGACGCGTGGCTGTTGAGGATTAACGCGTCAGAAGTACTTTGAAGTTTCTGCACAGTGTTGGTGAGCGGATACTTGGTAGCTCTGCAGACTTTCAATTCGTATTAACTGTTGCTCCTATCGATTTAAGACTTATAAGTTGTCGGTGCTCTTTTTGCTTTGAAGCAGTATTATCTTATTTATTTGAAATGCCTGGTGGATAACGCTTTTAATCTCTGCTGGGTGGGGCCTCTTTCCTTGAAGAATTTGTTATAAATCACAGCGAACGGAGGAAAGGAAAAACGGCGTTTTCTGTCACCGCGTCCTTTTCTCCACACGTTTGTGCTTTTCCTTCTCGATCGGTAGCTTTTAAACCAGTTTAAAATCATGGTTTAAAACGTGTTGTGTTGCGTTAGCTTCTTGGGTTAGTTTTAAGTTTTTAAACGGAATTTAAATTACGAATCATTATAACGCTTTATTAAATACGACAGCGCCCAAGGTGGGACACCGTTAATCCCGGTGTAGTACACTATATTCCGTGTATTCCATGGTCAAGATATTCCCCAATATGAAATACTTTTATTTTGCATAACTGAACTTATGTGGCAGGATGTTTCCGAAATGACAAATGTATAACACTGAGAACTGATGTCTTTTTAGCAGCTTGATGCTTTACTTTGTGGATGGGGATGTGCAGGGTGGGCTGCTCTGGTTTAGCAGCAGCCCGCACTTCCCACGTAGCAGATGCTGGTTTGCCTGGGAGCGACGTGACGGGATGGAGCCGATTTTCTGGTGCGTTTTGAAACCAATGTTAACCCACGGGAAAGCCTCGTTTTTTGCGGCTTACATCTAAAAAACAAGAATTGACTTTATGCATCGCACCTGGTGGGTTCCCGCCAGCAGAAATTTTGTGGTAAATATTTATTGAACATTTTTTTACTATATACGGGAAAATGCTAAAACGGCACACTCCTATCTTAACTGTACGTGATCGATGACGACTAGGGATTTTTGTCAAAAAAAGGAAGGAAAAGAGGAGATAAAAATACAAATCCATATAAAGACATGGTTTGACTTTAGCTGTATGTCTGCGAACGTTAGTTTCACTAGTCTAACCTAGCTGTTGGCTATGCTTTAGAAGATGGAACAAGTTGTGACATTTGAGAGGGTAAATCGGTGTTCAGAAGCACCAGATGCTTTCCAGGCTATTGGCCATAGGCAGTCGGTCATATCTCCTGAGCTGTAACTAAAACAAGGCACCGTGCAGCTTGTCCTTCCCTGTGTAAAACATTTTTAGCCACATGAAAATGCAAATTGCATCAGGTTATGACATTGGGAGTGTCAAAATGACGTCGGGTAGTTTGTTTTCCAGTGGAAAAGATTTTTCCTTCTGACTGACCTGCTTTGATTAGTGTGTGTGTGTGTGTGTGTGTGCGCGCCTTTTGCACTCATACATTTCTGCAGCTCCCTCCTCTGTGCCACGCAGAGAGATGTGGAGATGTGCTTGATGGTCTGGCAATAATTGTAAAGATGATGTGCAACCCGCCCCATACGTAAAACTGGCAGTGAGACCCAGATTACATCTCCAGAAAATGAGCAGCCGTACTCCTACTGTGAAATAGTACTGAGGAGCAAAGACTTTTTCAGCTGCATTAAACTCGCCCCCCTGGCTTTCTATGGGGGATAGTCATATCTTTATATTTATTTTCCACTGGAAACTTTTCAGCTGCATCAGAAAGTTCCCTGTGCGTGTTCCGAGGCTTTGTTTAAACAAAGATGTTCACGACACGGCTTTTGAGAAGTTCTGATTTATCTGGTTGGATGTACACCACTTTTTCCTTCCCTATCCTGCTGGAATTTGGAAGGTCAGTCTGAACTAACTCAAAGTCAGTTTGGATTAAATGTTTACATGATTGGGGAACAGTATATTTCATCGGTGCATTTATTTTATGCATTAACAGTTTACACCAATGTTTAAAAATAGACCCTATTGGAATATAATAAAGTGTGTTAATTTTACTTGTCATTTGTAATTGTTTTTCCTTAGTTTAATCTTGTTACCCACCCTTAGTTTTTATAAGCCAGCCGATTGCTGTAAGTCTTTCTCTGTACATCATGTGAACAGATAGAACATATATTCATGTAACACTAGTAACACTGAAGGACATCAACAGCACTCTCAATGCAGATATATTGTAATTATGCCCTGTTTTAATATTCTGTTATGAGGTTTTTTCTGGGTGGAACAGGTTAGGTGGCTCAGTCCAATGATGATGAAACAGGCACTTAATTCCCAAGTCTGCTACTCTTGTTCTGCATTTTAATTCAATGCATGGATCTGATTAAACATCTTGAGATCTCATTTTCATAGTGGTGAATGCAAAGTCAATAAATGCGTGACTTGCTTTAAAGGCTTAAATGTGTTTTGCTCAAAACTATTGACCATGCTAAGTAATTATGCAGTCATTTCATGATAATGATGTTTTAATGTATTCCCATTTGAAAATAAAGGCACCCTATTGAATTGCATTAGGAATCTTACATCAGTTGATGAATGCCTTTGAGGTGTTTCTGAATTATTACCTAATTTCCATAGCTTATAATTGCACACGTACCTATTTAATAATATGTAAAAATTGAAGGAGTTTGTTTCCACAGTGAGAACGGAGTCTGTGTGGGATTAATAGTATTATTGTTTGGCAAGTATAGACTGAAGTGTGTTAAAATAGCAGCTGTTTGTGGAATTGGTTTTGATTGGAAACTTGTTGAGCTTCATCAACCCCCATGTCATTTATTTGTATTGTATCATGTATTTGCTGTGTTACATAAATGGATAAATTGGCAAAAAGGATGTAGGTGTTTGTCAGACCTTTGGGGTGTGGGAGTCCTGATCATCTCACACAGATGCTACCCGAAGAGGTTCCTGTGACCGAGTTCTGCTTTTTCAAGCCCCTTTGCCGTCAGAAATAGCTGGGGAGGTGAAAGTAGCTGGCTGTTTAGAAGCCCGTCACTGGCTGTCACTGGGTGTGTGTGTGTGTGTGTGTGTGTGTGTGTGGTGGGGGGTGGGGGCTGACATCCTGACTCATACACAACAGCGTGGGACCGGAAAGAACAGCTGAGCGCAGACGCAATACTACGCTGCACTGGGAATGAAGGCCAGATTTTTACTCCAGTGAGAAATTTAAGAATAAATCGAACGTTATAAATCCTTAAACTTCTGTAGTTTTTATGCTGTTAATCAGCTCATTATATGTTCTTTACTAAATTAGATGCATTGGTGAACTTGGGTTTGAAATGATCTGTATGAATGTAAACGTTACTCATACTTTGACGTCAGTGGGTTAATCAACCACCTACTAACTTGCTGGCTCTCAGACTTGCCAACTTCAAGCCCCTTCCTATCATCTATGGCCAGGTTTTATTTTACGGTCATACAAAACACTTAAAAGGAGTTTGTAGTCTGGTTTCAGTTTAAATTTCTTAGAATCTCCCTGAAGCCTGTGATTCCTCTTTTGAGACGTGATGTTTAACCTCACTTTGCTCCCTTGCTAAATTATTTGTGGAATTTGTTGTTGGCCCCTCTAGCGTGCGTGTGTGTGTGTGTGTGTGTGTGTGTGTGTGTGTGTGTGTGTGTTTGTGTGCACGCACAAGAGACAGAGTCTGTCTTATTTTTTATACCTCCCTGCTCTGCCAAGGGTATGTTGAGGGTAAGATTCCATGGTGAATTAAGGACGTTGGGTACTTTAGTAGTGATTGTTTAGGTAAATATTACGGAGTAACTCTTGATTTCCAAATTTTCATTTCCAAAGGGGATAAAAAGTGATGATTAAATAAAATGCTTGGGGGTTTCCTACAAAATATTTGGCTGGGGTACAACGCTGACTGTATATTTATGTATAAATAGACTTAAAATGTAACCAGAAACGGCTTTCACGTGCGTGACGTGCAGCGGGGGTAGCCCGTGCTGTAGCTCTGAGCTGGCAGAGTAATTAGCATTCCAGAGTTCCTGAGTGAGTAAAGAAACATGGCCGCCAAGCAGCCTTCCACTAACTTCTGACCCAAAGGCAGACATTCTTTCGGCACGTGCCAGGAAATACTTTGTTGGGGCAGGAGATTGTTGCTGTATGAATTCTCTCTCGCTTGCTGTCTCTCGCCTCACTCCAGCGTCGTATTGCGTGGCACTGACGAGCTCAAGATTTTCCAGTGTTTTATTTCGACATTGTGACTGGAATGAGTATTTTTTATTTTTTTTCCTGAAGTCGCTTAACAGCACCTGTGTGTTTCTGGCGTTTTGTGGATGATCTCCCCCCCCCAACTTCCTGATGCATGACGTTTGTGCTGTGTTTAAGTTGGGGAGTCTTGGCCAGTTGTCAGAGGGGCAGCTGGGCCAAATGGGAGGTCTTACGGATCTCTGTACACACCCCTGAGCTCTGAGTGCATTTTTGTATTCTCTACCTTTTGGGGGGACTGCTTTAGGGACAGGCTGGCGAGGACGCATTGCTGTCCCTGGAATCTTGCTACCGTAGCTAACGTCAGACACACCCGCCATATTCGCTAAGGGCACATCCCCAGAAATCTGCGGGCCCACACCTGCAGGCCGCATCATGAGCACGATGTCGACGGCGTCATGGGTCATTGCTAAATGGTCACCATGGAAATGATTTATTTGTAGGAAAGGCTGCGTGGGGTTGATCGACGGGTGTGTGTGTTTGTAGTGTTGCTGGGTACCTGCTCTGGCGAGTGGGAAGTTTCGTCCCCTCAAGGGCTCTGGCTGCAGGTCTGGATGAATGTGACTCCTATTCATCTTGGAACGCCCTCCGTGATGTTTCCTGTCAAGACGTGCGTCTCTCGATGTAAACTCGACTCGGACCTTTACTGCATTTTATGATGTTTGTCCATGTCAGACTTTTGATGTAGTCTAAAGTTATACTCCTTCAGAGTAAAATGAACTGGCTTTTTTTCATGGTTGTGTTTTGACTTATGTATTTGGGTGTGTGTCCAGGCAAAAAATGATCAGCAGTTATGTTTTAGGACAAGTTCCATTTCATGAACTTTTCTTTTAAAAAATAATGGGTTAGGGTAGCTCTCATGGTTCGTTTGGTTTTGAAACCCTGTGATTCTATTTATTATTATTGTTGTTGTTGTTGTTGTTATTTACTGTTATTATTATTTACAATACAATTGGTAGCACAGTTAAGTCTCCTGGGACTTCTTAATGTTCTGTGGAGAATTATGGAAAAGATGTTATCATGGATTACACTGTCTTTGAAAAGATATGTCTCATTCCCTGCATGTTAAACTAATAAGGTATATAATTACATAGATGTGTTCTTGCAGATACATTATTTGTTTTGTGGAGGTTGTCATGTGGAAAAACAGTGAAGAAATTCACACAACACTGGGAGAACATGTACAAATATGTGGTTACCTGACTTGGAATCCAAAAATTTCTGTGTGATTTTTGTGCATGTTTATGTATACCCTGTTAGCCTGGCATCTTCTACCTTTTGAAGTCTTTCTTGGGATAGGTTTCCACCCGTGGTCCTGTAATGGACAGGTGATTAGAAAATGAGCCCCCAAAGCAACATGTACCACATCTTAAAATCCTAAATTTACGAATGGCTTGTGAGGCTAAAGTATAAACCCCAAGGGCTTCTCTGCAGTGAACAAGGCCCTTTCCCTTTGGTGAGTTCCACCTCTTCTCTGTGCACGTTTGTGTGTCTTTCTGTGTGCCAGCAAACTGAGGGGAAAAATCAACAAACGGTTTGATATTTATATGCTCCTTAAAACATGCTAGTTTAACCAAAACAATTTTTTTCCAGGGTGGGAAACCACTGTTCAGCTAAGCGTTTCATCCCTGCAGTGCACAAATCCAAGTCGTCAATAGCATTGCGGGAAACGATTTTTAGATGTCAAAATGAAGTTAATCGTCTGGTTTTTGTGCCTAGGCCTGTGTGACTAATTCTAGAATTGCTACAGTAGTTTTCAGTAATGTTGGACATTGGATTTAACAGCTCACTACAATCATGTTTTTGCTCAATCACTAAATTGCAATTGTTAGTTGTACAGAGGAATCAAAGTTTATACAAATATTAGGTCTGAATTCCAGTTGATCTTGGGGCATTGAGAGTCCACTGGGAATTTTCAACCCGACACGGCAGCACAACAGTAATGTCCATATTGTTTGTTTGTTTTTGTGTCATTTACGTCCTATCTCGATATAACACTCATTGGAAATGACCCATGTCACACTGAGTGCATTTCAGGGCGCTTTTCCACCGTAGCAGATCCCTTACTTTTGGTACTCGAACAACGTGCAATATTAATACCAACACCACATGTTACGCACATGCAATTCTTACGTTGTTAATCAGCTAGATTAAGATCAGGCTTTTTCTTACTTTCTATTCTGTACAGATATTATAGCGCCGAGTGTTTCACTAAATCATTTTTACTGTTATAGAAAAAAAAAAACCTTAGCTAGTTTTGCATTTTTAGTTATTGTTCCTTTTATAGATCTATGTGTGTGTATATGTGTATGTGTGTATATATATATATATATATATATATATATATATATATATAATACGTCTAAAAATCTGTTTAAAGCTTGCCTCCACTGCTTTTGCATGAGCGCTGCATGTGTTCTCCGAGACCATCATAATCATTTTCGTCCTTGCTGTCTAAATCACTCCTAGACAGGTTTATGAGAAATTTGTGAACTCCTTTTTGCTTTTTACAATAAAATTACATTTCTATATGCATGCTGTCCTAGTGTATTACTTTAGTTTTTACAGTTCTTGTCATCCCATCCAGATCTTTTTTTATATATCTGTTCTTCTGAGTAGATGTTATTTTTTCTTTATCAGTATTGTTTTTCAAGGTGGTGGTTGTATTGTGTTTCAGTGGTAGGCTATTTGCACAACCAATCAACAAAGGAAGCCTTTCCCACCCCAAAGTACCGAAGAACCAAAGAAGTACCCCAGCTGGTTTGGCGCTTTTGGTACCAGAACTTTTGGTACTGGTCCTCGACCGGAAGTCAATGAAAAGGGAAAGTATCAAAAGTACCGTACCAAAAGTACGGTATTTGGTGCGGTGGAAAAATGGCCTTAGAGATCACAAAAGGGGGAATGTGGTCAACCTGGTCATCCAAAATGAAAATGCGTCTTGGTCCCAAATAGTGTTTTGTGTGATGTGAGCTGCACTGGAGGTCGCTTATGACTGTGTCTTGATCCCAGACGGGGAATGCAGAGCTATTTCAGTCAACTATTTAAGCCAAAGATGCCCTAATTTTAATTTGAGGGTTTAGCTGTGGTTTAGCAGTGTTTACAGCTACGTTTGTGGCTTAACAGCTGTTTGCTAGCTTTTATTCTTTTGCGTTTTTTTTTCTTACTGAAGTTTCCCATTACTGATAACTTTTCAGTTCTAGCTACTGTAGCTTTCCACTGTACTACACTGTCCACTGTATTACTGCAGCTGACCAGTGCTAACGTGTTTTTCATTAGTAATTGTATACTAAGTATCCAGTGTCATTCTTTAAATATTCTGGTTTTAATTACACATTAGTGTGTGTGCGTGTGTGTGTTTTGCCCCACACTGGAACCTATTGATTCTGTATATTTGTGACCCATGCTGGGCTCCAGTTTGCAAACATGGTGTAGAGAGTTTCTCTGTTGTTTGTTTCTTCTGTCTAAGGATGCCATTAAGAATACTCACTATTATGTCATCCCACAGATGATCATGGCGCTTAAGTCCTGTAGATAGGGCAACATGCCATTAGACATGCATATTTCTCAAGACCTCATCCTACTAGCAGTAGCAGTGGGGTGAAAGCTCGTGGCCCAGTGACTTTTCTCCTTCAGGTATATGTGTGCTCTCTTCAGACCTGTTCATTTGGAACACATTTTGTTCATTCTGCATGCTTGGGTCCATCTTCACTGGGCCAGACGCCACATTTTTTCAGTTCTAAAGAGGACCAGGCTCCATGGTAGAGGGGCCCTCTGTAGGGTTTCACAGGGTGTCACACTGAACGTCAAGGATCGCCAAACCTTCCTTTGACTGTGTGGATTGATGACTGTAACCACATCCTGGTGGTGATATTGAAATATTCCTTGAAAAGAAAACCCTTCAGTTACTTCAGGAGTGATGGAGGTAGAAATGTACTCTACACTCTGCATTCCAGATCTTCTTGCAGAGGTTAAATGTTCATGAAACTACTCTTGTATTTCTTTAGCTGTGTAAATCAGGAAGGGCCAATGTTTGCACCAGGTCCTGTGGAATGACCCCATATTTCTTTGCTGTTTTGTGACCATGCAGAACAATCATTGGATCTCAATTCCCAGATGGCTACCCATATCAGCAGAGACAGAGGGCTGAAGGCATCTTTTGGCTTTCCCCAATGTGAGCTTGGATGGACGGAAATGCCTAAATGATGACTCATGATACTGTTGCATTTTCCAATTCTTTTGGGGGGCAGGTATTATGCTCTTTACACCAGTTTGAATCTTTGTGCTGTGGCCTTGGTTATAAGCAGTATCCAAATGGCATCCCTGCTGAATACTGCCCCAGCTTTGTGAAGTTTACAGCATGCTGTCGGGGTTGCTATAAAGATGCACTGATGCATCATGATGGATCAATTTATTTAGGTGCTGATTCAATGCATCGATCTGTGAAGTCAGAATCAGTTTGTGGGGTTAAAGTTAAAGGTAATCCTACATCCGGGTTGTGCCCTCTCACATTCACGTGCCCCAGGCAGGCGTACAAGGTAGCAGTGCTGGCACACGAGTTTCCGAAACGTAGGGTGGCAGGGGAAGGTTCATTAATATTTATAAAGGAAGCACTACTGGATGATCTTCGAGCTATGATTCTTTTGGGAAGTGCATGCATTTTATAGTGCAAGTCCTTTTTTTGCAAGCTACGGTAGCAATGGTCAAAGAGGTAGCTAATTAGCTAGGTAAGACAAGTGTAATCTTAGCTTTATAGATACACAAAATGCTGGTTAACATGTCGATGTTGGCCGATGCTCAGTGTTGAAGATATCAGCAGTGATGTGTCAAGGTCTCCAGTGGCAACCACCCCCCCCGCATGAAGTGGTTCTTCCTCCTTTAGGCAATCCGTCTGAAGCTAAGCAGCTTTGGGTCTGGCTAGTACTTGGATTGGAGTGGCCAACTGGTCATCCCATCTTTTGTTCTATGTGGATGCCAATGCGCCAGTGCAGTGAAAGGGACACTGTTCTGTAGAAATGGTGCCTTCCTTTGGATGTGACATGAAACCAATGTCCTCACACACTGAGGTCATAAATGATCTCTGGGTATCTTGAAAGAATATCGGTTGTACCCCATTGTCCTGGCTAAAATCGCCCACTGTGGCCCTTTCAAATCTGTCCTCTTATTCTTCCCCTTGCTTGCACTGAATGGCTACAGGTGGGTGCTACACAAGTTTGCGGTGGTTGAAGTGGCTCCCCATTGGTTCCGTAAAGCGCTTTTTTTTTTTTTTTTTTGTCTTGAAAATTGCTATATAATGTCAAACTTCGGATTGTGAGTAACTTGGTTGGCGAGTGTTTTTCAAGGCAAGCAAAATTTTTTAATGAATTTTAACTTGATAAACAAGCAAGGTCTTGCAATACGAGTATTACGTATACACTTTGTCTGCCTAGCGTCACGTGATCACAACTGAGCCGATGGTTCTTCCTCCTCTCTCTCTCTCTCTCTCTCTCTCTCTCTCTCTCGCTGTGGGATTGTGGGTAATCGTTTCCCATGCTCGATCTGTCAGCGTCCCTCACTCATATAGTCAAAATTTAGTAGAAAAGCACCACCCGAATAAGGACGTAGCAATGCGAGCGATGAATCTGTTTAACGACAATGCAATGTCTACATTTCCGCGGAATCGAAAAGGAGGCAGAAGCAGCTGTCATTGGATAGGTTCTTTGTTAGTCACACAAAAAGCAAAAGATTCCACTGAGCCAACAGTTAGCAGTGATTCCGTTAGTTATAATGAAAGTCGTCCTACAAAATAATCATCCTCTTCTCCTCTCTCTCGTCTCCCTCACACCATCTACGATTCTTTTCAAAGGTAAAGTGCAGGTTCATTTGTTTTATGTATTTTTCCTTTATATTTTGTATTAATCATTTTGATATGAATATTTTTGGATTGTGGAACGAATCATCTGAGTTATTATTTCTAATGGGAAAATTCGCTTTGATATACCAGTGCTATGGATTACGAGCACTTTTCCAGAACGAATTATGCTTGCAATCCGAGGTTTTACTGTATTTGCTTCCTTCATTCCTTCATCCATAATGTTCTGAGACTGTCCTTCATTTGGATTGCATCAGTAGTATGTAACTAACTTGCCAAGGTAATATTTGTGAAATGATTTCATGAAGTTAAGGTTTTAAGAAATTGCATCAACATTGATACATTGAATTCTGATAGAAATTTCAAGATTTCTGATGCATTGAATCGTTCACTGAATAATCTGAATTGAATTAAATCACCTTGGGGCCAATGATTTACATTCCATAGCATGCAGTTTTTGTAGAGGAGCTGATTTAGTTGTATGGTACTTGGTATGTTTTTTAGGCCCAACTTCTGTGGTGTTAACAACTATCCTAATAAGTGTCCATCTCCCTGATGATGGTTTTTTAGACCACGTTTCCTCTTTCCTGGTGCATTTTACAGGTGTTTGGCAGATGTCTTGATTTTCCGTTGAAATATTAAACCATGATGTAGTTTTTGTGACCAATGCACCTGCAACACCGGCTCTTTGTCCTTCTTGGGACCTTGTTTAGTTGCTGCAAAGTCAATGTGCTGCTTCGGTTTTGTTTAGTTCACATATCTTAGGTCGGTAAAGCTTCACTTTAAATTTTAATGTTAAGTTGATGTGTATCAGGTTATAAAAAGGAGGCTGTTCCTGTAGCTGAAGTGTCCCCCCTCCCCCCGTTGCTTAGCAAAATCTTCCAGCATGCAGATGAGGGCAAAAGGTTGATGGACTGGGTGATTCAATAAGATGGGCTGCTTAGCTTATCTGCTGTGATGATGGTGGCATTGAGAGTTCATGTTGCCAAGCTTCCCAAATTATTCTCAAACTTACTTGCTGCACATTTCTGTAAAATACTAGGGTTCTGTATGCAGACACATTTTTCATGGTGTTTAAAGGTGGCGAGAAGTGTGATGTACCTGGCATGCATGACATTTTACAACCATTCACTCAAACGCCTACAAAATCTGTCGCCTACAAAGTCAGCTTGCTGTCGTGCCCCGTAGCTGGTTGACTTCCCGTAGAAAGGAAAAATTTAACACAAGTGCGACTTGTCCAAATATGTAGATGAGTTTCTGTCAGCATTGCATTGGACGACAGAGTATAAAAGAGGTTCAGTCATTGGCTGAGGTCCTTCCGTTGCTTCTCCAGCAGCCTCTTGTCTCGAATGTTTTATGCAGTAAACTAGCACAACGGCTCTATTGTTGGCTTAGACACCAACCCCAAAGCAAATGGGACTTTATTACGGAGGAACTGAAATAGGTCTCGTCAAATGTAATTGAACATATACTTAGAAGCTGGATCCCTCTACAGAATTTTAGTGTAGAGCTGTTGTTGACTGGAGAGTAACTGCTACCTGTGCCCTATGAGCTCATATTCCTGGATGTTAGGATGGACAAACAGAGTTTGAAACTGATCTTGTCCATCTCAACTAGAGATGCACCGATCCAATATTCAGATCGGTATTGGAACCGATCCAGACCTGTTAGATAGATCAGGTATCGGCTGTATGTGACTGATCCACATCCGATACTTTCTTATTTGGTTTCCACTAAAAAGAACTGCTATTTCTTGTTTAATTGATTTGTACAATTAATTTGTTTGTACAATTTGATACTAACGCTGCCTCAGTCTTTTTGCCACTCAGTGGGTGTGAGTGCAGGGACTTCGCCTGCTGTGATGTCATGCGCATACCCTTTGCCGTATGAGGAGCTCATCAGATATGGGAGTGACAATCTGTTTTTTTACGCTTTTAACAACAGCTAGTAGCACAACAATTTGCAATCTTTGTAGAAACAGTTTTGAGAGGTGGAAGCAGCATTTAGTGGAAAATCTCACTGAACAAAGTGCACTCAATTGTGTGAGACAAAGCAATGGATGATTTGGGAGTCGCTAGCCTGGGCTATTTTGCACCCTCACTGCAGCTTTTAAGGGGCTGCTATCACAACAAAGTGCAAATGATGCTGTTACCAGTGGGAGAAAATTTGTGGGTCGTTTTAAGCATTCGCCACTTGCGTATCCTCGCTTGAAAGATTTTCGGATTGAACTGCAAATGCCTCAAACACACTTTAAACAAGACATACAAACAAGGTGGGACAGTGCATTATGTATGCTACCAGTAGCCTAATTAAAGCCCTTTTGGAATACATTTGTTTGTTTTGTATTTACTAGCTTTAAAAACATTAATTATATATAAAGTATAAATATATATACATTTATTATTTAAAATATTAAGTAAAAAGAACTCTTGTATCAGAATCGCCAGATGTATATTGTAATCGAATCTGAACTGAAATATGAATCAGCCCATCCCTAATTTCAATTGTACAATTTATGCTCATATATTCTTTTAAGTATAATTTAGCCTCAGTGGACTTTTTAAAATGGGTTTTACTTTTTGTATTTAGCAGGCACATTTATCAAAAGCAGTGCACATTCAAGAAAGGGCTTTGCTCAGGGGCACAACAGCAAAATTGCTCTTCTGATCAGGGGATTTGAACTGATGACCTTCCAGTTGTATGTGAAAGTCCTAACCTAGCACAGCCGCCCTTTGACAGTCTTTCTCATTTGTCTTTGCTCAAAGCTTTACATGTTTGTTAGAAGGTAATTTTAACTTTCTTTTTCAGGAGTCACTGTAGGTTCTGAGGATGATGTCTGATGCCAGTGATATGTTGGCAGCAGCCTTGGAGCAGATGGATGGGATCATTGCAGGTAACGCTAAGACATCCAGAGAGCTGGATTGCTTAGGGGGCACCCTCGGGTAACCGAGTCAGCACTCATTAAGACACACGGTGCAGAAATGCCTGCATTTCAGCAAAAAGTCTGTCTCCTCTTCCCATTCCCTAATGTGGGAAAGGGGGTTAAGATTAGTTTCCTGACAGATATTTTTATCTCACTCTCTCTAATCATGCATGTAAAAGTATTTAAATAAACTTTGAAGGCGTGCTCTGTTATTGATGTGCAAAACAATGTGGAGAAGGATCCTCCCTTCGTTTTTCAGTTAATTATAGAGCTGACATTTTCATTGGAAATGTGGCGCCGGGTCACATGACATCCTGTGGCTTGAGTTACGCACGTAACTGTGGCTGTTATGCTGTCGGGTGACTGGTGCCGCATCCCCTAGTGATACCTCAAACAAAACATCTGTTTGTGAATCCTGGATCTTAATTCCCTCTGAACTAGAGGTTGACTGATAAGGGTTTTAAAATAGCCGATGCCGATATTTAGCAGTCAGGGTCAGCCAGTGGCTGATATATGCTGCCGATATTTTTTGGCCGAAAATTGGACGCTTTCCCCTCTATTTGCATGATAAAATATCACACCAATAATAACAAATGATTCACAAAATTTCTCAACTTAGCATTTATTGAATACTGACTTGTATAAATTTAAATATAAACTTAAATAACAAAAACACAATACAACTTGTAAACAACTTAAACTTATAAACAATAAAAATA
>JAODLC010000065.1:15492145-15540365 GCA_026781145.1 Hippopotamyrus pictus
AATGGGCCCCAGACGCTTGGTGGGGGGGGGGGGTCGTTCGGTTATCTCTCCATGTCTCTGTCTGCTGTCTTCATAGTTTGCATGTACAGGCAAAGCCTGACCTGCTGGAGTGCTGTTTGTAGCTCAGGGGCAAGGTCACCCACCTCTGTGTTCTGAGGAACATTTGATCTGTTTCAGAGACCTTTACGTACCAGTGCCAACTGCGTCTGAGTCGGTCGGCTGCTTCGTGTAAAACAGGCAGGATGTTTGCTATTTGTAGCAAAATAGTGGCTTTATCGTTAAGTGTTGGCTTGTGTGTGTGGGAGGGGGGTATTCCAGAACTGGATAACATCTGGAGGCACTGGAATGTTATTTTTACACATTTCGCTGAGCGATAGGACCAAGGGATGGTCGGGGTGGGGTGTAGCCGTGCAGCTACAGGGTTGTGGATTCAAACCTTGTGTCTCCAAATCTACAGGCATGTGCTTCTGCTGTTTTGTTGTACCTAAAAATTGCAGGTTATTGAGAGAAGGTTTGATATTGTGTGTGTTTCTAGTCTAGGTGGTAATTTAAATATTTTTTTTGCATGATGCAGCCCTTTGCGCTGTATTGTGGATATCCGCATGTGTGGGAGGGCTTCCTTTACTGGGGGAAATGCATCATAAGTAAATAAAGAAACTTCCATCCACATGTCTGACTTGCGTTTGTAAGTCAGGAAGTGCCTCTAGGATACAGAAAATGCTTTAGTATGTAAAGACATTTGTGTATGATGTACACATTTTGAAATCCCGCATGTGTCTCTGTTACAGGAGAGTGGCTAGTGATCCTTCTAGCATGATTTTAAATAATGAAGGGAAAGCTCATCCTAGGTGGGATGAATTTAAATAGACTGGGTCAGTCCTCCAGGATCTTGGCTTGGCAGCCAAATTGCTTCATTCGGGGAGTAGCGTCTGTCGCCGTGTACGCGCTCCGTGGATATGCTCCTCAGCCACACTTAGCTGCCTCTGTCCTTCCTGCTCTTGTGGCTGCCCCCCACCCCCCAAGCTGTCCAGTCCCACCCTTGTGCTCTACCCTGCCCCCTACTGGCACGCGCAGCTAACACGTTTTCTCGCGGCGCCGCCATCACACGCTATCACCAGGCTCTGCCGAAAACTCCTCTAGGCATGTGCTCTGTGTTAAACACTATCCGGCCCATCCAGAGATCTGGGCTTCTCCCGTATCATTGTTTGTCTGGACCTGTGTCTCCCTCGTCTCGAGATTCTGAGCTACTGTAGATCCAGGCTTCTTTTTACATTTAATATTAAATTTACTTTAATCCCTCCCCCACAGACTTCGAAGTACAGAAAATGAAGAAGGCTGTGGAATCACTGATGGCGGCGAACGAGGAGAAGGTTGGTTGAACTCTGTACCCTGACGCCGTTTCTGTGCCGACGGTGTTGCCTGGGTTACGTCGTCTCCCAAGTAACGTTCTGATTTTACTCCCGCTGTTCTACGCCTGTCCCTAGGATCGCAAGATCGAGGAGCTACGACAGTCACTAAACCGCTATAAGAAGGTCCAAGACATGGTGATGTCCGTACAGGGAAAAAAAGGTGTGGGGGGGGGAAACCAACACCAGGGGGCGTTAGTCACTGCAAACTTTCTAATCCAAGTAAAGGGAATTCCATTTACTTTAGTAGAAATTCCCTTTAATAGTTTTTCCCAGTCTGCTGACACGTGATAAATCACTTTTAGACAAGCTGAAAGATGGGGACAGTGATGAGACCTACAGCGACACCTCTGCATCTCTGATGGCTTCTGTGGCTGCTGAGCTGGAGAAGCCATCCTCCCCGGTTTTTGAGGACATGACCAGAAAAAGCCCAGATGAGGTATCTCCTCCAGCATCCAAATGGTTCCACAAGCTGAGAGTGTCTGGTGCTCGAATCTTAAGGATGGCTTCTTAATGTGGCTGGTGACCCTGATAGCTCTACGAGTTTATTGATTTTTTTTTTTTTTCCTCGCTCAAAGCAGCTTTTTAATCACGCAAATTATTACACAGCTCATATTTATAGCTGCTTGTTAAGTACTGCACAGTTATGTAAAAGTTCTGCTGACCGGAACTTATCAAAAAGTGTGGTACACACTGTGTCTCGTGGTAGGAGGAGTCAGACTGAGCTAATAACAGGTCAGTGCCTCACCTGCTAGGACGTTTCTTAATGTCATGAAAGTAGATAACTTCTGGCGTTTTCTTGGCAAATTTGGAGATGTTGATGGCCCTGAAATGAACCCTCTCTCCATTTTCTCTCTCTCTCTCTCTACCCTACTCGTTCTCCACTTTCTCTCCTTGTTCTATATGAAGCGAGCACCATGCCCCGACCTCCTCCATGGATCTCCAACCGTGTACAAGGCCTCCTCTGAGACGAACGTAGACAAGTTCCCTGGAGTTGACAGGTGAGCTTTACTATAACCCATTTGTATTTTCTTGTGTCCTATTCTGTCAGGAACTCTCTGTTCACCTCTGCCATCTTCAGATTTGCAAACTATTGCATAATGGTATGAATATAATACGATACGAGTACCATGATGTTTTCTCTTGGATAATTTCATACCATGATTGTCTAAAATAAAAAATCAGATTAAGGCAGACCCTTTGAAGATGGAGAACAGGATTCACAGTAACATTCCTACATAGCTTTTCCGGTTCCATCCATGTTAACAGCTCAACACCTCTGTTTCCATTGCTGCAGTACCTTGGCAGTGTCAATTACCCAGGAACCTGCACTGTGCGACAGTCTGCCGTGAGTGCACTCTTAAGGCATTGGATTTTCTATCTTGAGGCTTTCTTCCGTGGTTTTGCTCTGGGTTGAAGGCCACCATTCTGTCACTCCTGTATGAAGACATGCCTGTTACTTCTGACCACTGTGGGATTTCTCTTTGCAGGTCAGAAGGTATTGCCAAGACAGGCAGTGTGGACAACCTGGACAGCGCTGAGAAGGTTAGAGGGATCTCGCCCGATTCTACACAGCTGACAGAGTGAATGTTACTATGGTTGTTTTAATGAGTGAACAACATGTCAACAGAGTAGAAAATTTCCTAAATAATATCTGTCCTACAGCTTCTTGATCTCTGGCAATGGTGAACTCCCAGTATGACCAATCAGAAATAGAGGTAGACATCTGTATCACCTCATAGGCAGGTGCAGGAATGTTTTTTCTGAGTCCCTACTACTGTACCAATCAGAATCTGAAATCCAAAATGTCTGTTCTGATGGCAGAAAGTACAGATTCAGCAGAAAATGTGAAGCGTGTGCGCCTAAGAGGAATGTGCACACGTGGGGGAGGTTTTGGTTTCCCTGCTCATATTTCACCACGTGTGCACGTGTGCCAAAGGCGTGTCTCTGACCACAAGGGGAGCCTGTTCAAGGAGACTGCGCCCTTTAGCAAAGCTCACGCTGAAGCCCCAGCTGGAGCAGAACAGCCTGCTGTGAACACCTGGAACCAGTCACCTCTGTTTAGTCTGTTTTAAGCAGTCCTCCAAAATAGAGAAAAGCACTAAAATACCAGTTCTTACTGATTGTTTAATACGTTGTTGTCAAATATTAATAGAGAGATTTTAATTTCGCTAGGTTTTTAAACCACAGCTGTTATGTAAAATGTCAGGTAAAATCATTTCAGTTGCATTTTCGTCACTTTATTCCTCAGCCTTACTCAACCTGATCTTCCCTAATAATAATAATAATAATAATAATGTTTAAATAAAAAATCAGCTTTCAAAATAACCCGAGGCCCACACACAATACTCAGTCACCGTTTATCAGTTGGTTATTTCCTCTGTTTTATGAATGAATGTGAATGGACATCTACTGACATTAGTCAGAGGAAGTTGTGTGTGGACACAAAGTCCTTTAGCACCCCCTGCAGGGATTATGATGCATTGCTGCACATCCTTGCTGTGCTGGACAACGTGACAAGTTGTCGCGTTATTTTTTAAAATGTATTTAGCCTGACAGTGTTTGTCTCAGCAGAACAATGGAAATAAAAAAATATGGTGCAAGATTAATTAATTTAAGATTAAGATCTCCTATAATGCCCTGTTCATTTGCAGTGACATCCATCCCAGGCACTATTCAGCTGCTTATCCAGTACAGGCTCAGGAAGTGGGGGGGGGCACACAACAATGGGTCTGCACAATTTAGAGACACCAGTTCACATGCCTTTAAACTATGGGGGTGGGGGGGGGAATTGGCAAACTTAGAGGACATTCATATGATAGAGGGAGTGCATGCAATCTCCACAAAGAGAGTAGAGGTGGGATTCAGACCATCAACCCTGTGAGTGTGAGATAACAGTGGTGATTCAGTGTCTGCAAACGTGCAAAAGTTTCGTATAGTATTAATGGCGTGCCATTACTCTTGTGACCTGGCATGAAACGTGATTCCTCCGTCCCGCAGAGCAAAAGCAGCGACGCGGCCGACACGATCGTCAGCTTGCCGCCCAAGTCTCCCACCCCCACCGAAGACGAAAGCTTCGGCTCCAGGAAAGCTCGCTCGTCCTTCGGTCGTGGCTTCTTCAAGATCAAGGGGGGCAAAAGGACGGCCAGTGCACCAAATCTGGGTGAGGGCCGCCCGCCCACGGCACAGTTCCCTCCCCCTCGGTTTGCACTCTCGCGTCGGGTGACTCACGTCGTTTCTGAAGCAGTGTAAGATCTTCTTAGAACAAAAAGATGACTCGTGGCCAGACTCTCTGTTGGTGCCTCTCAGCTGCAGTGGAGCAAGCTGCAGGGTAATATACAGGAAAGTGCCTGGCTTGCTTCTTGTTCCCACTTGGCTGTCCAGTGTATCAGTAGTGTGGAAACAAGCCAAACTTTGTACAGTCGGGTGTTTGTGTTTGGCGTTTCCTCACTCCCGTTTTTGTGGTGACAGTGTGTCTCTCCCTAAATGACCTCCCTGTCCCCACTACCCCCTGTGTCCTTGTCACCCTGTAACCTGTGTCCTCTGCCTTGTCCTCTGCCGTGTCCTGTCCTGAAGACCGCGGCCGGAGCGCAAGCGTGCCGACGTTAGGTACAGTACGGACTCCCGCCGCTGAAGGCCCTGCAGTATGGCCCAACTGGGTACAAGGAAACAACTGGATGCCCCCTTCCTGTGATCTCTGGAATAATGTGAAAGCATTTAGCTTTACTGTTATGCTGGCAAAGCACACAAACATTATAAGCTGGGCTGAGTAGAATTATGTGGGAGGGCTGGACTTTCTGTTCTATATACAGTACCAGTCAGAAGTTTAAACACACAAAGTTGCCTACAAAGGAGAGTGATGGTGTCATATCACATGACCAGGCCACCTGACTGAAACAGCAGAAATGCTTTGGGAGGAGTTTGACCAGAGAGTGAAGAGAAAGTGGCCAATGAATGCTCAGCATGTGGGACCTCCTTCAGGACGGCTGGAAAAGCTTCCCAGGAGGCCACCTCATGGAACTGGCGTAGAGGAGAAAGTGGGGTCAGCCAGTCCCTGGAGCAGTTGGGGTTAAGGGCCTTGCTGAAGGGCCCAATGGTGGGATCACTCTGCGGACCCAAGGATCTGAACCAGCAACTTTCTGAGTCCCAACCCACACAGCCACACCCCCAAACACATTTTCTTATTGTTTAATACTTTTCTGGTCAGTGCATAGTTTCATGTGTTTTATTTTTATAGTTTTGATGGCTTTGTGATTAGCCAAAAATGTTAATAATAGTACAAGTAAACCCTTCTATGGGAAGGTGTGTCCAAACTCTACTGGTACTGTATATATAGTATATGGCAATGTCAGCGTTAATGTTAATTGCAGGAGATTGGAGGGTCTGTGCTTAGTGGGCAGTGTATTAGGGAGCGCACCCTGGAGCCTATTCCACCAAACAGCGAATCACATGAGAATGGCTAAGATGCATGAAGATGCGATTTTAAACTCTTGCTATGGCTGTTATATATCCAAAACTCAGCCGTGTCATTCGGTCTCTGTCATTCAGCTTCACTGGTTAGGGGTAGGTGGTGATCTTAGAAATACAGTCAGTTCTCTGAGATCGTAAAAAGCTAGCTTTGTCACCGCCCTCTTAAATGTGTGAAATGCGTAAAGCTGTACGCTTTACTGCCTTCATGATACTTCCCTCCCTTTGAAAAATATCCAGTTGTTCTTTATCCACAATCGGACGTCATCTGCAATTATGCCACCTAAGTGAAGTAGTGTAAAGAACTGGCTTCTCTCTGAAGATGGGGTTCAGTCTTGGGTTTTCTTCCATCCCATAATTCCATCCTGTGTGTGTCTACTCACCACCCACGGTTACTCTGGCACTCCTGGGTGCTTCCGTGTGCACTGTATCCATACTCAGTACTGGTTTTTTCTATCCAAATGATGTCGTTTACTGAGCCATTGCTGAATTTCCAGAAATTGGCTGTAATGTGTATTTTTTTGCGTGCTTAAATTTTCCTGAAAATTGGTTGACACATATTTGTCAAACTAAAGCTTTCTCTGTAGAAGGCTAAATTTCTGTTCAATTTCAGTGAAATAAATTATATATAGTTTTATTTTTTTATTACAGTGAAACCAGCACTGAGTATTGTCTTCTGTTTAGATGCCTGGGTGGTGCTCTCGTGCCTTATGGGAAACGTAGTCTGCTGATTAGCGTTGTAGTTATTGAGTGAAAATTGTGGGAATTAACACCGGTGTTAACCCTTTATGTGCATTTACAGCAGAAGCAGAGCGGGATGGCACCGAGCACCTGGACCTTGCAGGAATGCCTCGACGGACAGGTGACGGCGACAGCACAAACACCCTGCCGTCCTCGCCGGAGGGTAAGAAGAAATCCAAGGGGATCAAGAAGTTCTTCGGAAAGTGAGTTGGTTTAGAAAATGGTCTCTTCCACCAGCTGTTTTTCGTTAGAGGCAGCTCGTTAAATGACTGTTAAACGGAAAGGTGTGACTGCTGTTTGATCTTAAGGTGTAATTTCCTGAAATTTGAAGTACATTTCTGAAGTAACATGCGTAAGACCTCCCAGATTTTAAAAGCAGTTTAAGCTGAAGTTCTCTGTACTGTAGTTCCTAATGACCGTATTCTGTTACATACTTTGTTGTCGTATAACTCTATTTTGGTTCAGCTCCTCCATGACCATTTATGATTAAGTGAAGTATGTTTCAGTCTGTCTTTGACACTCATTTTAGGTTCATTTTAACCTGAGGACGACTTTCTCAGGGTGATGATTGTGTTCTGGAAAAAGCACGCTAATTTTATCCCAAGGGTGATGTGTTTAGTCATCTCCCAGGTTGCACTTGGTTAAAAGCGTGTAGCCTGGGGCCAGTCAGAGAGGGTGCAAAGAACAAGACTGAGTTTGTGTTTAAAGCTCACATCAGAACCTATATCCTAAAGCAGTGTTTCTCAACCCCAGTCCTTGAGGATCCCCAGTCAGTCTGTGTTCTTGCGGGCCATCCTCTTGCGCCCCTTGATCTTGGGGAAGCCACAACTGAAGGACGAGCGAGTTTTCCTGGAGCCAAAGCATGCGTCTTTGGTGGGGGCGGGAGACTTGGACGGCAATGTGGACCGTCTGGCAGCGAGCTGGGAGGGTTTTTTTTTACATGGTGTTAATCTTTTGATTCTCAGAAATTTTATCTATTTATTATGAATGACCATCAAACTACAAAAAGTTATAGATTGTAAAAAACAAAAATTTCTACAGTAGGATATTTTGAATCTTCCATGATTACTGTCACAGTGAGGCTTGAACCTTTTTTAGAATATTTATGAGGGCACTAATAAATCATGATTAATTATGACTACAATGTACTCTGCAAATAATTGCTTCTGTAGGCTAAAGAGAAGTCAATCCACGACCTTCAACCCCGACGACGACATGTCCGAGACGGAGTTTAAGCGGGGTGGCGTGAGGTCCACCGCCGGACCCAGGCTTGGCTGGTCACGTGACCTGCAGAACACCAAAAAGTGAGTGGTGAAAAGGACAGCCGTGTCGTGTCATGTGACTGCAAGCTCCTTCCATGTGGAATGGCTGTAATGGGGGTGTTTTGGCGGCCGGATGGCTATTTCTGTGCCTGAGATGAGGGCATCCTCCTCCCCTCTGTCGCAGCGAGTTGGACACACCCTTTGCCAGGTGGACGAAAGAGCAGGTGTGCAGCTGGCTGCAGGAGCAGGGCCTGGGCATGTACGTCCCTCAGGCCAGGCACTGGCTGCTCTCCGGGCAGACGCTACTGCAGGCGTCCCAGCAGGACCTGGAGAAGGTGCGCTTTGCTCACTAGCAGTTTGACGAGTTCAAGCGTGTGTGTGATTTTACAAATGTCTGTATCATATGCTGCAAGCAGGGGTAATAGGTGGCGTAATGGTTGAAGAACTTTGACCCTTTATAGCTTTATATTGTATAGATTTAAAAGAGCAGATTGATTGCCATGAATTAAATATGGCATTTAATGCTGCTTATTTTTCCCGTGTAGAATGTAAGTGTTGACCTGGTGTCTAACTGGCTGCCCACCTCCCACCGCATAGGAGATGGGCATCAAGCACCCCCTCCACAGAAAGAAGCTCCAGCTGTCCCTGCAGTCGCTGGGCTCTGAGGAGGATGATAACAAGGGCAAGCTGGACTACACCTGGGTGGCCAGTGAGTGACCTCAGCAGTTACTGCTGCCCTAGGGGCACCTCTGTGTATAAAGGCGGCTCTCCCAAGGACGGGTTAATACTGCAGCCAGTGTTTCCCCATCTGGTTCTTGGGAACCCACAGCTGATCCATGTTTTTGCTCCCTCTGAGCCCCCCCTGTCAGACTTCACATTTTTGGCCCCTCCCAGTGAACAGTCTGTGGGTCCCCAAAGAGCAAATCGGGCAGCACCGCTATAGCAACTGGACACAGCTATCATAAGTGCAGGGATTCTGAGGGATTCCAAGTCTCTGTCCTTAATTCTGACTGCAGACCGCCTTCAGCAGGCCTACATGCTTCTCTTGCAGTGTGGCTGGATGACATCGGCCTGCCGCAGTACAAGACGCAGTTCGACGAGGGCAGGGTGGACGGGCGCATGCTGCACTACATGACTGTGGTAACTGAACGGTTCACCTGGGGAGCAGGCAAACCGAGACGCCCAGCTGGTGTGGTCAGACTGCATCTCGGCATTTTCTCAGGGAGGAGTGTGTTTGGCGTCTCACGCAGTCGAGGGTCTTCAAGTTTGGCCGACGGTTACTAGTCTGCGTTGCATCTGCTACTAGATGAAGTCCATTCTAAAGCAGCAAATATTAATGTATACGAGTCAGGCAATGTAAAAATTAGGGTGGGGGGGGATTTTATACAAAGGGAAAAAGAACAAAAAGATTTTAAAAATTTTTACGGATGGAAAATATGGTGCTTCATATTCTGGTTCTGTTTATATGGACAGTATGTTAAGCCCCCTCCCTTGCTAGCGATGGGCAGCCTACAGTCTAGCCATGTTTCCTGTGACCTCTGTCTCACCCTTCACTTCCCGTTTACCCGGTATAACTCCTTCAATTTACAATGTATCCCTGAGCACGTTCTCCTCTTCCCCTGTAATTCCGTGTCGCCCGTATCACGATCGGCTGGGCCCCTGTATTTAGCGACCTTTGTGTAAATCGCATGCTCGTAAGAAAGCGCATCGTCCTGCATATCCTCAGGATGACCTCCTGTCTCTGAAAGTGGGTAGCGTCCTCCATCATCTGAGCATCAAACGGGCCATCCAGGTGCTGCGCCTGAACCACTTCGAGCCGAACTGCCTGCGTCGGCGGCCCTCGGATGAGGTGCGAGACCCGGCTCGTTGGAGGAGGTTTGGGTTTGGGTGGGGGGTGTCGTCCTGCTGGCCATACGAAGGCTTGGTAGGAGGTTGCATTTCCGCTCGTTGTCCCCCATCCTGCCCCAGAACAACGTGACTCCAGCGGAGATTTCTCAGTGGACCAATCACCGGGTGATGGAGTGGCTGCGCTCTGTGGACCTGGCAGAGTATGCGCCCAACCTGCGGGGGAGTGGCGTCCACGGGGGGCTGATGGTAAGGCGGGGGGACCATGACGGACCATGTGAAATTTAGCTGTGCTTAATTACTCTGTTTAAAAGAATGGATTAAATGACCAGAGGTGGATGTTGAGAAGAAATGCTGTCAGAATGTAAGGATGGAGAAGCAAGAAGTGAAATGGAAGAATGTGGTATTAGGAAGGTGACTAATGACAGTTAAGGGTCTTGCATGCTTTTGTAAATATCTGCACCTCTTAAGGAATCTGAGTTCACTCTAGGTAGCTTGGACGGTTGTGATTTTGCAGCCTGTATTACTAAAGGTCTCGAACCTGCAGGTCTTGGAGCCCCGGTTCAATGTGGAGACCTTGGCTCTACTGCTCAACATTCCGCCTAACAAGACCTTGCTGCGGCGTCACCTGGCCACACACTTCAACCTGCTGATAGGCCGTGAAGCCCAGCAGGCTAAGCAGGAGTGCCTGGAGGGACCTGACTACGTGCTGCTCACTGCGACTGCCAAAGTGAAGGTAGGCACTATCTATGGGCCACTCCCTCCCATAGTATGGTTGTCTCTGCCCATAGGCTGCTCCTCCCTGCAATAATAGTCTTTGCCTTTGAACTGCTCCATCCCTCCTTGTATTGTAGGCCCCGCTAATATACTCTATCTGCTAAGATCAGTGAATGTAAGTGGTCTTTGTCCAAATAATCAAGCAAAGAAACAAATATCACATATGTAATGTACACAGTTTTTCAAATTAGCAAGTAAGTACCAGATTGTATGTGCATTGCGATTTTATCCAACTCTGCTGAAGTTTATTTTTGAAGTTAGTCAAATCTATACTGACATCTTACATAGAGTATAATTGGTATCTGGGGATGCTTTTGAAATACATGAAATTCCTGTAGGGAAGGCTTACATGCCAGAGTGCTTATAGTTTAAATATTGCACACCATTCTCTACAGCCCAGGAAGCTGACCTTCGGGACCTTCGGTAGGCTACGGAGCAAGAGGCACGAGGAGAGCGAGGAGTACATCTGCCCCATGGACATGGAGATGCCCAAGGGTAGCAGCTTTCTGAGAGGACACCGGATCTATGACGACGAGCTGGACCGGCTGGAGCAGGTAGGGCAGGACCCCATCGCAAAAGGGGGCGACCTGGCTCATCTCGGTCAAGCGGCCCATATTACCTTGACTTTGGAGTAGTGCTAATGCTAGGAATTGAATTTGAGAATAACTAGTATGAGTTCTTCCCAATGAATTGGTCAGCATTTATTTAAACACTATTTTTCCCTTGGTCTATCTGAGTTTCCTTTGGTTTTGCAGATGGAAGATTCAGAAGGAACTGTGAGGCAAATTGGTGCCTTTTCTGAGGGTATTAATAACCTGACAGTAAGTGAAATTTCACCTCCAAGTCAGACTTTAGTGTTTGTTCTTTCAACTATTTCACTTTCTACACAGAATGCAATTTGTCCTTCACGAAATTCCCAAAATGACTTGCTTGACTGACATTTTAAGTTTGATATTTCACCATATTGGAGTGGCCAGGACTCACTCTCACATACTGTATTCTAGAGCATGCTAAAGGACGACGAGCTCTTTAAGGAGCTGACAGCGTGCTCACCTGACTCCAGCACGATGGACGAGGACTTGTGAGGGCGTCGCTGTCCCGACGCCGGCAGAGCGCTGTGAACAGGACGGACTGAACCCGCCTGAGCATGAAAACGTGCCCTTCTACTTTGAGCCGCGGCCTAGCGATGGCTGTACATCCCGGAATTGTTATCGTTGAGCACAATAGCTATAATTTAAAATCAAACCATTCACGTGTTCGGTCCTCGAGTATCCTCACGCTGTCTGCAGTTGTTTTTTTGATGAGACTTCGTGGAAAGTCTTAATTTTTCCCTCCTTTTTTGTAAAGGCTTAGTATCAGTCACCCTCTCCACCTACTCTTTTTCCTAAAACTGTTTCAGACAAGACACTTTTTTCTTAGACTGCCTACCAGCTGGTTACTGGAGACTTGTAATGACATGTGCTTTTGTTTTTGCTTATTTAATGAAGTGACATTTATAACTTTTGTAAGATGGTTTTTAGCTCTAAATTCTAGAAGACACTTGGAAAAACATTGTGAGAATTCACCATTGTGTGAAGAGCCATCAAATCTGTAGTGCGTGGAAGGTGCCAATGGACCTGTAACATTTTAACAAATGTCGATCTCCGGCCTCCTAACGTGCCAAGGGAACCTCTGCTTCAGAGCTGAGTGAAGGGTTTGCTTTCAAAGTTGTAACACAGCATTAGCCTTAAGTCACTACCGAAGCACACAATGGAAAGCGACGTTAACATCGTACAGTAGCTGGGGAATAGCCAGTCTTCTCAAGCCTCTTGCTCTCAGTGCTGTGCTTGTCCCCCTTGCTTGCTTTTTAGTTGCCTTGAATGGTTATATGTTAAGTTTGTCACTCTAGCGGTTTTCCCACTATGCAAAAACAGGAACTCAGTTTTGTGTTGTTGCTGTTAATTATTATTGAAGTCTATGTTTTAATATTAATAATATTAGGCTAGTTGTGGTCCATGTATATGTGATGTTATTTTAATGCATAATGTGCATTATTTAGCATGTTTTGAAAGAAAGCAATAAGATGCTACCCAGCAATACTTCTATGCAGATCCCTTTAACCATCTATGTAAAAACCCATTTCTACCATATACTGTGAGGTTTTTATGCATTTTTAAAAAGTCAATAAAATTAACAAGTGCGTACAGTGCCTTGTGTGCGGGACATTTTTTGTTCAGTATAAAATGAACAGAATCCAAGTGTACTTGAATCTTTAATCTCATTTTCCACACAGTTATTCTTGTTAGTCAATATCAGGTTACCATGGTGACGATGGATCTGTCAGGTTTTAACTATATTGGTCTGGTAGTTTCACCGAAGTCCATTTTAGGCTCTAGCTTACTGATTTAGCCTGAAACCAGCATAAAAAGCCCAACAGGACATCTCTCATCCCTCCAGTTACATACATCAATCTCAGGAACACGTATAAAATGATGCAGAGAGGCACATTAGGCAAAGTGGCATTTTCAGCATTTATAACCATGTATATTTCTGTGGTGCCACCGCTAGGCTGCCAAAGTTCGTGTGGCTAATTCAAGGTGTGCAAAATGGTACAATTAGCGTTACAATTAGCTTAAGCACACAATTTGGACATGTCGGCTATCAGTAAAACTAAATGGACTATGTCCAAGACTACTGTGTACAAAGCTAAATTTTGTGCAGAACATACAAGAAGCCTTGTAAGTTTTGGAAAACCTAAACCAGCGGTGGCCAATCTTATCCGCAAAAGGCTGGTGTGTATGCAGGTTTTTGGGATAACTTTTAGGTCAGCTGTTCAAACCCAGGTGTGAGGACTCTTCAGCCAATCAGTCCTCTAATTAGGGAGTTCCAGTGAAAACCCCACATACACAGCGGCCCTTTATGGCTGTATGGCTGAATGTTTTAACACCCCTAGTGGCCATGGAACCAAAAATGGTACCGAGGTTCAGAATGAATACTTTTGCTTCTCATTATACTGCCACAAAAATGTCCATGACATTTTGTGCCAGTTGGACATCGCATCCAGGGTTTACAGTTTAAACCAAAGAATTAGCTACACAGACCATTTGTCTTTCCCCAGCCTCATAAATCTATTGCCAGTTGGACCTAAAAGATCTCATATGACTAACAACTGCAACATGGCAAAAACGAGTGGGAGAAAGTGGAATCTAAAAGACCATAGAACCAATAGGATTTTCTGATTTCACTCAATTGCTCTTGACCACTCAATTAAATAAAAACATCAGAAAGTACAAATGCAAAAAAAAAAAAACCTTGACAGACTTTTCACCACAAGTCCCACATGACATTGTCATTAAGTGATACTTTAGTAATTTTTAAATTTTATTTAATTTTTATTAATTTATTAATTAATTTTAATTTAATATTATTTCATTTTTAAAAATATTTAGTGATTTAGTAACTATATCATATAGCATATAGTGATAAATGGTTGGTATTTTGACAAAGGCAGAAACTTCCTGTTGAACAAAATATACATGAAGGTTGCAGCCTTACGTTACAGTACACCCTATATTTCCAATTCGAATGCTGACTCCCGGAGCTGTACTCAGTTCTAATTCAAATTGTGTCAACCCCACCTTACATATGTGTTCTTAACAATATAGAAAATCACACATCTAATGTTAACCTTCGAAATGAATTATCAAAATTAAAAAAGCAAGAGTTACAGATCTATGACAGCAGTATCTGACATAGGGTTGTGCGATATGATGATATATATCGGATGATGAAATAACTTCATACTTCAGACTTATGCTCTGTCGTTTATTCTGTGGTGATGCAAAATACACTGATGGAAAAAATGTTGCCATGAACAGTCAAGGGTACACGCCCCTGCATGGGATGTGGCACTTTTTATTGCACCTCATTGTTCATTGCAGATTTCTGTCCAATTCCTACCATAGCTGATCTGTATTTAAAAAAAATCCATAAATATGCAGTGCTGATAAGATATATATCATTATCGGGATATGAGATTTTGGTTATGTCGCACAGCCCGAATCCGACCAATTGAGTTTTGACCTGAAGTCACAGCAGATTTTGGATGTAAAAACACTTAATTACGAAGCATTTCTTGGTCCTTATGATTTCATTAAATTTACATTTTTATTTATTTAGCAGATGCTTTTATCAAAGGTAACACACAACTGAGGAAGCAGTCAGTCAATCCCTGGAGCAAATCAGGTTCGGGGCCTTGCTCTATGCCCAGCAGTGACATCATTCTGCTGACCACTGGATTCGAACCGGCAGCCTTCCCAACACAAGTACAGAGTCATGAACCGTGGAGCCACAAATTACCCCTTTAAAAGATGTGTACTGCTGTTACCTAATTTCAGGTTCCTGTTATCCTTGGCTGAGTATGATGTAGTTTCAGCACCCCTATTAACTTGTAAGGTCCTCATCTTTGGCATTTGTGTCCCTCTCTCTCCTGGGCTGTCACCAAATCAAATAAATCAAAAATAATATATAAAACTAATAGTATTTGCCACTACAAGAAGATTCTGTTTCTGTACCCTGATAATAATGCATATTGTGTCCTTTCTTTCAGTGTCCTCTGCCTGTAAACGTATTCCTTATATAAAATCATATTATCATATTATAAATCAAGTGCACTTTTATTCATCATCAATGTCAACATGCAAGAAAGACAAGCACTGGCTTCATAATTAGCTGCATTAGATACTCCATGGTGAATACATCAGCATGTTTTTAATCTATCACTTTCCTTCTAAGCCAATAAGCATAGCCTGTGTCTGATAGCAATGGCTTGATCTGCGTAGGGTAATGCTAAGACAAAAGCATTTCTACCTGTGACTGCCACAGGGTTTCAGTAAGCAATGCTGAATGTGTAACACACATGACATCTCAAATGTAACTGCATAACACTCAGGTAATGAACACTGAACTGGATATAACTGTGATGAACTGTGACTCCCACCACCCATTTCCACCAAGAATCCATCATATTAACAGTGTCTGTGGACAGACTTTTCTATATGGATTTTCACAGACTTCAAACGGTACATTAGAGCTGTCAAAGCAACAGCAGACAGTAGCAGGTCCAAATTAATAAAGAAATTAAAATCTTTAATTATCCTGCAGAACACACATGTAAGGAATTAAAATTCAACAATACAGACAGGATAGGGACCTTCATACCATAATTGTTTTCACGGGACTTTCTTGACTCAGTTACATGTAGCTCTCCCTGTAGATTAGGCAGTGGACAAGTTTTGCAATAGCATGTCATCCCATCATATTTTAACAGCTTTGCAGCTGGAAACCTGATACATGATGCGGTTTCTTGGCTACACAAAGTATTTGCATGTTCCTTTGTTGTTAGAGATCAGCAAACGCCCGGTGTTAGAATTTGTTAGCCCAGAGGCTAAGACGATTTGATACGTCTTTGTAAATTGTATATTTTCAACAGCCTTTAACCTTAACTACAACACTTTAACAGAAAATTTGGAAAATAACTGGAAACTGACTGCCTCACCCAGTCAGGCAGTTGTTGGCACCACTTAGAAGGTGAACCTCCTACTGCTGGGGTGTCCGACTTTATCGAGGTTGGGGTTGCAAGCGAACTGGATCATGGGAGGGGGGCCGCACATCAGGATGAGGTTGTCCCCGCCTGGTGGGGGCAGGTGCTTACGCACCATTTCTTCATTGATGAAACCCTGACTGTAGGTCCAGCCTAGGAAAAGTCAAAGTCAAAAAAGTAAACTTTATTGTCATCTCTGCTATATACATTACAGTATACAGAGAGATGAGATGACGTGGCTCCAGTTTAAAAACAGTGCAAAGAAAAAATAGGTCATATACAAATAAGTAATATACAAATGGAATAAGGCACAGAGACATAAACAGACACAAACATAAACAGAGTTGAGTTTCAGTACAGCATGTGTAGAATTGTTCATAGAGCAGCATCTGCCTCACAAAGACAGTGAGGTGTAAAGTGTAAAGTGCAGAGGTGCAGTAGAGTCAGTTAAACAGTCGATTTGGGGGGGGGGGCAGGTAGATTGTGTCACTGTTATAACTAACTCAACACTGACTGGCAACATTGCTGGATGTTGCAGGCCATGTAACTTGGCTGTGAACTGGGGCGTGGATTCACCTTCGGGGGCCTTATCCACAGTGTACCACAGCTTGAAGCGGGATGAGTGCTGGGCCTGTATCTCCTCCAGATCAGAGCGCAGCAAGATGTCCCTCTCGGTCTAGGGTGGACAGGGAGGGTAGATTGTAAGGATCATTTTGATTCCAAACATCACCAAGGCTGAAGATGCACTGTACAGCTCTTTGCTGGGCATATGCGTATAACTTAATGTAAGATAGATCTTTATGTAAGATAGATCTTTATGTAAGATAGATCTTTATGTAAGATAGATCTTTTCACTAAATGTTCCTTAACAGAGAAGTCAAGCCTCTATTGAACTGCATATGAAGTTCTCATAGCGCAATTGTTGCATGCCAGGAATGTATATCTTCTAAAAGCATTTAGGGTTAAAAAATAAGGTCTGGGATAGAGGGGTGGAATCTCCCATACATGCAACCCGCTTCACCTGGTTAGCGAAGAGCAGGTGACACACAGTCATATCTGCCGGATCCTTCAATATTGCCCGGATGATCTGTAGCATGGGCGTTATTCCTGTGTGTAAGAGAAGCAGCTACTCACATGCCTGGAGGAAAGCCAAGGTGGATGCAAACCCCATGACGCACAGAGAGAGCGCCTGTACACCATCCAGCTGACGGCTTACTGCATCTGGCAAGTCAGCAGTACTATTCACTCACAAAGTGACACTCAGAATTCACAACACTTGGTACGGTCTAAATAAATCACTCGCATCAGGCTCAGGAATCAAGGCCAAAGAACTGGAAACTGTGAGCTGGTTGAACCTTTAGATTTAGGGTTTCCTGCACCCTTCAGGGCCATATAAAAGCTGGAGGAGGACAGCATACCAGTTCCCCCCGCGATCATGCCAACGTGCTTAGCCATCTTCAGCTCTGGCTCTGACTTCTTATCGGGCTTTATGGCAAACACCCCTGTGTTGAAAGTTCAATCTGGTTAGCTCACCAGTGCTGCAACACGCAACCTTTCCTCAGGTTGAACTTTACTCAGAAGCAGACTCCAACAGTGATTCATGGTTATTCTACTTGTGAAATGTTGCATATTAAATAGTGTACTTGAAATTCATTAAGAAATCAACTGTTTATTTGACAACCTAATGTAGAAGGTAGTTGTACAGCATTAAACAAACATATTACACCTTTTGCACACTTTTTAGAACAGTCGAAAGTGTTTGTTTCATAACATTACAAAATGGTGTTACCAAAGTAATTATTTTCAAAACATCCGATTTCTGAGTTTAGTGTCTGTAGCACATAATGAATTTTAATTTTGTTTATTGATATGTGATGATGTATAAAATGTAGATTCTACTGGATGCCCTACCTTTTCCTTTGTATATCAGCAGTCCATTTGGACCACGGAAGTCAATGGTTTCTCCAATCCGAAGGCTCTCCAGGTACTGGGACATCTTCCCGCCTTCAGGGAACTTTGGGTTGACGTTTTTGTAATAAATCTCAAAAAGCAAGAAATAATAAATAAGTTACTGTGGTATACAATACCACAATCACATATCAATTTTTAACTGCATTTTATAAAGCAGTCAGATATTTAAGTGTACTGGTTGATTACCCCTCCCACATATAATAGGTCTGAGGTTTTCTTTTTATAATTTACCTTGACCACCAGGTCCACAAAACCCTTGTCGTCGTCGCTGGACACAGGTGTATAGGGACGGACCACTAGGTTCCCGTCCACCTTGGCTGACAGATATATGTGCTGGCCTGTAATGATATTCCAGGGTAATGTCACCAGAACAAGGGAGCCTCAAAGAAATAAACTGTTTGAGGGGGGGGGGTTCCCACGATAAACTTTGTCGGCCCACATACCCATCGCCCCTCTAAGAAAATGCCCAGTATGGCAAACAGCCAGTCCAGTCCTAATCCCACACGACACAAGAACAATACACCATCGCCATATACAAACAACAGGGCTTGACCCACTGAGCCTCTGTTATTGTGAGAAAGCTTACCGATGGGCAGGCCAAGGACATGGTCAGCGGTGGGCAATGCGAAGCGAAACTTCCTGGTGTCATGGCTGATTATCTGCACACATCCCAGAATGCACTATGTTACCTGAAACATCCACAAAGCACTATGTGGCTGTTTCACATTGGATACATATTTGCACAGACAGATACTGAATACAAGTAAGTCAAATTTTAACTCCGTGACTTATTTTTCATTTACATTTTATATTATTATGAGGGCTTAGAATTAGACTTTATTGATCTCCTTGGAGGGGAAATTCATTGGACAATTCTAGTGTTATGAAAGTGACATTTAGATTCAAACGAAATGCCTAAGAGAGCAGACAGGCTAAGTATCAATGAGTCTATTTACATATATTTAACCCCTTGGGTTGAACATAAGCAAATCCCCAAAACTCATTTATTAATTTACATGTGAGAAATACATTGCATTTTATCAGTGTTATGTGTGACATCAAACAGACCTTTGCATGGAATTGCAAACCTGACCTCATCCTGAAGAATGTTTATATTTTATAGTAAACTGCCACAGAAAGAGACTGGAAACTGTCAAGACTGCATGTTCTCAAACACAACATCATAAATAAGTCAATGTATGTCAGATTTTTTTTTTGTTTTGTTTTCAGCCGAAACACTATTCACCAAGAAAGTGACAGCTTTTGAGTATATAAATCATTTGAAATTCTTTGTAATTAAAAGTCACACACTTACCTCCTTGTCTATGAGCCGTAAAGCATACTTGATGTTGGGGTCTTCAAGAGTTATTGCAGGTCTCTTCCCGATACCAAGCAGCCTGAGGATTACACTGATAATGCGGCTGCAACAACTCTGGATAAACTGCAACGAGACAGGGGCACTGGAATTACCTTCCTAGGTGTTATACTGGATTATTATAGTAAAATGCCACACGTTAATCTACCAAAATCGGGAGTTAATAAAAATACACACATTAAGACCGTCTGTTAAGTTGTGAAGGAATATGTCCAGAATGAATCAAACGGAAAACGTAGATCAAAATCTAAAAGCAAGCGGACAGATGCCCAAAGAATGTCTTCTGTTAATGTACACGGTGAGTATCGTCTTCGAGGAAACTTCAGACCCTTAAAATGCAAAAATTTAATCGGACACTATTGTGTAGTAAATGTAAAACGCAGTCTAAAATAATAGAAAAGGTAGCAGAATGAACCTAAAAATAACTAGGAATTAACGGTAACGGTATGGGGCAAAAGATTTTATTGCATTCTTGTTAATTCACACGTAACTGCCTTTACTGACCCGCCTACACTTCTTTCGTATGAGGTCAGGCAGGAAGTTAACTGACTTCGACAGTAAAGAGTTACTTATGTACAATAAGGTTGCTTAACCTGAACAGACTACATTTCGGCACATGCAATAATGTTAGCAATAATACCATTCAGGCAACAATGCATATGGATAAACACAGAGCTCTGCTGCAGCAGTAAACACTATCTACAGTTTGTTCTCTAAACTCCGAAACAAACGCCATACTTACATTATAAATAGCGCCCAGCATTGTATAATTCTGTCTTTTTGACAAAACTGTAGGCTAGGATATTACTTTTTTAACTCTTTATAAAGGTCCGTCTGCAAAGGGATCTGATCACTTCTACCTACAGTAGATCACTTTCGTTTTTCACTCCGACTCTCCCCAGTGTCCCCACTTTGGCACGGCAGTGACGTCACCACGTATCCTCGCAGCACAGCCAATAAGCGAACTCGTAGCAGGTCCATCATCGTAGTATGAGTTTTCTCCGCCGTTACGATTGGACAGCGATTAGGCGTGCCGCTGGAGCGTGATAGCGGCCCTGCCCGCAGCGTTTGACACGCCATTCGACTTAGAAGCTTGCAGATGCGCAATGGCTCGGGGGTAAGGTGTTTCTTGTTTCGGAGATTTTATTTTACTTGCATAAAATATTTTTTTGCCATAGTCTATTATGTGCAGACTATGAGTTATTTTTGTTAGAAGCGTGTACCACGTGAAGGTACATCTCGTTCTTGCAGTATATTGCAAGAAAACAACTCTGTTTACAAAATTGCAAACTTTTAGTATGGTACAGAAGAACCGGCTTTACTCCTAGCACTATAATACAATTGTCAGAGTGCTGGACCGCAATAATAGAATAAATCGAGTTAAACAAAAGAGGCTACATTTTGCTTCAGTATTATTTTATTGTAAGTCTGCACACAACACATCGACGCGTTTCGGCGTAATGCCTTCCATAGTGTGCAGCAAGTAGAGAAGGCGGGATCAAGACATCTGATTGGTTGGGCCCGCATCTTCTAGTCGCTGTGACCCACCTCCTCGACAATTTGATTGGTGATCTATTTGAACCAATCATTTTTCGTTCTGCCCTCAACACTTTTATGTAAGTGTAAAACTCCCATGAGCTCACGTGGATCACCAGAAATTGAATTCGTCTCTTGTCTGTTATAATTGGTGCATCACTTATAATCTTGATTTGAGGAGCTTTAAATAAAACGCTTTTGTGACACAACATGAACCACGTCTCATTGTGCCTCTTCCTCACTTCGCCTTTTTCAACCACGCCTTTACCCCTAATTAATCCAGAGAACGCTCAGCCTTGTACTGTTTGTATTACTTCTCAGCGTGTTTCGACGTGTTCCCTTTTATAATTACATTGTTTTTGTAACGCTTCCAGATGTACCAGTCAAGACTTTGCGCCGCTGCTCTTATTCCTTGCTGTTATTTTCCCACACCTTGATGCCAGGTACGTGAAATGGGAAAGAAGTATGACAGGTATTTTAATAGCAGGCAACCCCATAAAACCTATAATGGTAAAAATGATGAAACAATCTTAAACGTAGGTCTTGTTTTGCAACATATTGATCCAAACTCTGGACATAAAATGATATTAATTGATTTTCTATGCCATATATGACAGTGATCATCCCATCCCATTTAAAGAAAACTATCTTTGACAGTGCTGGCCCCTCAAAATCTATACAAAAAGCGGTGGTTGGAGAGCTGAAAATATATCATAATTATAGAATAAAAATGATTGTGATTGTTATTTTTAGGCTTAATCTTCCTTCTGTTTTCCAGTGGAGCTCTTCTTTAATAGGCTTAATCAGTATGTTGATTGTAACCTGCTAGACTGCAGCTGTCCAACAGTGGAGTGACTAATCTTAGTCTTGGTATAAGCTTCTTTCTAAACACTGTTTAAAATGCTTACTTGCTTTGCAGTAATAAACAAGTGCCTTTTATTTTTCCCAATAATTGGCTTTCTGTAAAGGGGAGCATCTGGGATGAATAGTATTATTTTCATGGATGATTTCTCTATGCACTGTCTTGCCATAGTCAAGCAGTGGACCAGGGACTTTCTGACATTCTCAATGAGTTGTGGAAGTTGGATAAGAACCGACTGAAGCCTGGAACGGACTATACCATTTCTCTGCAGGTATGGGGATGAATGCCGGTGTTCCTGTTGATATGTGGCTGCTGTGACTGAGTGTAACCGCCCTGCCATGTCATCTCTGGCAACAGCTGTCAAAACACCCAAACTGTGCTGTTGCTTATAGTCCTATAAGTAATCGGGAGGGGGTTGACTGGAGTTTTTGTGCTGATTAGTTAGACCTGTCCATCATTTCAAAATGAGCAAAAATAGAATAGGCTGCATCTCCAGGATAAGCAGATGTAGGGATTGATGGAGGGAGTGTCATGATTTTATGCAATTTTTGGTTCCCTGACTATTTCAGTTAGTCATTATTCTTTATCCCCATGTAACAATACGGCTATTTTCATGCTTTTGGCTGGTGTTCTCATCTTTGTCCCACCCCAGTCCCTAACAAATTCTGATACTCTAATCCCATGTGACACAATTGTTTTCAAATTGTAGGATTTTCACAACATTGTTGCTATTTAAAAACCAAGTATAAAACCCCTTGATGTTATTTTGTCTGTATTAAAGGTTGAGTCCTTAAAATATTTCTTTACATATTAATGCTGACGCTGACTTAAATTTTGTGATAAGATCTCTGCCTTACTTTGTCCTGTTAATGAAATTGTGGAGCACTATGGGTAGAATATGAATTGCCAGGAATAATAGTGCAGATTAGCTTTGTTTTTTTTCCTCCTTTTTTTGAAAGAAAAAAAAACAACTTTATTTTGTTTTAAGGGGAGAGCCGGCTATGTCAGTCAGGGAAGTAATCTGGCCAGGGATCACGCCTCCGCCCCCTTGTTCTCCTACGTTAATGAGGAGAAACTCAAGAAGATCAAAACCTTCTCTTGTAAGTGTCCCGACTGGCCGTAACCCCCGGGAGTATGTCTGTGCATGACACATGGGGTCCTCACTCACTACAGCGGTATTCCCTCAAATCACACGATGCTGTGAAGGCAACACGCTCAGAGTTTTTTCTCTGTAACGAAATTTCCCTTCAACCTTGTCAAAGCATTAGAAAGTGACATGAGGTGGACATCGTAACTTCTTTGTCCAGAGGTTACTTGCAACACACTTTGCAGCAGTGGAATCTAGAATTTGATTGATGGAGCAGATTTGGACAAACCTTTGAGATGCAATATTGTTGTTAGGCTGCTTGTATTCCTCTGATATGTTTGTACAGAAGAGAATGGATGAAGATGTGTGATTTTCTCATTGGCCCCTGAGACTGACATGCTCCGTGACAGAGAATAGCTCATTGGCCCCTGAGACTGACATGCTCCGTGACACAGAACAGCTCATTGGCCTCTGAGACTGACATGCTCCGTGACAGAGAACAGCTCATTGGCCCCTGAGACTGACATGCTCCGTGACCGAGAACAGCTCATTTTATTTTACATGGAAGCAGATAGTCCAGTTTCATGTTCTTTTATGATTCCCCAAAGAAGGAGGCTCAGACAGTCTAATTTTGATTAACTTTGACATATTTATCCTTTCGTGTGAGAGAAAAGAATGTTTATGACTCAACAGATGTTTCCTAAAACTCCCTCTGTTGTTTGTCTGAACACATGAAGCAATGAAATGGCTCGATTACTGAAACACAACAAAACAATTAGAAGTCATTTAAAGCATTCTTTATTAATGTTTTTTTCCCCCCACAAAAACCTTTATTATGAATAAATAGAACACTGAACCATTGACTTCCTGCAGATCTCATGAATCTTTTGGACAACTATGAACCATCCACTGGTGTGGCGGAGAAGGTTACTGCAGAGGAGATCACAGAGAACAATCTCTTCCTGAATGCTGTGTTAGAGACAGATGTCATGAAGGTATTGACCCCCACAGTGGTGCAGATAGGATTTTTGAATTGGGGGGGACCAAGGATATTTTTTCCTTATGCAAAGACGGCAGATGCTGTTTGTCCTGTAAGTGGGGGGGACGGATTTTTTCCAACTTTGAATAAGGATAAAATTTGTTCTTTCCTTTGGGAAGAAATATTGAGTTGGATTTATTAAAAATACTTCAAATGTAGCATAAGTGAATCCAAATTTCTTTGGTACACAGATCACATTGTGTGATTATTAAGCAACAGTTGGCTTTGGTCAGAGAACCTTTGCTCAGCCTTGCCTGCATATTTTAGGAGATTCAAAGTCATAATCATGTAGGCCAAAGGAGACATTTCTCCACACTCAAGTAAAACATAATTTTAGTACTATAACATCCCTACACTGTTTTGATCATTACTTGCATCTTTTGGCTCTCACAGCATCGCATTCGTCTGGTGTTGTGATACTGTTGCCTGTGTCAGTCTTGAAAAGATTGATGCTAACAAAACATGACAATGAAACACAGATGTTTAATAAAACAAAAGGCCAAATTCAGAACCCAGCAAACCTACTGCTGGCTTCAGGATGTTGATATTTTCTCTTTTTTTCCCCTTTTAGAAGATTTGACTCTTTGATGGAGAAAACATAAAAACAGAACCAATACTCAAAAGTTTTTGCATACCCCAGACAGAGGCAGTCGTACATAACATTGTAACATTACTTTAGCGAAACATTAAAATAGATGTTCTTGTGTTTTTATTTATTTATTTTTTTTTTAAATAGACTCAGAATCAGCCAACGTCCGAGAAATCCTAGAGTTTAATTTGCTTTTTTTTTTTTTTGATATTGACTTGGTTGTGGATGTGAGGAGTTTAACGTGGCTGTTGTGTTAAATGTCACCTAGCAGCATTAAGACAAGTTTGGTACTTCTGGTTGACATAGAGATCAGCTTTCTGGGGACGCTTGTGATTTACTGGGTGTGGTTGGTTTGACAGCGAACTCACAAGTACCTGGTCAGCAAGGGTCACTCGCAGTCAGACCTGAATCAGTTCCGGAGCCAACTATATAACATCTGGTTTCACCTGTACCACCGAGACAGACGAGGAAGGTAACCATACTAACCGCTTCTTCCCTTTCAGTTTTATTTGGTAGGACACTAAAAAGTACCATTGCGAGATTATATCGGACTGCTATTGAACTATAAAACTATATGAACTATAAAAATGCTGAAAAATTTCCTCCTCCTTTTTGCCTGACTGCCGTACAGCGAGGACTCGTGCGGGTTCGAGCACGTCTTCGTCGGTGAGACTAAGTCCGGGACCGAGCTCATGGGTCTGCACAACTGGGTGCAGTTCTACTTGCTGGAGAAGCAGGGTCTTGTGGACTACAAGGGCTACAAAGCGAGGGACAGAGACATGGTACTGAGACCCAAGATCACCTCCTTCACTGTTTACGTGTCTCACTCGGTTACAGAACTATGAGCTCACATTGTTACAAAAAGTGAAAATGGTTGATAGATTTGATGGAGTAAAATGTATTAAAGTTAGAGTCAGATTGTGGACGTTGACAATGCCAGAAAAAGATTGCAGGATCCCAGAGGCATTTCACGCACTTAACAAAGGGAATTATACTTGGGACAGACACAGAAAGTGTAATGTTCTGGCATATATGGCCTCAGCCAGTATAAGGAACGTTTTATTACAGTAATCATCTATATGGTTTGTTCTCTCCAGCCAAACAGAGACGACCACATCTTGAACATCCAGTTCAGCTGGAACGGCCTGGTCAAGCCGGTGGGAAGCGCCTTCGTCGGCGTCAGCCCCGAATTCGAAGTCGCCGCCTTCACCATTCTCTTCTTGGCCTCCAACGAGAAGACAACCAGAGCTGTGGTGAACATGGACAAGTACCAGGTGGAGCTGGTAGTGACCGGGCACGGTCGCTACATCGGGACGGCCTACCCCCACCTCCTGAGCACCCGGCGTCCGTAGAGACAGGTGCCTTCACTTGATGGGATGCTGTTTAGAAAGGCGTGGACCGCTTGACTCGCTGGCGCCAAAGGGATAATTTCCCACTTTCTTTTTCTTGCTTATTAGTTATTTTTTATAGCAGATCTTGTACTCACAAGCTAAAAACAGGTTTTTTGATATACCACTGTTTTTATTATATATGGAAACCAGATTTCATATGAACTTTTATTTTGTCCAGAGTAGTTTTAATCAAATTGGAAAAACATCTTTGTGGTAGTTTTAATGTCTCTTTTTAAATATCTATACAGTTACTAGTGCTTTGTACTAATATTACTAGTGGTTTGTTTAATAAAACATTTTTTTACAGCACATATGTGGTTTATGTTTGAATATCTGACCCGCGCTACTGAATATTTTTCCAGAAACCATTAACCATGTCAGTTATGTGCTCCCTTAGAGGGAATGGTACAGGGGGTCACCTTTCACCTCTAGCCGAAACAAGCCTTTGACCAGCGGACAGGGAAATGTTTACCGAATTCTAGTAAATTCACTTCTGCAAGATAACATGAAACATCTGCAAGCCCTCATCCCTATGAGAAAATGTTAGCAAAAACGTGCGTCAGGTTTAGACAATAATTCATGTGTAATATATGCACATACCTACAAACTCGGATAGACTTCTGGAGCAACAGCGATCATTCTCAAACATCCCACTGACCCGAAAACACTTCCTTCGTTAGAAATCACAGAAAGTTGCTTGTTCCTTAACATTGCAGTTCCTACGTATAGAAAAGGTCAAGGGCTAAGTCAAGTTTGTTCTTTTGAATGAAGACTGGCATCGGTAAAACATTCGGAGTTATAGCCCCGAGTGATCGGAACTCACGACACCAGTGTTCTGTATATAGTGTATTTTTTGACAATACATAAAAAATATTGCGTTTTAGGAAGAAAACTTATTGCCATTTTATTTACATTATCCAGTGTTTTCACTTATTTTTAAAATCTTTTAAAATGATTCAATTATTTTAAAATGAATACTGTAGACTCTTGTGGGCTATAATGATCTAAAGTGTCACTAAATGACCACTAGATGGCATTAATGTGGCATGAAACTGGCGTTGGATAAGATTTGACTTAAGTCTTTATATGAGCACACATGCACATTTTAAACAGTCATTACAATATATAGTTTAACATTTATGGTTTTATATTTTTTTACTACTTTTAAAATACCGTGTTTTGCTGTCTCTGAAAATCTTTAAATGTCCCCTTCAGAGCTGATCAACATAATTTTTTAAATAGTTTGACATTATGAGATCTATCAAATCTTTGAGTCGAAATTTATTTGACATTACTCTCTCATCCCTTAATGGTGTCGTCGTATTATGAAAATAGTTATATGGGTCTCATACTGCCACCTCCTGGTCGGATTTAGAATGGGCCAGAAATAACTGCAGTCACTGGTGTTGATAGGAGAAATGAGGTTTGGAAACCCACAGTGGGTGCGGGGGGGCCAACAATCATGAGCCACATTTCATTGGTGAGATTGACAGTACACTGCAATCCCAGCCACCGAGGGCTAGAAAACTGCATTTCTCACATTACTGGTCACTAGTGCAGTATAATGTGGTGAAAATACTACTACTACTACTAATAATAATAATGCAAACCGTGTATCGTGCAGAATAAAAGTCACTCAAGTTACTTTCCTATTCAAACAAATTTCAAAAGCAGAGATTGGCTCTGCTATATTTTCCATATAGATGATTAGCTTTATTGTAGTTTATCATTGACAAGACTGACAATATTTTGAATTTTCTTAACATAAATTCAGGTCACTTGTCATTATTGATATGATGTGATACTGAAAATAATACACAAGTTATAATCAGAATATATAACGAACAACCACAATTATTATTGTTGTTCTTTTGTCAATATTATTATTATTATTATTATTATTATTATTATCATTAACTTTTACGGAAAGACTGTAAAAATTAGGAATTTATTGTGCTATATTTGCTATAACATTCCAGCAGTATGCTAAAGGTCTCCTATCCAGGCTTTAATGAATTGCCCTTCCGGTTGGTCCCCAACTAAATCTAAGCATATCTTCAAGTTTTTCAGTGTGATGCTGTGGTTTTATAACTGTAGAAAAGAAGTAACGCCTCCCATGGGTAATGAGAGCAGACAAGGCTTTATTGGATATTCAATGTCCTGTGTAAAAGAATAAAAACCAGACCAGTACAATGGGACAGAGTACACTGTCTAGATAAGCAGCTGGCTGGATTCCTGTCTGGAATGCTTTATTCATGCTGCTACTAATTAATTTAAGAATGATTGACGGTGTTTAATTCTAACAGATTAAAAAGGACATGAAGGTTATTTTAAATGCTATGTAGACTGGCCTTACAGTGGAGGTTTTCCACTAGGGGGCAGAATGAGAATTTCCTCACTCCTCATCTGGTCACCTTATACATAGAAATGGTGCCCCCTACTGGACTGAGAGCTTAAGAACCACCTGTTATAAAGTGATCACCCCAGAACTGATCCACTGTCATGTGGAATTTGGTTAGATCTGAACCCATCTGTATGTTAGCCACTATTGTCACTGATGCCAGCACCCAGTTTCTGTTTGCAGTGGACCCCTTTTTCAGGATCATGCACACACGCATGGGCGCACACACACGCATGGGCGCACACGCACGCATGGGCGCACACGCACGCATGGGCACACACACGGTACTTCAGGCCCAATCTGTAGCTTGCACCAGTCAATGCGGACGTCAAGCCCGCATCACCCAGCCTTTAATCTCTCACCTGCTCCCCCCCCCTTTTTTTATTAATGCATTCATTATTTCTCCCGCTCTTTGTTTTCCTGTTTTGTTTACACCCCTCGTCAAACCCCCAACCCCAACCATATCAACGCACATACACCACACAACTTTTTCCCACCCGGCTGCTTTTGTCGCAGGAGAGATATGGAACGGCACCAAAATCCCTGGCCCTGGCTCGCAGAGGGATTTTATGGCGTGACAAAAGAACGGGGCTCTGACTCAAGCGATTGCCTAATCCCCGCCCAGCTCTGATAATGTAATTACCGGTGCCTTAAGTCTTTTAATTTCCCCACAACCTGCTCTAGGGTGAGGAGGGGGCTGCCCGGCCCCCACAATAGGCTTAAACACTGAACACTGCCAATCCCCTCGGCTCCCTAATTACGATTCCCTGACATTCAACTAATTGGTCTGACTGTACGGTGGAACCCTAATTTCTTTATTAATTTTTACCGCAGCTGGTTTTGATGTATGTAAATGCTTTTGATGGGGTGGGGGGGGGGTGTTGTCAAAGGAATGCCGCTTTGCGAAGGGACTGCCTTTGTGCTCCGGAGCGGTCCCCGAGGGAATAACCGGGGGGACAAATGTTATCACGGAGTCCCCGTACCTGTTTGTTTGATCCGGTGCCTCTGAAACCAAGCAGGAGCGGCAAGGGAAGCAGGCCGGGCCACGGTTACAGGGTGGCTGGACGCGTCGGTGGGCAAAGGGGAAGAATGGGGCCAGGTGAGGCTTTTGTTGGCCGTTTCTGGGAGATCGTCGCTAAGACGTGCCGCTTTCCACACATCACTAAGGCCCTAGTCGTGCAGATTTATTATATTCAGGATTAAAAGTGAACAATGTCTATTGGGTTGAACAAACTGAAAATATGACGGGGCTCTGTTATTGGGGTTTTTTTAAACACGAGAACTAAAGACTGCCACACACTGAATGTTCTCTTCTGTGGTGGTGATGTAAGTTTTTTCCTTGGAGGAAAAGTCCCCAAAACGGGACTGAACTGGAGGAGCTCGCCTAAGAGATGGCTGTGATCTTGAGGAGCCTCTTAAGTAGTGCAGATTAGCTGTGTTCTGATAATTAGGAGCCCTGGAATACGGACTTGATTGGATTGGATTCGAATCCCAGGTGAGGCGACCCTAGATATACAGATATTCTCTGCTTTTGTCTGAAGGTGAAGTAAGCACTGGAATAGAATGGCAAAAGTACGAAATGCAACCTCTGACCCTGATGCCACCCACATGGCCTGCCTGTATTTATCAGCTTCAGTGATGTGTCTAACTGACAGCGCTTATAAAGAGCAGCTCCACACCAGCATGACTGGCGTAATCTCAAAAGGCTCACAGAGCCCACCTATCTCCTGACCATTTATTCCGGTCTAATCATGGGGGGGGGGGGGGAGCTGGCGCCACAACAGGGCTCAAGCAGTCCGTCAAAGGGCAGACACATGCAGTCACGCACTGTAACTAACTCAGAGACTCCCAAGTAGCTCGACTGCTTGTCCTGTCAATGCGGTGTTTGGAGGAAACCCAGGGTGAGAACATGCAAACTCTACACACAGAGAGTCGAGGCAACATTGAGAGCTCCAGTGCGGATGTGAGAGAACAGCGCTGCAAGTCAGTCCACTGTGCCGCCCATTCCTCAGAAAGCTCTCCCCTTACTTTGTTATTACTTCTCAAAATGTCTTTTCAAAAACAGCAGAAAGGCCGGTCATCTCTCTCTCTCTCTCTCTTCCAGGACTCTCTCCTGCATTTACTAATGATGTTCAGGTGTTCCTGTTATCCTGTTGTCTGTCCTGTCCATCATACACACTGGTCTCATTGGTGCTTTCCTTCATGAGGCAATTTCACTTTTCTCCCTAAACCACAAACCTTTTTTTGTTTAGTCTTTTGTTTCAGTTTCTGTTTCAGTTTTGGCTTCAGTTTCAGTGCAAGCTTTGAATGATGGATCGCTGAGAGATTCATGACTCGTGGGATTGCAGAAGGGGTGGTAGAAAAATTATTTTTTTTAATGAGCACTGATTTCAGCTTCATCCATCCATCCATCCATCCAGACATCCAGCCTCAAACCGCTTATCCTGCTCAGGGTAATAAGAAATTAATCTTTAATTTTCCATTTTCAAGCATGTATAAATATTAAAAACAAAATATTCTGACAAGAAAAAGATGGGTTGCAGACTCGAGCAAACAAGGGCAGAGGTGGAGCCACCTGCTATGATAAAGTACTGAGGTGTAATTGGATTATGTAATACAGCTTCTGCTTACCATGGAGACCATCCATCTACCCCTGTACAGACTGTGATGAACACCATGGCCCCCATGGAAGAACAAGCATTGCTGCACTGTAGTTCAGCCGATGTAGCCGCACTTAGGTCCACAGAAACAGGGAGCCCCACCTAGGGGTCGACGGACCCCTTCACATGGAGGATCAGGAGGCTATGGATGAATTAGTTTAAATTACCAAAGCAGGATGCATTGTGTTATGAACAGCCAGAAACTAAACAATATGTTTACATGCTTTACCTGCCCGCCAAATCTATCTCGCTCAGTGTTCAATTTTAAAATTTTCTTTTTTATGACAAGATTATATATTATACAGCCTGTAATAAATGGGCAGGTCATATTGCATACTTTAGGGATATTTCTCACAGTTAAATGTAGCAATTAACCATTAAGGATGAAAGGCTTTGTTGGTCATTTTTTGTATGTCTGATTTTGGCTTTACATAAAACCATTAACAATGCTTACCACAGAAGTGTCTAATCATTCAGCACAACCTAACCAATACGGCCTGAATATTAATTAACTACTTTGTCAACACCATGGACCCAAAAAAAAAAAACACAAATGCAAAAACTTAAAATCCGATTTGGAAAAAAATCTGTTTGTTTTTTTCTTTTCTAAATCAAAACCACAAACATTCATATTGACATTAATTTCAAGGGCTAAAAAAGTCATTGTGGATCCAGGCTGTTCATTCCTGGTCCTGTTCCACCCTGCTGAGCATAGGCTATAGTGTAACTTAACACACCTGATACAGAAAATCAGGTTCTTCAGTAGTATCTCAGTATTAGAGCCAGCTATGTTAACATAAAAGCCCATGTGGGCAGGTGTCCTATTGTTTTCTTACCCGTAGAACGTAGCTGGTGTCATCTCCACCACAAATGACTCATCACAAGATGACTTTTCCATAGTCACTCGTCCATCTGCTGGTCATTTATTCCCGGCCCGGTTGCCTTTTAGCATGCCCAAACGCCACTATCTCTCAATCCAAAAAGAAACGAACAAATGAACGAACAACCAAATGAACAAACGAACGAATGAATGAATAAATGAACAAATGAACAAACGAATGAATGAATAAATTAATTCATAGAAATTTCCTTGCCCTGGGCCCATTATAAGAAGCTTATGCCAGTGAGAACAAGGTGACAGCTTGGCCAGGAACTTCAAAGTAGACACCTTGGAACAGATACGTCAATCAGCACCCAGCAGAAGGTGAGAGGTGGCAGAGATGGGAAGTAACATTGCCTACAAGTTTGCTTCCTAATTTTTTTTCGGGGACATTGTTCAGGTGCATCGCTGAAGTGGCTAAGAGAGGCCATTTGTAATTAACAGAACCTCTTGTGAAGATGAAAGCAAGTTGTCGTCCTGTAGCCTCCGGAATTACCCATGTGTGGACCCCTTTCCTCAAGCATAAGGGCCCTCCATAGAAAGGGGGGGGGGCAGTCATCCTTTTGTTCACCTGTGTGGCCACTCACATTTACCCGCACTCTGCCCCCTTGTGGCACAATTCTGAAAAGTGGAGCGTAACTGGCCGTTGTGACACCATTGAAACAGGAAATGTTACATGCATCTTTTCCAGGACCAGATACTTTAGTTGTAAATGAGGCCAGACTAATTTTACATAACTGGATACTTTGAAGTAATATACATGAACAGTCTCATATTTTGTTTGGTTATTTAAAGTCAATGTTAGGGCAGGGTAGGGGTTAAATCATATTGTGATTAGCATTTTCATATAAATGAATGGAGAGTCCTCACAAAGATATAATTACAAACCTGTGTGTGTGTGTGTTTATTATTTATTACATTGTTTATGATAAGCTAGATAAGATTTTAACAACTCTGAGCTATTAGTTAAGTTCTCCCTAAACGAGCTTGATGGGCGGAATGGCCTCCTCGCGTTTGTAAATTTCTTATGTTCTTATGTTATGATTTATAGTGACATCATTATTTGTATAGAGTGCCTTGCAAAAGTATTCACCCCTCTTGCTGTTTGTCTTGTTTTGTCACATTACATGCTGGAATTAAAATGTTTTTTTTTTTATTTTTGGGGGTGGGGGGGCTTGGCATCATTTGATATACACCACATGCCTACCACGTTAAAGGTTAATTAATACAATACAATTAATACAATCAATACTTTGTGTCATTACAGCTGCAGATCTCTCTGGGCGTGTTTCTATTAGCTATTAGCCTATTCCCAAGGAAAAACTGCCCCCACCCCTTCAAGCTAGATGGGTTGTGTTGGTGTACACTGTACAGCAATCTTAAAGTCATGCCACAGATTCTCAACTGGATTGAGGCCTGGGCTTTGACTAGGTCATTCCAAGACGTTTAAAGGTTTCCCTTTAAACCACTCTAGTGCAGCTTTAGCTCCTCCAAGGCACCGTAAGGACAGTAAAGACTTTTTTGAACTTTTGATTCTTTTGGACCTTCCTAAATCTGTACTATTTAGAAGGAATCTAACAAAAAACCCTTCTAGATTTCAGGGGTAAGATAACATCATGTGTCCTGTCTCTCTGGGATTGTTTGGTAAACAATTCAAGCTTTATTCTTTTGGTACTGGTATTGGCAGATGCTTCAGATTAATTCAAATCCATGCCATAATATAGTTATTATTCATACATTTGTTTATTTTTGGACATTTTAAAACAACACAGTTAACATCAAAGTGAGAAAAAAAACAGTGTAATGGTTAAGCACTAACTGTAGGAGGCGCTGTTAGCAGCTGCACTCTGTAACGTCCTAAATGCCACTAAAGGGATCACAGTCTGAGACCAACAGGGGGACACCAGCACCCCTTTGTGCAGCAGGGGGCTTCCAGGGATGAGAGTTTTCAGGGCTGATTAGAGTTGCGTTTCATTTGTCCCAGGATACCTATAAACTGGTTCTTTTCCACCCCCAGTAAACTGGAACCCAGCCTGGGGCCACCCTGAGAGCCAGCAGGCGGCTGATCTCCATTAGCTTAGTCTCCTCTGCCCCTGACACACTTCCAGAGTAAGATCCTATGGGCCTGAGCAGGATCCAAAGAGCCCGGATCACAGGGCAGGGATCCTAGTGCTAATTCAGGCTGTGAAAAATTTGGAGAATTTGGGGGGGGGCAGTTTACATAATACACACCCGGAACCTCATATAAAGTATATAAATGCACTGTCCCTGAGTCAGGGCCATCAGGCATCTTTCTCTTTTTTTCCCTTTGGGGCGGGGGGGCGGGGCACGCTTCTTGTGCAACACATGTATCATTGCCAAACTTTGAAAAGCAATTCCAGACCGAGCATATTGAAATTGTTGTTGCACCAAATTTATTTAGGCAACACAAATACAGAAAAAAACAACAATTAGATGCACTGTAACTCATGACATCGTGTGGAATAGGCTGGAAAAAAATATAAAACTTAGATCTATGAGAAGTGTGTCCATAAGAACGACGTGTCTGCACTGAGTCACTGCACTGAGTCACTGCACTTTTGTGGGAAAAGGGCACGGATTCCATGCTGTCCAGGAGCCTGGACCTTCCTGGGCTTTCAGCAGGGTCTGAGCCATTTGTCCTCTGTCATAACCAGGGCCTACCAGCTCATTACAAGCAGACAAGCCGTGGATCTCCTTTTAGATGAGGCGTGACCTCCTTGATCCCGTCCTCCGCTTGGAGAACACGTTTACTTAGGAAATAGATGCAAAAAAGAAGATCCAGCCATCCGTCTTCAAGTAGCCTGAAGTACGTGTTATGGTAATGGCGCTTGTCATATTCATGGGCTGGCTGTTTGTCACCACACACACTGGAGCCCTGCGTAGATGTGGGTGTGTGTGTGTGGGTGTGTGTGTGTGTGTGTGGGTGTGTGTGTGTGTGGGTGTTTGTCCTCGGTGTGTGCTGAGACCCCCCCGACTGCCATTAGCCCTGCTTTGTCTGTGCCTTTACCGAATCAGTGTGCTCAGCTGCTCAGGGCCTCAGTTTGTGTTGAACCCTTGAACACCAAGCTAAAAGTCACCCCTAGTGTTCACAAGTAACCTCCCTTCCCCATCCTCCTCACGCTCCGCCTTCCTACAACCCCCCCCCCCATGTGCCTACATTTTTACAAATTCAGAGAGGACCAGAACAGCCCTAATATCCCTGCCCCCGTCTATCGGAGAAGGCGGTCCATACATGTGCAAATACCCCCCAGCTACTCTGTTTTTGTAACCTGATTGTGAAATAATCAGCTGGCAAATGTCAGGGTCTGGGGGGTATTGAAGCCATTAGTCCACAATAACAGTGTCCCAGCATTGTTGCCTATGTAGCCGTTCGCTGAGTTTGACAAACCCCAGAACATCGGTATCTGAGCATTCCTATGATACATATTGTCAATGTCACATTTGAATCCTACATGACAGATGAGATGCCTTGTTTCGTGCATTTAAAAAAAATAAAATTAAAAACCACTGTTTGCTTGCTGATTTATGCTGGACCCTTAAGAGGGACATTCCTGAGGCCAAGTGCAGCAGGAAATCATGCACCTTCAAATGAGACACTTCCATCATGCACATATGACACAAATATACACGTATCATCAAGTTTTATTGTGTATCACTCAGAATACTTGCATGATAGGAAAATTTAATTAGATATTAGAATTCGGCACAAAAAAAAATCCACGAGCTTCACCAATTTTGATTCATGTGACAAAAAGAAGCAAAAAATTGTGGACCATTGATATTTGTTATATTTTGAGGTCAGTATGGGTATGATTCCTTATATGGATTGTGAGGATGCTGCACTGACGAATGAAAACAAAACAGACTAAAGTATTTCATTAAAGTTTTCAAAAATGGAGCAGCAAAGCTATGCAACGCTAATCTGCACAAACTCTTGAGATATTTGGTAAAAATGTGGGATTATCTTTTCATTGGTGCAGCACCAATCAATCGCTTACGTTGCACTTGTGATGAATCTGCGTGTCCGAATAAGCCGCAAAATCAGGACATTAATCGTGAATTCCTTTCTGCCGTGCGACAGCACTTCGCTTCCTGCGTCTTCTTCAACGCAAAAAAAAGGTGCAGGCCGATGGTGAGAGCGTGCTCGAGCCGGGATTGTGCAATGTGAGCACGTACCAGCAGGGGAGTGTGTGTGTGGTGGGGTGGTAATCGTACTCGGGCACAGTACAAGGCAGCACTGTGAGTATCCAAATGAGTCGCATTCAGCAGTTTGATCCTCTCTGTCTAGTTTCCTCTATCCACCCCCATTTGGAGACTCATTATGCGAATGGTGTCCACATGTCCACTAAGCTGTTACTTAGCGGCAGGAAAAGTCCACCTGTTCTGAGTAATTGTACACTGTTTTCTGCGAATTAGGGATAATGAGTAAGATGTCGGAGGCTAATCGAGCTCTTGGGCCATCGTCCTTGTTTTTGGATGCCTAATTAGCCATTTCTTAGGAGAGTTCATACACCCTCAACTGTACCTGTTACATTCATTTTTGGCATCAATGCTTGTATCCCTGGCTGGGCTTGTACTCTCCACAGCTAACTGGAGCAGGACTTCAGAGTGGATTTATATAACGGCAGATAATAGAAGAAGCAGTGATGTAAGCCTTGCCACTGACTCTGTAGGGGCTGGTTCACAGTCATCCATCTAGTGTTATTTTTCTGCTTTTTATTGACTATGCAGTGAGTGACAATAATAATAATTAGTAATGATTTCTCATGCATTTTTTTTCTTAGCATTTTCTAAATTATTTTTTATTAGTTTTACAGGAGAGAAATTCAAGCTTCATTGCCATAATTCCAAGTACAGTACATGGTCCCAGAAAGGTTGGCACACCCCAGAGGTTTTCTGCATGCCAGTTCTTTCCTCTTCTGCTGGCACGTGTCTACAGTACTGACAGGACTTGAACCGTTGGCTGTGAGGAACCCTGCTGAGATGGCTAAGGAGGACTTGCTCACAGTGGCTATGACTAATGACATAGACGGGTTAAAGCAGAAATCAGTGAGCAAACCGAAATTCAAGGGAATCATGTAACAAATCCTAACCAGAGAACTGAGAGAAGACACACAGAGCCGGAAGGTCAGAGAGTCAGAGAGCCCAACTGAGATGCAGCCAACACAGAATCAGCAGGTAGAACCAGACCGAACCAAGACATTAGCCAGAAGGAACCTGAACAGTACAACTGTGTTATTATGCATTGAGGTCATCTGGAGGTGTGCAGGAGGAACCTGCAACTGTGGCCGATAACTAGAGAACAGGATTCTGCACCAGATATGACAATGATATTGTAAAATGTGTCTCTGTTTCAGCTAATATGAGTCATACGAGCAGAGCCTGTATGAGTACCGCTCATATGAATAGAGCCTCTGTGAGTATAGGGAACAGAGTCTATATGAATTTAGTTCATATGAAGAAGGACTACGTGAGTACAGCCCATACAGAAAGAGTGTATCCATGTACAGGTCATATAAACAGAATCTGTATGTGTACAGGTTGCAGACAGACTGATTGATTGATTGATTGATTGATTGATTGATTGATTGATTGATTGATTTTATTAATCTCAAAGGGGAAATTAAGGAAAATAATTATTTTCCAGATACTGGTACTGAAATGCATAACTCATACAGTATCTACTCCAAATTTCCTTACTTTAATTTACTATGTAATGAATTCATTGCATCATATTTATTCTCAGTGCTAGAATATGTTTCATAAACACACCTATATGTTACTCCCATTTTCTCAGATAAACTTCCCTCTTAGCATCTCTGTGTCTTCAGTACAACACCAGGGGGATTTACTAAGGTCGTAGAACTTCTGGAGTTTTTCCCAAGCTCTCACCATGAAATCATGGTTGTTAAAACATCAGAACTAAACAAATCATTTCAGGCTCATTCAGATTCAGCCTTCTGTCAGATCTGAACAATACCCAACCACCTTAAGAGAGTGATATTTAACAAACATAACTAAAACAAATTTAAGATACAAAATTCAATGACTATGTGTGTTTCAAAGTAAACTGCTGAATTTTTTTTTTTTAATGAAATGCTTTATTTGCCATTTGTACTAGTTCAGTTGAGTTATAGTGCATTACTGAATCCATAAAACAAAAAGGAAAATATCGTATTTAACTCAGAAAGACGCCCACATGAGAACAACTGTGATTCTAATCTGTGAAAAATCCACACAATCTACACAACTGGTATGCAAGCGTATGGACCTTAAACACTTCATTTATAGTTAGCAGGTGGTTCAAAATAATGGGTTAATCTCTGGTCACGGCGGCATTTCTAATCCATTTCCCTGCATGGATGAATATAGACTGTATATGTCAGCCTGCGGGGTAATTGCTGAAAATGGTTTTCGCTCCGTGAGGTTTTTTCACGCAGCCTGACACCGGCCTCACGCCCCCAGAGGGTATGGCTAACTGGCCCGGCCTGAGGATGGACGTCTGTCCGTCACGGGGCTCTGCCCCCCGGCCAACGCACTGCAAGGCTACCCATTACTCGCCCTGACAAATAGAATGGCTATCCTTAACTGCAGCAGGTAGCATGTGCGGGGAGACACAGACTACCCAGTAGGGTGTTGGATCTCGTTCCATGAAAGTCTGTGCTGAGCTGCTTTAGGCAAAGGTGTCACTTACTCTTCATAATAATAATAATAGTGTCAGTCTGTCCTTGGTCAGAGATCCAGTCTTAAGTACAGCTGATATAAGCATGTAGCTGATTGATTAATATTGTGCCTATATATGGGGGGGACGCTTAATTAGGATAATCATGGTGAATTGACATGCGGTTTCAAACACAGCCATTGCAGGATTGTTTAATTCATGTTACACATGTGGCCTTGATCTTAGGCCTCTAGGGGGGGGTGATGAGCAGGCATTGTCCTGGTGGCATGCCGGCATGTACAGTTTCTGTACTCATCTCAGTATCAGGTCAGGTCACCATCAGAAGAAAACTGGGAAGAAATGCACTTATTGGAGCAACTCAGTATATTTACGCCAGCTCTGGAGAGCAGAATCCGCTTATGAATACTAAGCTTGCTGCTACCATAGAGGGAAAGTATGTCATGTTTTATTTAATCCAACCACACGTGCACCTCAGGAGAGTCAAGTGACACACGTGTCATTGTTTAGTTTAACCAGATGCCGATGTCCATCCCATCTGAGATTAATACATGGTAATTATTAATTAATAAATGACACTTTATCACACTTATGTGGCTCTTCTTGTACTTTGTGTCCCTCTTTGCACTGAACCAGCCTCAATCCTGCCTAGTCCCTGTAAATTGTAAAAATGTAAACCTCCCCATCTCAAAAAAATGAAAAAAATTAAATATTCATGTATGATCTTTAACTGTACATTCAAAAAATCCTTTTTCAACACTTTTCGTACTCACCCACTTTTTTATTTTTGCTAAATACCACCACTCCCTCAACACAAGTTCCGCTATTTGATTTTTTAACTATTATATTAAAGAATATACATCACAAAAAAATACCCTTTATTATACTAAAACCAGTGCTCACAAAATTACATGGGAGCAGCTGGAAGATAATGCCCCCCCCCCTCATTCTGTCACACCCCTGCAGTTAAATAAACATTTGTTCTTAAAAACAGGTGCAGCTGTGATTTTGGCCATTCAGAACAACTACAAGATTAAAATAAAAAAAAACATAATTGATACTAAACTACTGTTATGGCAAGCTGTGAATGACTAATGAATTTCAGGGTCAATTACAGGCATATATTCATGACACAGTTCATGGCGCATTATTAAATCAAAACTCATCGGTTAGGCCTTATTAAAATGCATTTTTTCACGTGAACAGTAATCCTTCACAGTCTTGTTGTGAACGACTGAGCCACAGGTTGCATGCAAATTTAGCTATTCAAATTCACATTGTTCATGTGACTATGGGATGAATCCATGTACAACCGAGCACAAAAACACACACATTAAACACTAATTAAATTAAAATATCGAGCCCCCAAGCATTCTGCAGCCATACACGTGGAAGTTCAGAATGGTTGAATAAATTTCAAAATGTAAAAATGCAATCTGTGACACGTCAGTTAAATATATGTAAGAAGCCTTTTACAAAATGACGAGGCACAGAAAATGTGACACAATATAATGTAACAGACAAATAAAACACTCAAAAGAGTGTTTTATTCAGCATTCATTAAATATTCCAACTAAAATTAAAAGATTTGTTAAATAATATGAATCATAAAAATGAACATATTTCCCTGGCTCAGAAAACGAGTGAGCAAATTTAATCAAGCCTCCCAAACTTTTCCACATATATTTAAACACAAAACAGAAATGGATATTCTATTTCAAAATTGCTGTCAATCAAAGCAAAAGCCATAATAGGCTTTTTTTTTCGACCAGCACAAACCCGAACACATACTAGACCCTTTAGAGAATTGTGCCGTGTGCGTTTAGTCAAGTCTCAGTGTCCACTGTTCCAGAAACTCCCCTCTCCAGCATTTAAGGACTGTTTTTCAATTAATCAGCTCTTTGTGCCGTGCCAGACTATGCAAATTTATTACACCGAAGCAGTATTCCCCAGATCCTGGGAAAAGTGTTTACAACCCTTATTATCTTCCCACTGCCCCCTCCCCCAGTGGAAAAAAAAAATCCTGATGATGTTTTAATCAAAAAGCTCACTAGAGTCACACATATAAACGTGCGGCTCACTTAGCAAGACCAGCAAAGGAATGGCTGTTAGTCACCACACACACACTATTTATTTCTATTATTTCTTTGTCTTGTTACTTATTTATTTTTTCATGGAAATTATAATGCTAAGCCGGTCTAATTCCTACCTTCCTGCAACAGTAATGTAAGTTGGCTGTATAGTAAAGATCTCTAATTTTACATGTGTGTCCTAGTTACTGTTAAATAGAGTGTATGCTCCTAAGCCCTGTCATCCACCCCCCCTCCCCCAAACACGACCAACAAGCAGGAAAACCAAACTACAGACTTCAAACACACAGTTGAAGGATACAGTGTCATTCTTGAGACCATACCTTTGGTGGTGCTGCACAAGGGTCAGGCCGAACAGTCTGTTCTGTAAGAGTCGCTGCCTCTTCACTATAAACCATATCCTCTCTTTAACATGCAGATGACATTGATGGTTGGCTGTCGGGCTTAACAAGGCACCCTGCAAAAAGTGGAGGGCGTAACCCTAAGCTTTGCACGGAAGACTGTCTGGAAAAATAGTGGAAGTGCAACGGAACTGAATTGGAACATTCTGAGATCAGGGACAATGCATGTGACAAGATGGAATGTCTCAGCAAATCAGTCATGTGCTATTAAAAATACATTTAAGACATTCTTATTGTCGTTTCTGTTTGGGGATCAATCCATTGACAAAATCTTTCCAGACGCTTCTCTCAGCAAGTTAAAACTGTCTCTACTGGTTTGAAAACTTCTTGTACAAATTTTAAAACAATTAGAAATTCATAAGCTCTTCAGTGTTTATACGGGTGTGATTTTTCGCATTACTAATTTTGAAATAAAAATGGGGAAGATAAAAAACAAGTAAGTGGTGTTTGCGCCTGTCAGGTTAAGCTAATTCTACAGGTTTTTGTGCGACTCTTATTAAATTCCCCCAGCGCTGACTGCTCTCATAAGACCAATCAACAGAGCAGAATAAGTTAATTATTTACTGGTGCACCCTCCCTCCCCAGTCTGGGGGAGCTCACAGCTGTGTTAGATGTGAAAGGTCATGGGGGGTGAGGGGGGCCGTGAGGAAAGGGGGGGTAGGCGGGGGGCATTGTCTGTGCCGCCAGAGCAAAGCTGAACGGGGCGTGATGGAGGGTTCGGGGTCCCTACTGTTATTCAGCCTTTCCCCCCCGATTTCATGCCTCTTTTATCATTCACTTTCACACAAAACAAACAACACAGAGGATGTCTGCCATGGAAACTCATCTCCCCTTCCTCTCTCTCTCCTCCTCTCTCTCTATCCCTCTCTCACTCACCCTCTCAAAAATATCTGCAGATTTCTGCAAGTCTAGCAGAGTTTCAGAGCAGAGTTTGGGAATAAGAAAGTGCAATTTCTTAAATTGATAAAGAAAAATAGATCGTTATTTGGGGCAGTGCCTCTGTGCCCAACGTGTGATTCACCTCATACACCTTGAGAGTCTACCTTTATCTCTCTATCTCTATCCCTTTGCTCGTTCTTAAAATTGATTATAAACTACAACGTCTTTTCGCTAAGCGATCCAGTGAATGCATTTCCCTCTCACATCTGTCCAGTGCTGTCTCCGCTGCTACCTCTCCCACTTTTAATCTTTCTCTGTGGTTTACAGTGAAAGGTTCCTCAGATCCAGAAGTTGCCGTTTTTTTTTCCAGCTTCGGAGATCTAAGGGAATCCGGCATTGTGGCGTCAGCTGTGAGCTGATGATCCTCATTAACTTTAATTGTGGCACCTTTGTAGCGGCTGCCCTATTGTTGGTTGTGTTTTCCATGCATATAAAATGGGATCATATGGATTATCCGACCAGGGCTGATCCCGCAGATCGCTTCAGCCTCAACGCAAAGTGGGACCATCGTTTTCCGCCAGAGGGGACAGAGAAGTATGTACCTTTGTTTTATTAAGATTTCTGGAATGTTCTTAAAAGTGTCAAGAAAACAAGAAACCTCTCCAAACCCTTAAAAATGGCTGGTAGCTTGGAATATAATTCTTCCTCTTTCCCATGTTGGGGTCTCGCAAGCTCATGTGTTCTCAGTGGAAAAAACCGGGAGCTATGGAGGCATAATCCCACTTGCCATCCCTTTAAACAAATCCATCCGCTTCCTGCTCTGCTGTTTTCACTTGCAAATTTCCCTAATGTGTTTGCTCAGGCCCAAGCGGAGTCGATTGCTCTCTCCTTAAATGTTTCCCCTGGTGCTTGTAGCGCCCAGCTCCCAGAGCTCTCACTCAGACTCACGCGAGTCGGGCCTGCAATCCCCACAGCATTCCTGCAGCATCGTTTTGAGCCCTTGACGTGGAGGATGAGATGGAATACAGAAGTCTCCCTGACCCCTGGAGGCATTACTGCGCTCTAGCTGTGCTGAGCCCCCTCAAACAGGCTGTTTTCCTTCGGTTTCGGAAATGGTTTGGCTGGAGAATCTCCGCCGTTAACTGTGGATTTGGAATGATGTCATTTCAGAGGCTTTCCCTCTGAAGCATTAATCCCTGACATCATCACAGACACCCATCAGACACTCATCTGCATACCTGGCAGTGCCTCTTTCTGTATAATTACATATAACTGGAAATTTATTGTGGACTTATATGGTGTTATTTTCTGCTGGGAAATCCTTAAATTTCCTGAAAATCCAAAGAATATTTATCTAAGTGCTAAGTTTGTTAGTTACTCTCTGCTGTCGTCTGAGGTAGCATGATAATCCTAACCTGGAAACCTCATCAGAAGATGCAGTACCTCGCAAAATTCTTAGGCAGGAAAAAACTGAAAAAAACAAAAATGATCTTTATGTTATCTTCATGCTGGTATAAAACTATTCAAAATGTGTGATCTTAGCCATTTCAAAACTTCAAAAATCACCCCAGTATTTATCACAACCATCTGATACACCCATGTGTTTTTTGATGCGACCACTAACTCATCGACTCTTTTAACTGGAACGGTTGAGGTGCCCCTGGGGAGAGGTTTGGGAACTGAAGTGGTGTTCATCTAGCCTTCCAACTAGATATCAGTAACTTTGTTGAGAACAGAAGAAATTCCTATGAGTTTTTATCATATTACTATGAATTTGCAAATTTTCTTATAAAATTTCTAAATTGTTTTCTTTTGTTCTGAGCAACATTGCACTTACTGCCCAGATAAATTGCATTTAAACATGTCTTTTGACTGCCTAAAACTTTTGCAGAATATGTAGTATTCTTTTCTGTGTTGATATAAAAAAATATATATATTTTCATTGCTCTGAATGTCTCATAAGGTTGAGGTTTGGCGTGTTCATCCTTCAGTGGGATTTGACTTATCTCTAAGAATGCAATGTTTAGGGCAAGTGAAGGCAGCATGTATGTTGTCAGCTGTGCCGGGTAGAATGAAGAGGGTTTGGCGGTAGATTGCCTGCCATACATTCAACGGCGAGTTGTCTCCCCTCCGACACACACTGTCTGGCCAATGCCGCATTGCCGGAGTGGTCCCTACGGTAACCGCCACCATCTAACAGGCTGAACATGAGTCCTGCCCCAGTGTGGGGAGTAGGCACGAGAGGGACAGCTGTGAATGGCGGGGGTCAAAGGACAACAGGCACTTCCTGCTCATGACCTGGCTTTGGCAGACAGTGTGGATCGAGCAGCACACGGCCACCTGGAAGTAGCCAAAGTTTGAGTCACTGCAAGAATCAACCGATTGCCGCGATACATCTGAAATTATTCTAATAATAGCTATGGACCACTCCTGTTTTATGCGTATTTTCTATTCCAGCAGTGACTTAATTTGATCAGGTGAGTTTTGAGTCCCAGTAAAACTCCACAGCCCCAGCATACCTGAAAAGACTGAACATTTCACGCAAACATTAAAATCCGAACCACTTTAGAATACTACTGACCTGAACATTACAAGAACAGGTATTCTGTGTTAAGGATTTTATAGATAGAGCCAAGGGCAATCCTAGGATTTGACTTAAAGGGGCTCAAACCCCTGAAGGAATATGGGATGCCCCCCCCCCCCCGCCGACTCTCTCACAATTAAATTTGCCAAGTGAGAGGGTTGCCCACAATAAAAATTGCCTTTAAGAAATTCAAAGAATTGTCTTAATATTGTGCACTCTTCTTCAATCTACATGACAACGTGAGCATTTTACTGCTGTCTGGTGTCTGTCTGCTATGAGAGCCGACGTCTGAATAGTAACCGCTCTGTCCTCGAGGAGGATGTGATTCTGAATAGCTGCTCCATTATATATTTATATCGCTCACTTTTCTCCCATCACAGATCACAATGTCCAGTCAGCTACTGAGCAAATACCGATCTACGCTGAGGGCTTGATTATTAAAGAGCGTGCTGGGGTATGTTGGGGAAGCTCTCTGCTCCACCGGCTCTCTGAAAAGAGCCAGCAGAAACAGGAAATGCAGTTTTTGACCTGTAAGCGTTTCCATTCGAGGGCTCCAGGGGCCCATCTCACTCTGCATCACTTGTCACAAAGAGCAGAAACATTTGCAGTTGTCATCCACTTGGATTTCTCACACGCCAGAGTCAGCACTTATTGTGCCATTTTTCTTAGAGTTTTTGTTCTGAAGCTGTATTGATCACTTAATAATATTTATTTACTACATTTACAAACAGAGTGTTCCGTCAAAGGAACTAGTAAATTGCAATACTTTACAAATGAATCATTAATTATTCCTGGAACATTGTATTATAACATCTAATTTCTGTCACCAGGAACAGTAGTAAATTACACACACGTTACACATACATATCAATAACTCAATGCTGACTGAGCTGTGCTGCATAATGAGCACTTATCAATATAGTTTTAATGTAATTCTTGCAATGCATGCAAGACATTTCTTGACCTTCCTATAAGAAATGTCATAATAAACAACTAACTAGCAAAATTTTAAACAATTTGATTGGCAAACAGGAAAGAATTCCACAGAAAATGCTAATTCATGTACACAGTGACAAGAGAACCACTGTAATCCACACACACACACACAGAGGAACTGTAAGTCTCTGAAAACATTGGTGGGAATATCTGAGAAAGAAATTATGTGAATACGCTGCCAAAAATGGTTTCTATTAAGCACAATACCAAAGTACTCATTTGAGTAATCTTTGATACAGTGAAGTTAATTCCATTAATACATTGTTTAATATTATTTTTATCTATCTATCTATCTATCTATCTATCTATCTATCTATCTATCTATCTATCTATCTATCTATCTATCTATCTATCTATGCATGTAATTGCAATTCTAATTCTAATTTTGTTATCTAAATATTTGAAGTCTTATTATGTACTCTCTCTCTATATATATATATATATATATAGTACATAAGATATTGTGTGTGTGTATATATATATATATATATATATATATATATATATATAATTATTATTAGAAAACTGCAAACATGACTATACAGGTGTACATTTCTGTTAATATCCCCTAAATAAGGGGTTTCTATCTGACATGCAGTTTCTTTCCAGTTTCCAGATGAGAGTCATTCCTCATTTCTACTTGGATCATGACTAAGGCATTTACCATCCTCCTTCTGCGTGTCATTGGTCTACTTATAAGCATCTAATTGTTTCATTGGAGGAGATGATGTTGAAATTTGAATGGTCTCTCTGGATCCACACCACGTGATCCTAGGTGCTTGGACGCCCGCCTGTAACTGTAAGCGTACTCTTGCTGTGTCTTGGACTCGCTGTCGCCTCTGGCACTTAGCTGTGAGTAATTGATGGGCATGAAGGGATGAGAGGCTGGATCCAGGAAGAAAACGGGGACTTGGCAAAGAGTGGTGTTCAACAGCCACTGTTCAAAACACAAGCCTTCGAGGGAACAGACGGGAACTGAATCACCTGAAGGGTAGCCAACGGTGGAAAGTACTGTACAGTACTGTGTTCTTTAGCTGTGGTGAATAGGCAGAATCCTAACAAGTTTTTCCTTAGCAAACTCCTCTTTTCACTGTTTGTCAACAAAGAGAACTTTCTTCCCAAATTTGATCCTTGACCCCGTTCTCTTTCCTGTTGCATTCATATCTTCCTGTAAATGCCTCTAAGATATCTAAAAGACTCAGTGTCATCACCCACAAAGTAGTGCTGTTCCATTAATACTTTAATTATTAGTACATTTACTGTTAAGGATCAAAAACGCCTTAAGATTCCCCAAAACTTTTTGCTATTTACTTGGGACGAAGATGCAGATAATGACCTCAGCGTTGCTACCTAACTTTCTAATGCTTGTTACCGAAGGTGTAGGAGGGAGTCTGAAATTGGGGGGTACTACTTAATAATGTAAATACAAAGGTCTTTATCGGCGGATGAATGAACCCAATTTCAATATTGGGGGGTACATGTTTCACCCAAGTTCTATGCCCCTGCTTGTTACTTCCTGTTTACTTATGGTCATGTTACTTTTATTTTTCTTTATTGTGACAGCAGAGCACAATTTTTTTTTTCAGTTTTACAGATGACTTCTTCATAAAGACACTGTAAATATAAGAGAGAAAAATGCTAGTATCTGTATCTGGCCCTGTATTTGTCCCAGTTACATATTATAAAATATTGAAATATCAAAAAAAATTTTGTATTTGTCTATCTGCACCCAATTGCGCATGAACAGTGTGACAAATTAAGAAGTTTTAAAACCATAATCTGCTTCATCAAACAGTGTGTCTTAGCAGTAATGTGATTCCAAAAGTGTGAGTTTCTCTATTGGGCCTGATGATTGGTGGTCAGGGGCGGCGCAAACCGTCCAATGGCGGCTGGCCCAGAGGCGCACGGAGGCCCTGGGGCTGATCCTCGGATCCCTCGATGCCAAAAAAACGCACGTCGGGCGATATTTTGCGTGAGAGCTGGACCGCCGTCCATACGCAGCTCTTGGCGCATGCGCATCCCTTGCGACGGGCTTCTCCTGCCGCTCATCCCAACCCTCTGACCCCCTCTCAGCCCGAGCCGGGGAGGTGCTCTCGAACCCGCACGCATTCCCGAGGAGGATGGCCGAGCAGCGTTCCCGTTTGCGCCGTCCCTCCCGCGGGGGGCGGGTCAGAGCCGCCGCTGCCGCCGCCTTCCACACTTGGAGTGATTCAGCCATAATCCCCCTTTCTCCCTCTCCCCCGCTGCTCCATTCATATTCTAATCACAGCTTTCCCTTCACCAGGGAGCTGGGCCGCCTCTCCGCTGGCTGCCTTTGCACTTCTGCTTCCCCTTTTGTGGCTGGTGCTCCTCTGCGCGTCTCTGCGAAATAAGGCAGCCTGAACGTGTGGAGACACCTCTGGCCTACCCGGGGCTCGGGAAGGGAACGGCCGGCAAGCAAGGCATGTTCGGGGGGTGACCGAGGCCTGGCTTTGATTACGTCTGTCTTGAGTCCCCAGACCGGACGATACTCCTTCTTTGCGCACTGGGGACGGGTCGCCATCAGTAATGGCAGGACTTTTCCCTGCCTCCCCCAGAAGGCGGCCGCCGTTCTCGGACCTGGCAGCCGCGCGTCTGTGAGAGCAGCCCGGAAAAAGCGGAGCCCATAACTGTCTCAGGGGTTTCGGGGGTGTGGGCGAATGGGGCCAGTGCTCTGGGACT
>JAODLC010000065.1:15543750-15574813 GCA_026781145.1 Hippopotamyrus pictus
AACTTGTTCAGCGCGGATTACCTTAATAATTCTAATAGTCCATTACGTAACTGCAATGCAGTGGATAGGGTATGTTAATGTATAATTTGTCTATTTGTCTCGCTTGATCCTTGTGCCAAGATCATGAATTTACTCACGTCGCACACAGAGCTACTGCATTGACAGAACAGCACATATCAGTCACCCTGTCGTCGACTACGACATCTGTCATTCTCAAATCTTGTCTTTTCGCAGAGAGCTGGATTGAACGATGTCTCATCGAAAGCGAAAGTAAACGGTACTCCAGCCACAATTCCCTGGGGAACATGACAAACGATGAAAGTAAGGAGGGATAATTGCTTTTGAAACGCATCGTCTTATATACAAAGAGAAATCCAGACCCATTTGGACTAAAACATTTTATGCTGGCGAATTTAACCTATCGATGTTGAGAACGTCATATGTATATTTATAAGACAATCTTTTTGATAGATTAATAAGACAACAAAGTAGAGCCTGTTTCATCTTAGACGCCTATTGTAAACCCAAGAAAACTTCCTTCCTTATCATATTTTGATATTATAGCCTACTTTTTGTATTTAGAATACATTATCTGCAATTAAAATTATAACACTTAATAATAATTTTCTGATTGAATTCTAAAAAATAAATTCCACCCATCTGCGAAAACTTACGCAATACAATATCGCGTAGAGAAACGATATGTAAACACGTATAAGTTTATAATTATACGATTACTTGCAGTGTCTGGAGTGTGTACCAAACTTTTACACTGTGTGTGTTTAGTAGGCCTAAATATATAGCAAATAGGTATAACATAGGAAGTACTCATAAAATATAAACAGAATAAATTGGTAATGTGTCTTTTCATCTCTGTGTTTAAACAGATGAAGAAAAAGAAAATAACAGAGCATCCAAGTCCCACTCAACACCAGCTACTTTACAATGGTAAGTTCCTGATTTACTAAATCTAAAGTGCTAATTTTGCTTGCAAAAAGGAAGTGTTTGTATATGACTGTAAAATGTCAATATCTAAACCCATTTCCTGCTGCGATTAATAGCAGCAAAACGACCGAACGTACCATTTTACGAATTATTAATGCAGTTCGCCACAGCGCTTCTAGCTGTGTGATCAAGACATCAACACAAATCAAACATGTTGGCTTGTGGGATTGTACAAGACATTTTAAAGGAAGTGCTCATCTATACAGACGTTACATGAGTATTCCCTACGCAACGTCTATGTTGGACGAGGCGACTAATGACTGGGGCGGCCTCTTGGGACTCGGGGAGTGGCAAGAGAGCCGATCTCTGAACCTGAACGTTGTGGGTTTGAATCTCAGACTTTACATGAAATCACTTAAAACGTCAATCACATAAAAGTTGTTCTAATATGTAAGGGGGCAGTCATGTTTTAAGAAAGAGACATCAGTGTTTTATTTTTCTGATTTATCTGTTTTTACGTGTACAATTGACTTGTAGAAACAAATTATAAAATAAACATGCATATTAACAGGAAACCTGGCACGGTTGTTCTTATTTCAGCTATTAATAATCATTTTAAAGTTATTTTCTCACAGTAGACAAGATAAAACAGCTAAGTTAGATTCAACAATAAGGTTTAAAAATAGGTTGTTTATACATATGAGCATAAAAACTGGATGTGTTAATAATAATCGCGTATAAATTCTTATTTTACCTAGGCCTACACACAACTGTATAGGCATTTCTTTACGACATACCAAACGATATAACACTGCAGAAGACATAAAACACATGAGAACCTGATAACTTGTGCGAATATAACGCAAGGATGTTTTTCATAGCATCACCACGAGGACGTATTACAATAATAATCTACTTGCGTGGATTGGTGGTGCGGTTAGGAAGTTAATGTTAGTCGAAGTACCCTTCAGTTCCGAACTAGAAAAATGAATTAGTGTCGAATTTCAAAAATGAAACGAAAAATAAGAAATCATGGGTCATTTTTTCCGAACAGATTTGAATTTATCGATAAACAGTAAACAGCGTGTTTACGTCTGCAAGTAACCGTGACCTTCACGGAAAGGCCAAATCACTTATCCAAATCTGTATGTTATAAAAGTATCAATTATTAATATAATAAGAAAGGGATATGTACAGCTAAGAAATCTTTAATTAATTTGGGAAAAATATTTAAATCACTAGCCTCCAAGCACTTTATCATTGTTGCATTCAACAATGTGAAGAAGTAGCCTACATTATGGTGTGGGAAATCTGTTTTTTGCACTTTAAAAGTGACTTTTTATCTTTTTTATTTTTCTTCATTGGTGTGTGTGTGTGTGTGTGTGTGTGTGTATATATATATATATATACACATACACACACACACACACACACACACACACACGCAAATATTAAATTTGGATTCATCCATCTCTCCCAATGAATAGACCTTCGTATTTAAATGAATACGTTGGGCGCCCCCTCCCCCCATATCTAACAGTCTTCTTCGTCGTTGGTTTTACCCTTTTTAAGATTCAGTTCAACCGCAAACGTGTTTAAGTTCGAGCAACAGAGGCAGTTGTTTGCGAATTTAGAAGTCAGTGGAATTTTTTTCCTGATCACAATTATTGTTTAATTAGTTTTCTAATACCGCATTAGGTGCGCATGGAAACACATAAACGCGTGTAAAATCAAAACAGCGACCCAAGGCCTCCTTTTCCTATAAGTTAGCTTGCAATAGGCCAACGGTGAACAGTTAACTCGCCAGCAATTTCGTATAACTTCCAAACAGTCGCTTTGCTTCTCTTGGAACAAATTAATTGAACATCTTGAAGTATGGCCTCTGACAATGAGAACTACATTTTAAATGTCAATACAATTAATTGGTTTAACGCGTCAAAAAAATTGACGTTTACCTTTTTGTACTGTATAACAACATTATTGCCACGGCATGAGTAGGGGAAATAATTATACAAATAATTGTGTGTGTGTGTATATATATATATATATATATATATATATATATATATAGTTATTTGTACATTTAAGTCTTTAACAGTGTATGACGCAACAACAAAATACTGAAATAATTAGACTTTTCATCTTTATTGCAATTCCATTAAGTTTCACGTGGCAGTTTCACCGAGGGATTTTGGTGGCGTCTGAGATTGGTCTGAAATTGTAGTCTATCTACAGCCCAGTCAATGTAGGAGAATCTTACACTTATACCAGTCTGGACGAGATTTGTCTAATTCGGGAATGCCGTTTTCACAGTTCTTTGATTATGTCAACTGCACGGCATAGCAGCGAGATGAACATTTAGCACACTTGCAGGAAATATTGTAGGCCTATTCTGCTTTAATGTCTTAAATTTACTACGTTAAAAATTAGGACGTCCTCATTTTACAGCAGCTGAAAAAAGCAATACTCTGAACACATTAATATATTTAAGAAAACATCCGCTTTTCTGTGTTTATCTCACTTTAGAAACCATCTTTCTGCTTTCACTGAAGATCTTTTTTATAAAGTAAGTGCACGTGTGTACAGGAGTTTCTTAATTCGGCATGAGGTTGCTGTACAAGAATAGTAATGGAACAGTTAGTCTGTGCATGACGAACAGATAATTCATGTTATAGCGCTTAAAAGTAATATAAGTGTCTGCAAATAGTACTAATTTGCGTTAAAATGTTACAACGAAGGATCAGACGTTCTTTTCATCCAAGGACGAAAGAGCAGTGTTCTTTCTGTAAGGAGGGAACCTTTAGCTTTTGTCAGTGCACTTTTAGAAATAGGTTTATGCTATCGAATATATTAATTCTGAAAAATCTTTTCCTTTTTTTTTTTCTGTATGTTGCTGGTGTCTTCAGCAATAGTTTGGGCAACGTTTTGATATTTCAGTAGCTCCACCAGTTCCAGCTGTTAGCACCATGATTACTAGATGTTAACAAGTTAATGTCAGTAATTTAAAATCAGCGGTCTCACGCTGCGAATGTATACAAGGTGTCGTGACAGCATGCATTTTTTAAGATTTCCACGCCACGGTGATAAGCGTTTATTCAATAAAGAACGAATTACATAAAATCAATTATAACACATATTAACTATATATTATATTATATTAATGCCCCATTGCTAATATAGTGAAATAAAACGCACTCTTCAGAATCTGGCATTTTGAATATAATTTTTGCGATCTCTGGATTAATAGTTTTTTTTGTAGGCATCTACATTGTGGTAATAAGAATATTACAGAACCATTTTCATGAATACCTTTAATGAAATATCTATAGGTCATATGTCTGTCATATGAGTGACTGCAAAATTAAATGGCCACATCAGTCTGTATCATTCGCACCATAATTGTGGAAAAATGCTCAATTAAACAATTATGTTGTCCATTTTTTTCTGCTGCTGCTTGATATTCAGTAACAATGTGATTTTGTGCTGGATGATTTTTAAATGATGGAGATCAGGGAATTTTACAGACAGTCAACATTACATTTAACAAATCATACTCAGAGTCTGAGAACCTTATGTGCAATATCTTTATTTAGAAATTACTTGTCTTCCCCATTTTTCTGATGTTTTCTCAAGCATTTACTATTTAAGAGTAACCCTAATCATAAGACCCTAAACACTGGGTATCTCTATCCGTTAATCAGATTAAAAATGGATTAATAATGCTCTATGTTACTTGTGTTTATTTCCATTTGATCTGGGGGCTGTGAATGGAGGACAGGATTGGGCGTCCATTCCTGCTGTTCTGAGCGGATGATGTCAACCTGGACTGATGAGCCGATGTCCTTCACAGGTTGGAGGAAAACTACGAGATGGCGGAGGGGGTGTGCATCCCCCGGAGCGCACTGTACATGCACTACCTGGACTTCAGCGAGAAGCACGACACACAGCCGGTGAACGCCGCCAGCTTCGGGAAGGTGAGGCGCATGCAGAGTGGCCACTGGAGCAGCCCGCAGAGAAAGAGAGATACAAGGAAACTTCACCATGTCTCTGTCACCCCCATACCTGCTGCTCATTGGCTCTTAATTGTACATTGAAATTCCAATTTGAGTGCTTTCTGTAGACCACAGTGCAAAATCAATAGAACATAAACAGGCAGGCGATTCAAAATAACGAAAAAAAAAGAGCACCGCAGTGATGCACACACTTAACATGTACATGTACTGGAGATGCACTGGAATCATTATAATTACTACCGTCCATCCATCCATTTTCCAAGCCGCTTATCCTAATGGGTCGCGGGGGGATCCGGAGCCTATCCCGGAAGCAACGGGCACGGGGCAGGGAACAACCCTGGACGGGGGGTTATTGCTACCACTGTTTAATTATTCAGCTTGCTGGTTTTGGGAAACTGGTTCATTGTAGCTAATGCAGCAATTGTCTCTATTAAAAACACTTTATGACGTCGCATGGAAAATTCGTAGTGAGCGGTAACATCAAGTTTATAATAAATAGTTGGGCCTGAAAAATTTGAGTACCGCATTAGGATGCACCTGCTTGACTGTTTTTTTAATATATGTAATTTTTATATATGCATGAATTTGTCTTTGAGAGAGTACTCTGGTCCATTGAGGAGAAATACTCTATTAATCAAAAGCATTTTTAAAAATAAAACTGAGATGGATATGTTGCATATGTATCTTATTCTGGATGCTATTAACTGGAGATCCACAATTAGAGCCATTACAACAGGCTGTATAATGAAATGTACATTTCCTGTGTGCTTGACAGGCCTTAATAAGTAATGCTGATGTCAGTTCTTCGAATAAATGAGATCAAACTTATGAACGCTTACGATTCTGGACTGGGTCGTGCTGGAGACCAAACAGCAGACATGGTGTTTAAATAAGAACAAGAGGTCGCCGTCCTCGGGGGAACGCCATACTTTATTTAGCCTTTTGCCCTGAAGCCCATCCGATTGAGATCAGCCTCTGGCATGCGTGGCTTTGCATAACAGCGAGAATTATTCTTGTTTTTTAGCCGTATTGTTAGAGCTTGCCAGAATTTTGTTGTAGGAGTTGCAACCAGAATGAAATAGACTTTACGATGTGTAATACCCCTTTTCCTGCTGAGCCTTTTCCTAAGGAATTGTTTGGAAGGTGCATGTTTTGATGCATAAGGCAATATTTTAGACGACTTTCATTTCAGTTAATGTCACATGACTGAAGCCAAGAACGTGTATAGATTAATAAAAACTTTGGGCAACATTAAGTATCGATAATCGTCTGTGGAAAAACAGATATTCATATATAATATAGAGATTTCACTGCTTTTCAAATCTGATTGCATGGTTGGACTTTTCATACCATCCAACACATGAAATCAAGGTATTACCAGCCTAGTGCTGGACCCTGAACGAGGGTTCCAGGCTACCTGTGGAAGCCTGTAGAGATGTTCCTGCCTAAAGACATCAGACAGGCAATATAACCTTTGAGTACGGTTCGCTTCTGTTCCCACCACTCTGAAGGGACCCCGGTCCACCCTCTACCCCAGCGGACCCTTCCCCCCACCGAGCTCCTGTCGGAGGATATTGAAAAAGAGAGGGGCCTGGATTAATGTGTAATTAAAGGGAATTTGGAAGGGCTAGATGTTGCGGAATGTTAGATCAGTGGCTGGAGCAGCATGGGGCGTCCTTTAGGGAAGCTTCATTGATTTGGGACAAAAAGAGCCAAGGTTGCCTCCCTGTCTGCTCATTTATCAAGCAGCCGGACAGAAACTTCACAGCTCGCCCCCCCTTTTCATCCGGCACAAAGGAGAGCTTGACTGTTTGCTAAAGTTTTGCACCAGGAACCGAAGCTCGGGGAATCTCAGCCAACATCATGAAATGAGAGAGAGAGAGAGAGAGAGAGGGAGAGGGAGAGGGAGAGAGAGAGAGAGGGAGGGAGGAAAGAAGAGATGCCAACATTTTTATAGAGAAAACGGGGGGGGGAAAATTATATTTCCAAAGCTTAAAAAAAAAAAAAAAAGCATGCCTCACAGTGGCTTTTTGACTCTTTGTGACTCGTGTCGAGCACAGTGCTGTGACACAGCTTTCACCGGCCTCGTGATCCAGGGCACACACTCTTACCCTTATTTCCCAAGGCGCACGCACTCCAGAAGCTGCTAGCAAATCCTCGTTGTAGAACACTGGTCACAACAGTGACCTTTGCTACATGTGATTAAGCAGTAGGCCAGAAGGGGAATGGTGACAAGTGTGTAAGACAGACATTACCATCAACAAGCTGTGTGTGTGTGTGTGTGTGTGTATGTGTGTGTGTGTGTGTGTGTGTGTGTATATATATATATATATATATATGCACAGAAAGTAAATATGCACAAAAATATACACACAATCATAGTTCATATAATTCTTTGTGTGAGAGTTGCTAAGCTCTAAGTGATATGTTAGGTGTTATGTAAAAAAAAAAAAAAACATTTATGAAGACAGCTTTGTTTCTGATTTATACTCTAAAGAGCTCTGTGTAAGAAGTTGGAGGTGAAATGCAAGTCATAGACATTTGCCTATGTGACCCACCCGGTTTTAAAGGAATGTTACGCTCTGTCATGTTACCCATGTGAGCGACCCAAGGAGTATTACTGATCTCTTCGCCTCTGATTTGCACAGATAATACGGCAACAGTTTCCTAATTTAACGACAAGGAGGCTGGGGACCAGGGGCCAGTCGAAGTAAGTGAACCCCGTCACCCCTTGAAGAGTAAATACAGGAGTATAGAATCTTTGTACCCTCCATACTTTTAAAGCATGTGACTTATCGTATTCTGCATCTTGTCATAAATACAGGGAAATGAAGAATTTTAGCTATTGAATTTAATTCTGTTAGCTGGAGGGGAGAATTTTATGAATGTACCCTAAAAACTGTACTCACCATTGCATTTTCTCCTCCCACAATGCATTGCTTCTGATTATCAGCACACTATTACTCCACTAGAATCTTTTAAAATCACTTATCTCACATCTATGGCTGTTGACAACGAGACGATAAACGGCGTACCCAGATTGCTTAACCCTGGTGCTACGTTCTGCCACCCAAACCGATCAGATACCACTACTATGGCATCGCGGTGAAGGAGAGCTCCCAGTACTACGACGTGATGTACTCCAAGAAAGGGGCGGCCTGGGTGAACGAGACGGGCAAGAAGGAGGTCACCAAGCAGACAGTGGCGTATTCACCGCGCTCCAAACTGGGGACACTCCTGCCAGACTTCCCAAATGTCAAAGACCTAAATCTGCCCGCCAGCCTGCCAGAGGAGAAGGTAAACAGACCTCTAAAAGTCCATCTGCCCCCCCCCCCCACCCCCTTCTCTCTCGCGCCCCTTATTATCTGCCCCGGTATCCCAATGGCTTTTGGACCGAAAGCCGGACCTTTGGGATTTATGTGTCGGTGCCAGCCCACTCCTTTCAATACGTTCTGGATAATAAAATCTAGTGCACAAAGCCCATGGTTAGGGTGTCTGTTGGAAAGTGGGAAGGATGGTATAACCTGCATAGCCTAGAAGGATGTCCTTCTGCAACATAATGATAGTACCTACATTACAGATGTATACTATATGCATGTAGGATTTTCATGTATATGTATAAATTCAGTTACATTGCATGATCTAGTTGCATGTTTCTCATTGTCCAAGCCAGTATTAATGCAATTCTGGCAAGAAGCTTTATTTGAGAACCAGAGACTCAAGTGGCATCATAAACCTCTTTAGAGAAATGCATGGAAGAAATGCATTTCTCCACTTTTTCTGTTCTGCTGTTTTAGAAACATTAATTCTGTGCTCATTTTCTGTAGGTTTCTACATTTATTATGATGTACAGGACTCACTGTCAGAGAATCCTGGACACAGTTATACGAGCAAACTTTGATGAGGTGGGTGTAGCTTTAAATGCCCATTGTGTACCCAAGACAAATGTTGCCCACATTTGACTTAAGCAGTTCTTGAGTTTATTACTGTCAAGCTTGAACCTAAAAGAATCATGGAAAAGCCTAGATGCTAAAATGAAAATTTATAGCCCTAGACTGGGCTATGACAGCATAGAAGACACTAGCAATTGTCAGCAGTGATAGTATGTTTTGAGTTCCTAGATATAGAAAAGAGCTGAAGTTAGAGATCAAGCATGGGATTAAAGTTGGGTACGGACTGTAGGGATTTGTTCCTGGCAGTATTGTGGGAGTGCCTTGTTGTTTAGGAGGACACCAACACCCTTGAAATCAAGCCATAATTATGTGTGTCGAAAACATCTCTGTATCCTTGGACTTCATGCTCCATAACCGTTTGTATGTATCACAGAGGACTTTAAAGGGTTGAGTCACATGACATCCCCCCCCCCAATGCCTCTCATGGTTGTGCAGGTGCAGAGCTTCCTCCTGCATTTCTGGCAGGGCATGCCCCCCCACATGCTCCCTGTTCTGGGCACCTCCACCGTAGTCAACATTGTGGGTGTTTGCGACTGTATCCTCTACAAGGCCATCTCTGGGGTGCTGATGCCCACCGTCCTACAAGCCCTACCTGACAGGTAGGTCAGACCAGTGTTCTTTAACCACAACATTACTTATGTCAGCCCTTAAAATTATATTTTGGTGAAATTAAGCTTTCGACCAGATTACATCATAGTGGAGTAGCACAGCGTGTCAATGAGTGTCAGTGTAGCCTCATACCACCAGGCCTGTTAGTTCATATCCTACCTCTACTTCATTGTGTGGAGCTGAGATTTTCTCTCAGTATCTCCTCCCACACATTCGAGAACCATATGGTCAGGGTAATTGGCGTATCTAAATTGCCCGCTGTGTGTATGTGTGTGAGTGCCCGGTAATGGGAAAGAATCCTGGCCAGGGACAAGCTCTAGGTGACTGTGCTGGATAAGTGATTATTGAAGATGGATTGATGAGAATGTAGTATTTCATTTTCACCATGTCTTGTTTTGCGGTTGCATCTAAATGAATGGCACTACTAACATCCGAATTATGTGCTGTATGTACTTTTTACACCAAATCACAACAGCTCAAAAAGTCATGTAAATCATTTTATTCAAAACTGCATCATTTCAAGAGCTTATCCTTGGAAATTAATCCCTGGGCCAGGTCTCATTAAATGCGTCAGCTGAAAAGTTGAAATCTAGGAAGCTAGAAGATCCAAATGGTTGTCTCCATCAATGTCCATTCACATCTATTTTTTTCAATATGAGTATACTCTTATAGAGTAAAGAAAAGCTGAGAGAGAAGGAACATCATTACATTTTTTAGAAAACTTGCCAGATTGTACAAAATATACACAAATACAGCTGTTTGCGTTACTCTTGTAGGGTAACCCATCTGATTTTTTTCATAGACTTTAGATGGTTTTGTTTGCACAAAAAAGAAAAATTAAATGACCTTTCTTCTCTTCAGCTTGACGCAAGTGATTCGCAAGTTTGCGAAACAGCTTGACGAATGGCTGAAAGTGGCACTTCATGACCTGCCGGAGAATTTGAGGAATATCAAGTTTGAGTGTAGGTACCTGTCAGTCAATGAGCTGGTCCTAAATCCACTTGGCTGTCTTACCATGAATGCAAAAAATATTATACAGCAGGGCTCTGCAAAAAAAAACTTTTTCAAAGAAAAGTAAAAGCTATAAAGTATTTAGGAAAAACATTTAAAGTAAGTTTTTTTTTGTTCTCTTCAAAGTATCTAGAAGATTTTCACAAATTCTGAGACGACAAACATCATTAAACCACCTTTGTCAGGTAGGATTTTTTGACTTTTCTGCAAGTGTTAAAGATTTCAGTTATGTGGTAACTTTTTGTAGGAGTATGTTTTTAATGTTTTAATCACATACTTGAAACAGCTTATTCTTAACTTATTCTTAACTTTGACATACTTTTGTATTGTCAATCACAACAAACCAATTCTTTAAGAAAACAACGTCATAATATGTCTGTTGATTGGATCTATAACCCCACTCTCAGTTAGCGGCTTCCTCAGCTAGTAACCATTTGCAAATATGAAAAATGTATTTCTGACCAAATTTTGCATGCCTGACAAGGTCGCATGCTGAGTGAGAAAAATCTACGGCTTAACCACATGAAGGATAATGGAAACTGTGTATGGAAATACAATGTAAAGCCATGAGTTCGACATGATCACGCCTAATTGACCATTTCGCTTAACGACCTGGGGTGCGTTTCCCAAACAACGACGGAAGTTAGCATTAACGATGCATCGTACTATATAAGTCCGCAGAATCGTTACCTCTGTAGTTCGAACTATGATTTCGGGAAACACCTGCGTCGTACTTATATAGTTCGAACCACGCTGTTAGCAACTATGGTTTTGGGAAACGCACCCCTGGTTGTTGGAACACAACTTGGTTGCTAAATTATTATTAGTTGTATATTATACAGGATCATACAGAACATGGTTGAACATATGCCACAGGGAGAATTTACTCCATATTTGGCAGAGTGTTGACACATGAGTGATGCAAAGTGGATACCATGATATTAATCACTATTTAATGCGGCAAACTGTATTTTTTGCTCTGCTACCATGTGCATATGTGCAAAGTTGAACCCCTAAATGGTTATTCTATTTTGTTTACCAAGGCCTCCCGAACTGTAATCCACAGTGCGGACATCACTTTCCAGATGCTGGAGGACTGGAGGAACGTGGACCTGAGCAGCATCACAAAACAGACGCTGTACACGATGGAGGACTCACGGGAGGAGCACCGCAAGCTCATCGTACAGTGTGAGTAGCTACCCCATAAAGTCCTACAGCAACATCGCATTACATTGCTAAGTTGTCCTGTCATTGGGTAACATTACTGCTGAAATCTGCCCGCACTAGAGCTCCTGCATGTATGTACATCGGCAGAGGTCTACATCATTTTATCATAAGTCTTTGTAATAATGATATTATTAGAGGTTCACGTCACAACCGTTTTCCATTTTCCAGCTGATGCTTCTGTTTCACTCCAGGTCCTTGGTTCTGATTTTAATATTTGCTGAGGGTTTGAATTGAATTGAATTGAATTGAATTGAATTGTCAATATTGCACATCGTCGAGCCCTATAATATACTACAGCCATTTTTCAAATTCAGCACAAAATACCCCGCCTTGAGTTGTGATGTCATTCAATGCCGGTGCTAGTTTTTATGCCAGCGGAAAACCAGCACCTTGAAGTACCGTACTTTTGGTACCTGGTGCAGTGGAAAAGCGTCCTAACAGGCCAGTAACAGGGAAATCATATACCTAAGGTTTAAAAGTGCAACAGAGATTTGAGCCATTCATAGTAAAACATTAATGATACTTGAGTACATGACAGATACTGTTAGGCTCCTTACCAGCTCCCAGTGAGGACCAAAAAAATGTGGACTGTCTGGCAGGGAACTGGGAGCATGCAAAAACGTGAACCATCTGAGGGTCCCCAAGGACCAGGTTGGGAATCACTGTTTTAGAGGATCAACGGTTGTGTTGAGAAGGCAGGAAATGAAAGTGCAAATGTTTTGCTGTTGCTTTTATGCTAATTATGTCCTTGCTTGCTTGTTGTTAGCATGCTAATCTCATTGTGATGGAGATGTCGTGGTTTTGAGAGATCCGTTAGGTCTGATTTATAGTGGGGCCAGTGGTTCTTTTATAACTCAGGCCAGGAGCCTGTCTCCTTGGGCTGGAAGGTCTCCAGCTTCCACACCAGGCAGGGAACGTGCTATGAGTATTATCCTGAGCTGTCTTATGTTGTAATTTGTAATATGGAACCTAGGAGCCTTGGTAGTTGTTATAGCACCAGAAAGTGGTCTGAGATCAGATCAGTACCCATGACAAGAATATACTGCCCGGTAAAACAACATAAATCCAGACAGCCTGCTGTGCTGAACCACATGGTTTAGGCTGCGAGGCTTTTTGTTTATCTTCCATGCACCCTCACTTCAGACAAATGACTAAGTACTGATGCCCCTTTCTGGATCTAACTAGAACAGTTGTTCTATACTTCATTCCAAGTTGATTATTTGTGATAGTTTATGGATTCCCCCCCCCCCCGCCGACTCTAATGTAGAAGAAGAATCTCAATCTGTCTTCACGCCCACCAGAATAAATTCTGTTGGCGTCAGCCATTGTGCAGAGATTCCCACGACCAAGAAATTCAAGCCTTAGTGCATGTGACTGAAAGGTTAAGCAAATTTATGCTGCTTTCCGACACCCTAGAGAGCATCTCAGACTCGCTTCAGCACACGCCCACTGGCATGATTGATGGGGTCAAAGTTCAAAAATTCAAAAATGTTTTTTGTTGTTAAAACAGTTTTATCCTCTGATTTTAATGCAGTGTTGCGTTGATAAAAAGCATTTAGCAAATGTTGTGAGCCAGAAGAGACATGTTACCTTCCTAAAGTGATTCCATTATTCGTTATTATTGTCAAATTAAGGAAAATAAGGTAAAATTTAATGTATTACATTTTTCTGTTGTGATATTATTTTGTAAAACATTTTGTTGCAAGAAACAGAGAATCTCACTCTTCACAAAATAGTACACATAAAAGGAAAGATTTGAGGCCGTACCAAAAGCACCCACCCCCCACCCAGCTCACTACTGGACCAATGTACTGCGCTAAAATCGCTTTGGACCTTAGCTAAGCAGCTAAAGACAAACACACATGTGGCTTCCTGCAGTGACTACGGCCAGACGATTAAGCTTCCCTCTGCTTTTTCTCCTGCTTTTTCTCTTGCTTCCCAGTGTACCAGGAGTTTGACCGCCTCCTGGAGGAGCAGTCGCCCATCGAGTCATACATCGAGTGGCTGGACTCCATGGTGGATCGCTGTGTGGTGAAGGTCAGATCATCTTACCTAAGAATTCAGGAAGTAACGGGCTGGGGTTTCATCGATGGTATCTGGGATCTACATAAATTAGCCTTTGCAATTATTACTTCTTTTAATTATACAAGTGACTTGTTTATAAGTATTTGCAAAAAGAATATTAAATATTCCAAATATGACTCAAAATATTATATAAATCGAATCAACAATGTTTTTTTATTATTTGAACTTGAATATAACTTCGAAAAAAATTGCAGTTTACTCTAAATAGTCATGACCAATAAAACAAGAATTGAATGTTATAAGGTTACATATTTATTGAATATAAAAATGATATGTAAAATGAATACAGTATATTGGTGCGGATGTATTGTTGCCCTTGTTGTAAATGATGTCTTTATAAACCCCATTCTCTTTCACCATACACCAGATATGGACTTGTAAAACTCGGTCACTATGGAAACCAGCCTGACTTAGCCCACAATAGATCAATAGGAGGGTGGTTCCCTGAGGGCAAATTAAATAGTTGACTTGTTGATATGTTTCGTCCTGAAGCTTAAACCCCCCACCCGGACTTCCAAGGGGTTAATGTTTTTTTTTCCTCTCCCTTTTCTTATGGAAATGACCTGTTTAGATGGCGGGGAAGAGGGCTGGATGCTTGAAAAAAGTGGCACAGCAGTTCCTGCTCATGTGGTCCTGTTTCGGGACTAGAGTTATCCGGGACATGACTCTCCACAGCGCCCCCAGTTTCGGTAACTCATCTTATCTTCATCTGTAGTGTATAATTCCTACATTTAAAAAAAAAAATGGTTCATGCCATGTCCCGCCCTGTGCACTGGCTACGATCTTTAATTTAGGAGGTTTATGAAAACACACCCACTTCCTTTGCATATCCATTACAGTTCTTTCATCCAATGGATTCTGAGTCCTTTGATGCTGTGACAGGTAGGATGCTGAGTGTGATGGGATGGATGTTCTTGGGGGTTCAGGATGTCCTCCTGAGAAATGGATGTGTGGATAGATGTACGGTCAGAAGGATAGATAGATAGATAGATAGATAGATAGATAGATAGATAGATAGATAGATAGATAGATGTATTTATTTCACAGGAAATTCCAATGATCTACAGCAGCAGATAAACACACTGTACAATATAGTATATAATACTAGCGATAACAGCAGAGGTCAGGGTGTGAAAATACTGTGCTATTAGCTGCTCTTGTAATAAGTGTCATCCTGCCCTCGTCAGTCCGGGTCTGGACCTGCAACAGACAGCAGGCCCGGCAGAGAGGTGACAGCCAGGCCCGGCCATGGATGTCGTCTCGCGGCCATGCATGACAGACTAAATGAAAGAAACTGAGCCGCACAAAAGAACCCCCCCCCCCCTTCCCGGCTGGCCCGCGAGTATAAAAGACACAGCTGGTCGTACTGTTTTGATAGAGCGGCTCCCGATACCCGAAACGGCTAATTAACAAAGTCCTTTCCTTCCTCCCTCAAACGATCCATGCTTCTTTCGCATTTTACAACCATGCGGCCGTCTGAATGGTCGCCCTTGTTTATGATGGACGTGTGCAGCGGAGTGACAGTTACAATATCGGCATTGTATCACGCCCCTCTTTTTCCCCCACACTGCTTCTTTCACATGCTCTTCTGTGCCGGCGCAAAATGTGGTGCATCCTATTTTTAGAGACTGAGTGGAAAGGGAAAATCCGTTCCTCGGAGTACGTTCAGCAACTTTGGATGAGTCATCACGGAATCTGCCCTGCGGTCTATAAACATGACTAAAACTAAATGGTCGATGATGATTTTATTTAAGGAATGAACATGATAATCACCTTCAGCGGTTTGGCCAGAAACTTCCATACTGAGTAATGTGTATTATATTATCCCAAAAGCCCCAGGAATTGTGACCAGTCAGGAAAACTGGAAGCTCACAGCTCCTCCTTCCTCCGTGCAGGGTCCTTCCACCTGATCCACCTCATGTTTGATGACTATGTCCTATACCTGCTGGAGTGCCTACACTGCCAGGAGAGGGCCAATGAGCTGATGAGGGCCATGAAAGGGGAGGGAAGCACAGGTAATACTTGGCTTTCATCTGTGATTGACACCTATGAGAGCCACTGGTGTAGAACCATTCATGGATAAAAGGCTGGTCAGCTTTATTCATAAAAACCCAGTCTCAGTTTCTTATTAAGATTATAAAGAGGGAAGATCCATTTCCCTTAATACCAGTAGTTACCTGATTAAAAAAAAAAAATTCTTATGATATAATTTTTGAAAAGCACTGTATAAATCAAATGCATTATTATTATTATTATTACTATTATTATTATTATTATTATTATTATTATTATTATTATTATTATTATTATTAGTAGTAGTAGTAGTAATAATAATAATAATAATAATAATAGTAGTACTGTTAGTATTATATTCAGGTATGATATTATTCAGTTTTCAAGAACTGGGTGACAATACTGAAATCTTAAAAATGACTTTTTAATTGTTTTTTTTTAAGATTTCAGTTAGCAAAATATGTTCCAGAAGAATATGAAAATACAATAGATATTCTCACAGCATATGACATAAAACAGGAAATGGATTTGGGAAGCCCACAGGAAGGACTTACTCACAGGGTGATAGCTAAGGCTGGCTTTGTTTCGCAGACCGGGGAGACCATGTGATGCCACCGGTAGCCACGCCCCCGTCTGTGTCCCCGAGGTCCTTCTCTCCCTCGAAGTCTGTGGTTGCCGTCAGGGTGCCAGCCGCCCACTCCCCAGCGACCCCTCAGTCCCTTGAGTACCCCAGTATCCCAGCAAGCACAGGTGAGAATTGGGATGGGCTTCCCCAGCTGGCTTGATGAGGTTCCCAAATTCCTTAACGCCCCTTCGCCTGAACGAACCCAACCTCAGGGAATTATCACTCTACTGAACACAACCCAATAAACATATGTAATATATATTACATATGGGAAATTCATTAACTGAAGATATACTTCTCTTTTTTAAGCAAACTGTATCATGCTAATCACAATTAAAGCTGTTCAGATATTTTATTCTTTAAGGCACATCATAATATTTAAAAATTTTCCACATTTGTTGTGTAAGAACTGTGGAAAAAGGTAGTTGATGTGAACAACTTTCACATGCCGTTCACTATACGCATATTCCAGAAAGGCCGTTGTTGTTGATGTCTGGCTCTACAATCATCCCCCTGTGTTTCTCTGCGTATGTGTGCCTGGTAGGAGCGATCCAGTCATATACCTGGTCCCTTACATACACAGTGACCACCTCCGATAACACCCCCCCAGAGGGAAGCCAGCAGCTGGCTTGCATGCGCAGTGGCACTGTGCCCCCACCCTCAACCCCCCACCGGATGCCCGTCTACCCCCACCGGGATGAGCATGGGTAAGTGCCTCTTTCTTGTCCTTCATTGGCTTAGGCCTGAGATCACCTTTCTCCTCTCTCCCTACAACGTTGAGTCTATGTATCCTCATCAATGCACCTTCCTTCTTTTATTCTGCTTAAATTAAACAGATGATTTGCTTGTATTAATATAACTGTCTCTTGTCGTTTACTTCAGTTACTGACTTACCCAGTCTCTATTACAACCGTCCAAATGATTCCTATATTAGGCTTTGTGTCTCACCTCTTCCATTTTTCCACCCTTCAGATACACAGGTAGCTACAACTATGGCAGCTACTCCAACCAGCACCACCATCCCATTCAGAACCAGTACCCTGCCTTGCCCCACGAGCCTGGAATCACCACATCCCTTCACTACCCTGCCTACCACCGCACCAGCTCACAGGTGAGTCCCACACCAGGCCCCCTGGAGGGGTGGACATGCGCGACTTACACACACGTCACAGCTGCTGTTTTGATACCTGTCGTTTCTACAGGCGGTGTAATTTAACTGTAGGGTTATTGATGTAGTTGAGCTTGGATTGATAAGAGGCGTTTCTCCCAGCAGCCTCTACTGTCGCGAGACCGCGGCGTCAATGGTGCAATTCGTGATTTCAGTCAGTGCTTATTAAGAACAAAGAGGGATAGTTAGGTTTTGTATTCTGCTGTTTATTGCTATTATTGTTTTGTCGGTCCCCCTTCAACCACATAGTTCTACGTGTTCATGCAAGACTTTACATTTTTTTGCAGAAAGCGGCAGTAAGCAGGTATGTCAGAGAGGGATTTGGGTTATAGTCAGATAATGTATTCTCTTATGTACTTCTCTGAACTGTCAGTTGTGTTCAGATAATGACATATATATTATATACAGTACATTATGTTGTAAATACATATATATGTGTGTATATGTATGCATGTGTGTATATAAAAATACTTGAAAGAATGACATATAAATAGAGAAAACTAATCTTCATAATCTTTACCATTGCAGTAGAGGCAGTTCTCCTTTATTTGGTATTACACTACAGAAAAAAGAAACACATTAAATTAATATTAAGCTAATTCTTAAAGAGAAGACTTCTGATTTAAATGAAACAGAGTAGCCACAAACAGACGGTAAAATTAAATGAGTAAAAAGAAAGCAACATGGATCCAAACTCCAAGAACATGGAGTACCACATTACAGCTTGTTTACCCAATTGTTTTTGCGATTTGTTCTTCATGTGAAGAAGGCGCCCTGATATCTTTGGGCGCCAAGCACGGCTCCAGTAAAAGGACGGCACGGCTTGCTATTCACAGCTTGTTTGTGGCGCAGTGTAAATTCCATACTTGCTTTTGAGGGCCGAATTTTACACTGGGCAGTAAATCGAGGAGGAATGTTAATACGGAAGTTAACCAAAGCTAGGCCTCATTAGCATGCAAATGGGGCCTCGGGTGTGAACAATGTGGAGGGCCTGCTGCTGCGGGGCCTTTGTGCCAGGCCCCGGGCCCTGCAGCGGGGCAGCGCCGACCTTCCTGCTGCCAGCATTTGGAGGGGTACCTGTTCGCGGCCGTCCGCGACAGTAACATGCCGCCGGGGCTCCAGCCCAAATGTAGCGTCTGTCGGTCGAGCTACAGCTCCGGCTCGAATAGCGGGATATTGCGAGTGTGTTTCAATGTCGATTGAGCTGTAGCTTTAAGAAACGGCACTGAGTGTGTTAGTAATCAGGAAACAAAGCAGTTACAGCACTGGGCTCGGGTTTGGGCACGGATGCCAGATGTTGCACTGTTGTTGTGATGTTAAATAGCTGTAATGCATCAGAACATAAGACAGCAGGATGAATAGCGATGAATGAGGGAGAGCTGGGGAGGGGGAGAGTGAGGGAATGGAAAAAGGGTGGAAAAAAAAAACCGATAAAGTGGGTAAGAGTGAGTGTGAGTTGACCCCAATAGTGGTAATTTTCAGTCGAGAGCTCTCCAGAAAACATTGCCTTTGTGCCCAGAGTGGATCTGTGGGCCCCAGTGTTTGGGAGTCACCCTCCTGAGGGAGCGGATGTGGCCTCCGAAAGGTGACTGGGCCTCCTCCAGAAAGTCCTGCACTGTGCCTCCTGTCCTCCATGCTCAGCAGCTGCTCCGTGCCACCAAACCCGCCGCCCCGGAACAGGCCGAGGGGTGATGGCTAAAACAGACCCACTGAATGGTCCCTTCTCTGCTCTGGAACAAGAGGCCCCTGAGCCACCGAACTGATCTCTGACCCAAACGGCCCTTTTCCGATCCCTTATAAGAGCACAAACTGTCATTTGTATAAATTTAGAATCTTAAGATAGACTTTCACTTCCACTTTTTCTCCGCAGTAAACTTAAACGGCGTGACAAAGGCCCTATTTTTTTTTTTATCAGAGAGAATCTTTCAACAGGAAGATAGGAAGATGACACAGGGAATGGTACACTCCCACTGCAGAGAAGAACATTAATGTTTTTTAAGCTGCAGTTCTGGCCGGTCATGTCTCAGGACTGTTATTTATCCGTCGCCCATGGCAACATAAATTCTACTGACGGGTCACTTCAGTTTTCTGTATGCTGAAAAGGAAGCAAGATTTCCTTCACCAAATTATGGATAGACAAACGATGACGTCATTTATTAGTTGCATGCAAAGCTTCAATTGCCTCAGCACATGTGCTGTCGTTCCACTACGATTGAGTGAATCTTATTAATCAATTTGTAGAGCTAGTCTGAACATGGTGTGGCCACCTTCTTTATGGCTGATTCTCAATGTACAAGACTTTTGTGATGTTTTGACCAATGCCCAATTACGCGATAACCATTTCATAGTGTTACACCTTACTGATTTGTAATCTACACCACTGTGGGTTAAACTTGTCACTACCCACATTCAGACCCAGAGATAATCGTTCAAGGGATTAAGCATGTTACACAGAGTAATGTGCTAACAGTCTCATATTCAGTCATTTCATACGTGGTTGTACTGCTTGTTCTGCTGTTTGTGTGTGGGCGCTAGTGCAGTAGAAACTGTACACGAGAGCCTTGTTAAATGCAACGTCAACACCTTATTGTATCTGCCTCTAACGAGAGTGGCCATTAATGAATGAGCGTACCTGCCCTTTCCACAGTACTCGCTCAACAGCCAGATGTCAAGAATGGAGCCTTGCCTCATGACCAGTACACCGCGGCTGCACCCCACGCCGGTGGCCCCCAGGTGGCCGGATGTGACACCAACCAACAGCTGCTACTCCAGCTCCTCCATGCACTCCTCACGCTACAGCCACTCTGGGGACGTGTACTCCTCGCTGGTGCCGCGCAGGAACTCCGAGTATGAGCACATGCAACACTTCCCGGGTTTCGCCTACATCAACGGCGAGGCCACCACGGGGTGGGCCAAGTAGGCCTCGTGTTGACTGGGGGCTTCCCACAGCTCTCCTGGCGGACGCAAGACCCATCTTTCCCTCCTCCTCCCGCACGGGAGAAACATCGAGGGGGACGAGGGAGGGCCCAGATATGAGGTTGAGCGTTTTTCGGAGTATGCCTGACTTTGACGTCCGGAGCTGAGAAGGATGTTCCGTGCACTCTGGAGTAGGGAGCGGCACGGAGCCATGGAGCACCAAGGACAACCGCGATTTTCATGCTGTGCCTTTTTAGTTTTTGCCATCCTCAAGAGAAGATCCCGCGCAGGAACTGACAGCGAGGCCCTACCCCGGTGCTACCCTGGACCGCCATCTCTTCTACGCACTGCCAAGGGGCAATGTGTGCACAAGAGCGTATGAAAGGACGTCCTTTACCTTTAGCTCTCCGGTGGACCTCATTTTGCTGTGGAAACGTTGGTTGTATTTGCCATGTGCCGTGGGTGCTGGGGGCACCTCGCAGGGTATCACTACATGTCAGGCTATATGAGGCTCAACGCCTCACTAGAAGAGCTTGATAACTTCACCAACATGGCTGCCATTTGATAAAAAGCTCGAACAAAAAACAATTCTATGGCTGGAACGAATACTTAACAAAAGGGAGTTAGCCGACCATGTTTTATGAGATTGATATTTTGTGTTTTTATGAACAGGTCACTGAAACAAAGCTGTCCTTTCTGAATGTGTGTTGTGTTCAGCATCACAGGTCTCTGTTGCTGTATTTACTGTAGACACATTTTCAGTCACTTTGTGCTGTGGTGTTTTTTTGTTTTGTTTTTTTCTTTTGTTTTGTTCTCTGTGTTTCCTTGCTGTTATATATTTTAAAAGTGTTAGGAATTTTAAGATTAACTTAGATTTGTGTGTCATAAAATGCACTCAAAGCTCCTCTGGACTTATTACCCTATGGGTAAGAATAAAAAGGAAAATAAATCAATATGTAACATTAAGAACTCTAGTCACTTTTTTCTGTAAATAAAAGCACTCTGGACAACTTTGGTGGTAAAGGCGGTCATTGTTTATACTGATATATATTGGTATATTTGTTTCCACATAAAGGACTTAAAAACAAAATTAAAATGTCTATTGTATTCATTTCTTGTTTTAATATCTAAAGCTTAGAAAAAAACTGTTACAATCATATTATACAGCTTTTCTATGCATCTTCAAATAAATTATTTGTCACATTCTCTGATACAATAAAACAATAGTTTTAACATTTCAATGACTGTTCTCCAGTGTTCTGACTTAACTAGAAACTTCACTAATTAAGGACTTTGCAGCAAGCTTGCTGCAAAAATGCACTGCACCAAATAAAACTGAGTAACTGTGGTGTTTAACTTGTTAATAGACTTGGTGGTAACATCAAAATTACATTTTAAATTGCTTGAAGAAGAGTGTGTTATTTTTCTTTGTGATTTGAACTCTATTACAAGTCATTGTTATCTTGGAGGCCTCAATATTCTTGTTTATATTCATGTACAACATATAAGCTATCTTATTAGACTTTTTATTATGCAAGTCATTATAATATAAACTGCATACCCTATCAGTGGACGGTGACACTTACAAAGCTCTTCCTATGCAGCAGAATAGATTTTGATAACTCAATGCATTACTGTCAAATATTTGCTGTAGGATGTCAGGTTTTCCTGCGTTCAACTTTCAGTTTGATGTTTAAAAAGAAGCCGAAATCTTTTCAAATCCTTGGAGCTGAATTAAAATGGGGGGGGGGGGATAGAGACTTTTTTTTCAATTAGCTGAGAGTAGAGCAGGCACAGTGGGGGCTGGAAGGAGTTGAGAGAGGCACACCACGGAAAGAATTACATTTCAAAAGAGAGATCCACCCGCTGGGTGGGGTCGTTGCCCCTCTGCGCTGTGAACTTTGACCTTTCGCCCCCAAGTTTTGTTTGGTGGCCGATCCCCTGCTCTGCAACCCACCCAAGCTCCAATAAAACTTCAGCATCAAGGCCTGCTCATAGGAAGCTGTCAGAGACAAAGGTTTTGAACATGGGAAAAGCACACAGCCTTCAGTCCATGTTTTACCTCCCTGTGGGCCTGATTGTACCCTCCGCCATTGAGTAAGTAGGCCATGTACCCATGTCCATGTTTAGCTTGTTGTCATTTCAGACCTCTCCTTGATCAAAGTAAATCAGGTACATCTGCTCACATAGGATACTTAAGCCCCTGCCCTTTCAGTGATTGTGTATGTCACTTTCTGTTGATCCAAAATCATTCACATTATACCATAATTTCATTGCATTTTTCGAACTGGCATCATTTTCTAAAGAAGTGATTCTCAACACATGGGTGGATCATGGCAAGTTCTGAAAGGGTCGCGAGGCAGAGCTGGAAACTAGCAAGCTGATCCACGATCAGTTTTCCCAGCCCCAGAATTAACACATATAAATGGATCTTGGGTCTGCAATTGCTTAGCGCAAAATTAGTGAACACTCAACCAATCCAAGAAGCCAAACCACAGATGCTTAATTTAAAATTCACAGGCACATCCAATCAGATTTGTACGATAGGCATTGATTGGTGTATATTGATCATAGCATTAATTTAAACCTGTACTTGATATAGAGTCGCGACTGAGCTGGTAAGGTAAAAATTGGGTCGCGGTGCAAAAACGATTGAGAACCACTGAGCTAGAGGTCATTCACCTTGTCTATGAAATTTACAATTGTGGAATCAATTTTAAAGTAAGGAAGCAAACTCGTTATAGCTTGGGCTTTGAGGTGCTAATAGTTGAATGGTTGATGCAGCTAACGCCAGTACGAGTGACCACAGCATGTAGTAACCTCACTAGTAAACACTAGTTCATTGATATAGATGTATGTTCCTGGTTTCATTAAAAATGATCAAAGTACTATAAAGCTCTACTGAATATATGGAGTTTGCTAATTCAGAAACAACGCAATATTTTTGCATGCATCCATCGTCCATAACTGCACATGCAGTATAGGATCAGGGTGATCATATAGAAAAAACGCACCCCAGAAAGTACACCCTGGACAAAAGGCCGATCCACACAGTGCACAAACACTCAGGGCAATTAAACTAAACATGCATTTTTGAACTGGGGGTGGATAACAGAGAACCAAGAGGAAACCCCAGAAAACATGGGGAGAAACTGCACACGCAAACTGCACACGCAAACTGCACACGCAAAGCAGGCGTGGGATTGGCCAGTTAATGCAATCTTTGCGTTTTTATTTATGACATTCCTCATTACCAGGACCTTCATGCCCTCCAAATAGGACAGTCTTAAGCTACCAAATAAACAAATAACACATATCCCGACCCTCTCCTCCAACCCCATCCCCCTTCCATGCTAAAACAGAGACAGTAAGCCGACATTGAAAAGTTTTGACATTGAAAAAAGACTTGCAGTGTAAGAAACCCACACTGGAAAAAAATGGACTATCATTGAAAAACCACATCAAAACAAAAGCATAAACAGTAAAATTACAAATGTTATGGTAAAAAAGGATCAAGTGTGTTACATTTCTTCTTTATTGGAAGCTTGTTTTATTTTAATGGACTGTCTTTTAGTCCGATGGAACAGTTTTCAGTGGCCAAAGTTACTTCCAGTACTATGGTTTCAATGCCAGTGTTCTATATTTCAGTGGTATTTTTTTTTATCAGTATCGATTTTGTTTTTTCTCTATCAGACTTAAAGTTTCTAATTTAGCCCAATATGTCACTTACCGGTCACACCCCCCTCCTCTCCACTGGCCGAAAATTGCAGCTCATAACAGGTTTCTGGCCTACTAATGATCAGCTTATGGGCTACTTCTAATCACTTTTCACCAGTTCCTTCCTTTCAGTGGGCAGCTCTTTCAATACTTCCCTCTCCCCCAGGCCCCACAAGGCTGGGTAACACTTCCAAAAACAATTGTTTGTTGACTGTTTCCATTTACTGGCTAATAGTTCACCTCTTTAGGTTGTAACATGGTTCCTACAACTTGGTCACAAAAAATAGGCAGGATGCACCATAGAGAAAATGGCAGCCCAGGGCAGAGCAGCCAGACACAGGCACACAGCAAAGGACGATTTTCTTGAGCTGCACTTTTTGGGCTGTGAGAATAAAGCATTAGAAGACAGAGCTTTAGAGCTGGAGACACCATAGTACAGAGAGGCGATAAAATGTAACATATTTAGTCCTGCTGAAGTTCCAGAAAATAGAAACTTAATTTAAAATCCATCCATCCATTTTCTAATTTAAAGTAAATTCAATGTTCAAGCAGGTATAGCATATGGATAGATGGATGGATGGATTGATGGATGGATGGAAGCTGAATTCAATTTCAGTCAAATTAGATATATGAGTGCTATATATTTTTGATCATAAATCTCTAAAATCAGATGTCAATCACTAATTGTAATAATCTGACGCCAGGAATTAATCACAGACTGCATGTACATTAGGGTATTTCAACTCTTTTTTTTCGACCAGGCAGAGAATGTTATTGTAGTAACTGGCGGAAAGATGAATGAAGATTTTACCTTTTTTGGATGTAAAACATTAAAAAACAATGATATTGCATGACCCGTTTTGCTAGAAATAATTACTTCATAGAACTGATGCACCAGCCTATAAACAAACGCAACATGAGATGATTGCCTGATAAGAGAACGTAACACAGAGTGTGAAGGTAGAATGGACCTGTGACAGCTCTGTGCACACTGCTCAGTTATCTGGTGAAAATGTTTACCCACAAGACATTCAAAACTATGGACCTTCAGTACTAATGATTCAAAGGATTTAGCAGCAAAAGCACTAATTGGCGATAAAGGGAATCAGAGGGAAGAGATAAACCAATTTTTACTTCATATGCAAATATAGGAATTAGACTAAGAGTTTTGAATGACTGACGATACTGAAAAAAACCAAACAAAACACCTTATTAGCACAATAATGGGCAGCAAATAGGCACCAGCAGGATGAACATGGAGCAGCGAGACAGAGGAGGCAAAGACAAAACAATACAGTGAACAGCTAGAGGTGCTGGACAGACAGACCCTACAGCCCACAGACAATCTCATATAAAAGAAACGCACGACTGTAACGAATTCCTACTAAATAAATACAGACACACCTGAGTATGTATTCCTAAGCAGCTGAGTATTTAATGTCAAACTAATTCAAGCTCATCAAATTATTTTCTTCCATGGTTAATGTTAGCCTTTAGTAATAGCTAGGTTATTTGATTCTGTCCAACTTAATAGATATACTTTAAATAAATATTGAATATAATAAATATAAAACATAAAATAACATAAGTGAACAATGGGTTCTTAGTTATTTTAAAAGTACAGATTTTTAGATTTAAATAAAGTTTCATGAAATGTACTAGGACCAAATAATGGTGCAACTCCAAGTCAGATTTGCACTAGGCTTGAAGTTCTGCAGCAATCCACCATACATATTTATATATCAAATATGTAACAACCAAATATTAGAGACTGTAGGCAGTCTACTTTTTATTTAAAAAAAAATTCACTGACGTATTTTCGCTGCATCAATTCCGTCTTATGCCTAACATTTAACGAGCCAATTGTACCGTTGTAAGATAAATCAAGTATAGTTATATATATATTATATGCTACAGACTAATACAATTTCTAATACAAGCGTGGTCATATTCTCGTTATACTTTACATACAGAACACGTATAACCTTAACAATTGTTTTGAAATACCGTTCGAAATGGGGTTACATAGTTTAAATACTTTCTCTAGTCTAGATCTACTTTTAAGGACTGTTCTGGTAAAGTGAATGACGTAAGCCGCCTTTTTGAGACGCCCCTTTTGCCATAGAGATCTTGACGTCCCCGGGTTAGAGTTGAAGGTTTAAAGTAGAAAGAAGGTGTAGCCAGCTAGTTAAGTAGATTTTGAATTAGTAAAGGGGTCGCTATATTGCTAAGTGTGACAGTTGCACCGCTCTCTTCCAAAATATGGATCTGGGCGCTATTTTGTCGCACATCGAGGACGGAGACTGCGACGAAATTGAGAGGCGCCTGCTGCAGTACAATCAGGAGGTATGCCGCCTACGCCTTTCTCTGGCTGCTAGCTGTCAGTGACGCCTAACCTGTTAGCTGGCTAATCTGGCTTTTAGCCGGTTAGCCAGCTAACCTGATGTTTAATCTACTTGCCAGCTAGGTTGGCTTTTAGTAGGTTAGTCGGATAACCAGGCGATTAGCCTGTTAGCTAGCTAGCCTGACTTTTAGGTTAGTCAGATAGCCCGGCGTTTAGCCTGTTAGCCAGCTAGCCTGGCTTGTAGCGAGTTAGCCGGTTAGCCTGGATGGAGATCGCTAGCCACGCAATAAACATTTCTTCAAAATTTTGAATTCGGTCTCTTTTTCTGTCCACAACTGGTTTTAAATTCGGCGAACTTGTGTGCTTATTAGCAAGGGTGTGTCTGTGAATTAGGCTGTTAGGTAGCCTTGGTATGAGTGTAACGAGCTTGCAGAAGGATTTGCGTGCATGGGGCTTCGGTATAAATCCTTCATACCGCTAAAAGTAAATTATATGAATAATAATACCCGTGGAAGGTTTCCAGAACCCATCGGTATTAAAATCTGTTTTTGATATTTTAAAATTATGAAAAAAATAGCGCTGTGCTCCATACAGTTTTCAAAACACAATCGTGTCTGTAATCTGCATTTAACTCTCTTATTTTTGCCAGAACACGTATTGTACTGCGCATGACATTTATTTACATAATGCCAGTCACTGTTATTGTTTTTGCTTTTTTCCCCCCCATCTTTTATAGAATAGTCGCACCTTTACTTTTGACCAAAAAGAAGAGGACAAACGAGTTGTAAGTTGTTGACTTTTGAAACAAAACTGCCTTGACCGAGTTAGGACAGAAAACTGTCTTCCAGTCCGTAATTTCTCATACTGTTAGCACATGAAAGTTTGGTTGTGGGTCCCTTGGGTGGCTGATGCTGGGCTGTGTGCTGAAGGCTGAGTTTTGCTTCTTACTGCCCCACAGAGGCTATGTCAGGGTTTGCTGACTGTTCTAGGCAGACAAGTTCAGCCTCGCTGCCAGAAGGCCTGCCTGGAGACATTGCGCATCCTGTCCCGGGACAAGCGGGTACTTGCACCAGTGGCCACAAGAGAGGGCATGCTTGTACTGGGCAGACTGGCGGGCCTGGAGTCCGCGGACGAGATTGGGAGCGATCCCGAAGATGTACAGGTGTTGGTGGAGGCCCTGAAGTGCCTTTGCAACATAGTTTTCAATAGCCGGGAGGCCCAGCAGGTGGGAGCCGACATCCAGATGGCCCGGGGTCTCTGCCGGCAGCTGCAGATGGGCCGCGCCTGCTGGCACGAGGTGGAGCTCTTCTCCTTGCGCCTGATCTTCCTGTTGTCAGCCCTGCGCACCGACGTGCGCGACAATCTGCGGAGGGAGCTCTCCGCCGTCAGCGTGCTTACCCGAGTGCTAGAGGACACTCTGTGCGTACGCTGGGCGGGGCCCTATGAGGTCGCTGCGCCCAGCCCCTTGGCTCCTCCCCTCTCAGCTGAGGCGACTGAACGTACCATGGAGGCTCTGAAGGCCCTGTTTAATCTCACGCTGTCCAGCAGCACTGAAGAGGTGAGCTGACCATCATATAGCTACACATTCTGTGCATGGTTAGTTACAGTATTACTAATGGGTTACTCATCCCGTGAGCTAAAGATCTGTACCCATTTTTGTTCCAGTCTGGAATATTTATAAACTCTTAGGATCCTGAGTCTGTCTTGCACGTGACCTGTAATATCAACTTCAGCAGGTGCCTTTCTGTTGCGTTGAAGTCAGCCACCTGCTTTCTGTTGCAGTTGCAGGGGGAAAACTCGCTGGGTTCTGCCCAGTTTATGGTAGAGGTTTCTGTAGAGAGGGGAAAAAACCCAAATCTGTTCTGTGTTTATGTTTAGCTCCCTTGCAACAGACTACTAATGCAGCACCAAGGAGGAATCGGGCCTCACCACACTGCACGCCTTTCAGTTAGCAGTTCATTGTTGGAGTCGCTCTCTGGGCTTTTTTTAAATTTCAGTTTTCATTGGAGTATTAAAGACAACTGCTTAAATTCTCCCATGGTTTTCAAAGCCTGAATCTGATGGGTTGTTGGATACAGACCGATTCTATTGTCTGTTTTTCCCCAACATGAGCTGTGTGCTGTGTTTTTTTTTTTTTTTTTTTTTTTGGTATTTTTTTCTGTAAGATTGAAATACAGATGGACTTGTTCTAACCAAAGGAAAAAAACTTTCACCTAATATATAATTCATTGATGTGACAGTTCTTTTTTCGTTAATGTATTATTCACAAATTCAAGTAACAGAACACCACTTTCTCTGGTCACCAGAGAAAAAGGGTGCAAATCTCATGAACTGTCAGCCTTTCCCTTTCTAAACCTTGTCCTAGCTGATAAACCTCTTAATAGCACCAAAGCTGCCTGACCTCTGTTAAGGCTCTCCTGCATATCTTGAGCTCATATTAATTGGCTGAGAGGGATCAGGAATGCCGTCTGATGTCCTTCCCACTTCTCCTTTATCCATCGCGTTTAGCCCCAAGCGTCTCCTTAGAAGCTGTGCTGTGCGGATGTTGGGATTTGCAGAAAACTTGCGTTTTGCTCTGCTGCTGTTTAACGAGGTTCTGCAGGAAGTGGTACCACAATCACCAGCACTGGACCATATTTCACAATCTTAATTCTGCAGAAATGAAGATCTGCCTTGGGAACAGTTAAAAAAAAATAGTTGCTCTGATTTTGTGTGTTATGTAGTGTTGCCCCTGCGCAGGGTTGCAAATCGGTCAGATGGTATTTCCAGCTTGTATTGTCTTGTTATTTTTAATTTTCTAATTTTGACAACCCCATGATTTTAAACGGAGTTGTCATTGTAAAGAATTGTCAAAAAAGTGATTATATTTCAAAGACAAAAATGAGAAAGGAATTGCAAGTGTAAGTAATATCTCTGGACATAAGTGATACTTCTGTACTTTGTAAATGTGTGACACAGTAAATGACCATACAAAATAACCTAAGTACGTGTGTCATAAATATATTTTTAACTTTTTGAAAAATGTTGTCCTCTAAGGAGCAGCAGGATCTGAATTCAAATCCATTTGGTACATAGAATTACAGTTCACATGTTGGTGTGAAATGTGGGATTGATATGATGGGATAGTTAATTCTTTACATAGATCGTAACTTAAGTTGTCCCATTTTAGCTGAGGAATCCTCAAAGTGGTTTTGTTGGCTATTCTCTCAGTTCTTGTTTGCATTTCAGGTCTTTGGTTACCCAGGTCTTTGAAGGGGTCGCCATCTTAAGTTGAAGACCCTTATGGTTTAGGAATTCAGGATTTGTCTGCTGTCTGCCCTACAAGATTAGTAGATGAGCAGCAGTAGTGTTTTTTTTTTCTTTTTCAAAAGAGTTGGCACCAGTTCTTTAAAGCTGTGGGTGCCAAGATTTTTTCTTTTCTCCCATGATGCCAGGGATGTATTTAATGTATGGTAATGGCAGGCTGTATGTGACTTAGCCATGGGAAAAGGTTTATCTTAATGCTTCAATTTTCAAACGTTGTAGTAGGTAGTCTGAGAGAGTCCTTTATTAGCAGCACAAGGAATTAAATGTTTTTGTGTCTGTAAATGGAACATGCATCTGTCTTCCAAGCGGGTCAGGGTCACAGGCAGCGTAGGGCACAAGGCAGTGGTCCACCCTGGACGAGATGCCAGTCTTTCTCAGGGCACGCACGCATAGTCATGCTTTATGCTAGTTACCCTAAATATATGTCTTTAGAGTGCAAGAGGGAACTGCGGTCCTCTGTATATATAATATTATATGAAATATATTTAATTCAGTTCATCTTCTAGCTGCTTATCCAGTACTGGGTGGGAGAGGGAGGCCTGGAGCCAAACCTAGACTGCATTGGGCATGAGGCAGGGGGACACCCTGCAGGTGACACAGACACACACACCAGAGAAGTCTGTTTGCTTAACTCTGTTTTTGGCTGCAGTGGGAAACTCACATAATACAGGGAAGATGCATATACTTGTACTTGGCATGGGGGTATATAAAATTATCATTTATCATAATTATATGCTCATGTAATGCATTTAACCATATGTTATTCTGACACCACATAGCGAAATCATCAATAGTACTGTTAAATGTGGAATCAGCCTCCTTTTTATATTCAAGGAAGCTGTAAATCACTACCCCCCCCCCCCCCCCCATGGTTTTTAGTTCATTCTGTGGGTACGAGAGGCTCGTTGTAGCCTGCAAGTGTGATAGTCAGCTAGCTGCAGTTATAGTGCTTACTGGGTATTTTATAAAGCACTTTGCTGTTTAAGTGAAGTGCAGCCCGCACTAGTCTTAGTCGGGGCCACTGATGCCTTCCAGTGTGATGTCACTGAGCATCCCAGGTTTAGGCTGAATCCTCTCTTTCCTTACCTGTTGTTGCACCCCCTCCCCAGCCATCCCCTGCCTCATCCCTCT
>JAODLC010000065.1:15576422-15588613 GCA_026781145.1 Hippopotamyrus pictus
CATGCTGCTGTTTGGGTGGCATACATGCTGCTGTTTGGGTGGCATACATGCTGCTGTTTGGGTGGCATACATGCTGCTGTTTGGGTGGCATACATGCTGCCTGTGTGTGACGTCTCCAGGCCAGATCCACACAGGCTGCTGTCTATGGGGGGTTTTAATTTAGTCCTGATTGACACCTGACACGCCTGTCAAGCTACTTGAAATAATCTACATACTTTGAGAGCTTCCAGAACCGTGGATGGATACCAGAGGCCGGAGTCTGGGTGTGCAAGCCTGGCTCTGGGTGGGCAAGCCTGGCATTGATCTACCAGAGGTGCTTATGGCTTTGCCATCGGATCAGTTTTTAAATTTAATAAATATAGGTATTCATATATGTCTACAAGACCTTAGAGGATGAACCTACAGAACCATGGCTGCCTAACTGTGTTCTGAATACAGGCTGCCCTGTCATTCCAGCTTCTCAATGCTTTGCTTTGCTTTGTTATGCTTTATTATGGAGTCATACCACATATAGCTAAGTATACAGAATACTTTGTTTCTGGTGGGAGTGCATTGGTGCGCCATTCAGCCTTCTCTCTGTCCCCCTGCTCGTGTCTCCCCCTCTCCGTCTCTGGATGCAGCAACGCCATTAACCTGCTGAGCAACATCTCCGCGTCTTGTTTGGACGTGCTGATCGACGTACCGGTGCAGGATGGCCAGGCGCAGTATGAGGGCAGGAACATGGAGGCAGTGTGGGTGCTGCTGAAGTTCATGGAGAAGAGGATAGACAGGGTACATGTCGTGCCTGGGGGTGTAGCGTATGGGATTCCCGGCATTCCCATACAGGGCAAGCCTGCTCTTCCCACACATCCCTTGTGTGTCCGATCCCGCACAGGGTACCAACTACAAGGAGGGCCTGACGCCGGTGCTGAGCCTGCTGACCGAGAGCTCGCGGCACCACCGAGAGATCCGGAAATACATCAAGGCCCAGGTGGGCTAACGGACACCCTCTCAGACCCTACGAAACAACACCCCCTCAATCTCTCTCTGCATCACGTCAAGTGGTACCGTCCGATTTCTGCAGGTCCTCCCCCCACTGAAAGATGTGAAGAACCGGCCCGAGGTGGGAACCACGGTGCGGAACAAGCTGGTGCGCCTGATGACTCACGTGGACACGAGCGTGAAGCAGAGTGCGGCAGAGTTCCTCTTCGTTCTCTGCAAGGAGAGCGGTAGGAGAGCCGGGCTGAGGAGGGACGTGCGACGGAAACTAGCAGATCCTAAGCACTTTCTACTGCTATTATTTCTAAGAAAATGATTTTTGGACCCTCAGTGTCGTGCTGTCCCAAAGATTAGATGGTTGTGGTTGTCCAGATGCCAAATATAGGAAATGATGGCATCTGTTAAAATTTCTGGACGCTAAACGAGACGCATCTCATTCATTTGTCTCTTGCTGTGATGTAGAGTGAATGATCTTCAGATTGTGAACACGCTGCTCTGTGTCTCGCAGTGGACAGCCTGCTGAAGTACACGGGCTACGGGAACGCGGCGGGGCTCCTGGCTGCCCGTGGACTGCTGGCGGGGGGCCGCGGGGAGGGGCAGTACTCTGAGGATGAAGACTCTGACACGGATGAGTACAAGTCAGCCAAACGTTTGTGAGCATTAGGGTTTGGAGTGTCCTTTTTGAGAATGTGTAATTTAACACGGGCTACGTGCTGCGATGTAAGTAACTCGGAACTATATCATGCACAATATCTGCAGATGACGAAATGATATTAAGAAGCCTTGGGATCCGACCTGAACATGTGCTAACAGTTTAACAAGAATAGAATATTAAAGATGATGGACATGAGCTCACAGAGATTAGGAATATGATTTCACATCGCATAAAGTAAACTGTAATTTTCAGCATTTGGAGAGAAATAGTGCCACATACTGGATTGGACTGGATTGACTGGCTTGCTTTTGGGTTCTTGAGCCAGACGAGTGTGACTTTGGTTGTATGTTTTGGGCCATCGTCTTGTAGTCTTCTCCCGGGTCTGTTGTGAATTGCATAAGGTCTTCTTGCCAGATTTCTCTGTTTCCATTTTGCCTTCTGTCTTCATAAGTCTTCTGAGTCCTGATTGGGGGGGGGGGGTGCTTCCCTGAGTTGCCACTAACATGCTTCACTGGGATTGTGTGTGGTGTTTAGATTGGGCCAGATATCAGCATCAAGGCCAAAAGGACCAATCTTGGAATGATTAGACCACAGGGTTTTGTTTGGTCTTCGTTTCCCAAATACCTTTTGGACAAAAATGGTTGTGTGTGTGTGTGTGTCTGTGTGAGCTACAAAAGCTCTGGTTTTTACTAAAATGCCCTCTTCTGGGCACATTCTTAGGTGTGCTGTTTTTTCCCCATGCCTTGATCAAGGACATACATTTGGGCATTTTTACTTGGAGCTTTTCCTTCCTTCCTGTCTGCCTGTCTGTCTGTCTCATGGGGTATACAAAGTACTTTACAGTTTCACAGACATTTTAAAGGAAGAAAAAGAAAGATTAGAATAAGACTACAATAAATAGCAGTAAGTACAAAAAATTTAAACATGGAACACATTTAAATTTAAATAAAAATAATGAAAAACGACCAGCACTAGCACATACCTGGGACCTAAATCCTTTATGCCTAAATCCTAATTGATGCCACAATTTTATTTAGGGTTATGTCATGCATACAATCTCTCATTGCAGCAGAAATAACATTTGCGTAGCGTTTCATCGAAACGAACATCCTGTTAATATTCCTCCTCGCTGAGTTCTCGTCTCCCTGTGTCTTCTCAGCATCAATCCCATCACCGGCCACATTGAGGAGCCTATGCCAAACCCCGTGGAAGACATGACTGAGGAGCAGAAGGAGTATGAGGCAGAGAAGCTGGCCAGCATGTTCGACCAGCTGTCGAGGTGCGGCTCTCAGCCTGGGCGCCGTGCTTAGGAGGAAGCCACTCTGTCATTGGTCCATCACCATGACTTCTCTTGATATTGTTTCTCTAGTAACACCCATCACGCTCCTGATCCATCTTTCTGATTCCCGTTTCCGTGCGTGTAGGTTTCCTTGTTCACTACATAGATACTGCTTCGGTCAAAGTTTGTGAAACAGGCTTGGGGATCACTGTATTATTGTTGGAATAGAATATCGATCGGACTACTTGTCCACATGATCATTCAAGTGATGTATATGCATCTTAGACCAGAATTAGTGATTTTCCAGTGGGAGAAGCTCTGTGTTGTGGCTGCCTCAACATGCGTGCAGGTGGGTGAGCGTGGGTCCTTCCTGAGCGCGCTCCCTGCCAACCGTTTACTCAAAGCAAGAATTCTCGCATCTGTCCGGCCAAGAACCACTCCTCAATTACCGGCGCCCTCGCCGAGCCGCTGCATTCAGCCGGAGTCAATAGAGCTGCCCGGCTTACCGGCTCGCGCTCATTACAGGCGCTGCATTAATTACCCGCTAATTGGTGCACGTGGTGGGCTGGGGAGGCAGCTCCTTTTTGTCTCATGGTTCCTTTTTGATAACATATACATATCGCCCCTTTGTATCTGACCCTTTGTCCGGCAGAAATGCCAAACAATGTCCACTAACAAGGAGAGGACCTGGACACTAGCTCAATTAGATGAGGGTTTCATTGATTTGGAAGGCACAAGGGGGCAGCGGCTATTGTCTGGTGGGGAGAAGCGGTAATGAGAAGCACGTGTCGGGGAGAGGTGGACCCCCCATCACCAGCACCAGCATCGCCCCCTCCTCACTGCGCTGCTACACCCTGCTCCCGCCTCTTGGGAGACCTGGTGCAGGCGAACAGGAATGTGCTTCACCTGCCTCTTAATTGCAGGTCGCAACCATTTACCAATGACTTTACTCGCCCCCCTCCTTGTCTGAATGAGGGAGGGCCGCTAGCAGAAGCTACGGTGTGAAAATGGCATCGTCCCCTACGCTGTTTGTATTCCTGTAGACCCGCCATCTCCTCTGACCTTATTATGGCCTTGATTCTTTCTGATCTTGTTTGCTGACAGATGAGAGATCAGAGCTCTAGGTTAGGAGAGGGCAGCCACTGGCACAGCGGTCAGCACCTTTGCCTCACCTCTGGGACCTTGGTTCCTCTCCACCATGGTTTCATGTGGCATTTGCATGTTTTCCCTGTGTCATCCATGCTAAGGTGAATTGTAGTAATCAAATAGCCCGTAGGTGGGCATGTGTGACTGAATGGGGAGAGTGTGTGCCCTGCAATGGGTGTGTCCTCTGGGATAGACCCCGGACCCCCCACGACCCAGAAGAGGACAGCCAGGTACAGGATGGATCGATCAGAAGCGTGGGTGCTAGTAAGATGATGCCCCCTAGCCTTGTCAGAACTTATTTTATATATTTATACATTTTTAGGGTCCAGACTAAGGTGTCCACTGACATCACAAAGCTTTTCTCGCCTACCAAACTTTTTTTTTTTTAAATCCCCATAATCCTATCTAGGATAAAGAGTTAGACAGAGGGATGCATCTCCTTTTGTGTCATACATTTGATTTGTTTCCATGTTTTATTAACAAAAATGAAGAAACCCCCCCTTCCCTCACATACAAAACTATTGAGGTTACCTTTGAAAAATAATCTGATTTCAGTTTTTCACATGACTTCCAAATTGGCGCAGGATATGATGTCAGTGCAGCATCATCAACTAACTTAAATAATCTAGCCTACTAAGTTCTCTTCAGTAACGTCATGTCTGGGCCAGGAGTGGAGGTCATTTGATTTCCGGCCCCACAGTGGAGATCGCTCAGTGTTCTGCAGCTAGATCCTCTTGGATGTATGAGGGTAAGCCGGGGCGGAGGAACAAGATGTGAGGGGGAATCGAGGGGCAGAGGAAGGGGATGTGAAGGGGGGCAAGGAGGAGCGGAGGAACAGGAGGTGTAGGGGCAAGGAGGAATAGAGTAACTGTAGGTGAAGTGGGCAAGGAGGAGTGGAGGAACAGGAGGTGAAGTGGGCAAGGAGGAGTGGAGGAACAGGGGATGAAGTGGGCAAGGAGGAGTGGAGGAACAGGAGGTGAAGTGGGCAAGGAGGAGTGGAGGAACAGGGGGTGAAGTGGGCAAGGAGGAGTGGAGGAACATGTGGTGGGGGCAAGGAGGAGCAGAGGAACAGGAGGTGAAGTGGGCAAGGAGGAGTAGAGGAACAGGTGGTGTAGGGGGCAAGGAGGAACGAAGGAACAGGAGGTGCAGGGGGCAAGAAGGAGCAGAGGAACAGGAGGTGTAGGGGGGCAAGGAGAAGCAGAGGATGAGATGAGCAGGATCATAGAAGCAAGGTAGCGAGAGACTGAAGCAGAAGAATAGGAATTGGAAAGATGATTGCACTATGAACATTACAATAGTCTGTGGTCTATTAATGATCCACTGTTCATAAAGTGGGGCATGGTGGAACTACATAGCATTTTATGGTGATTTAACGTGTACCTGCAGAAAGTGTCCACAATTCCATCTTTGTAAGATATGTTGGGTTTTGGATGACTTTGCATTGCTTTCTTTTTACGGTTCGAATGAATGCAGATGATGGCTTTGATTGGGTAATTCGCTGATAAATCTTAGGCTGCGCTGGTGCCACACAGTGCAGATATAATTGGATTAGCATTGAGGGGCCGCCGCAGCTTTGAAGAGATTAGAATGAGCGCTGATCCTGTAATTAAACCGCCGGGAAGAATGGCCACCGGGCTGGGGGCGGGGGCCTGGGGGGGGCATCCAAGGGTCCTCAAGCACCTCTGAGGCGGATGTGGGGGTAAGAAAGATGTCTCCCGGAATAATGGGTCCCCTTTAAAAAAAAAAAAATTAGAGGAGGGCAGTGGGGGTGTGGAACGCCGACAGCAGTTCTCCAGCTGCAGGTGGATTGCAGAGAGAGACCGACACAGAGGCGTAACCCCCACGGGTGCAAACAAGTACACCTCCTTTATGTGCACTGACACGGTGGCCTCCCGCAAGCCTTTCAGATCACTTCAATTCCATCCTCCTCTGTGGACCGTTAATTGGCTTCAGAGGAGCAGATGCCTTTGTCTGTCCCGTCTTGTTTGTACACACTTCTTCCTGCAAGTAGAGTTTTGTTTGGCTTCGCATTTGTCAGCTGAAAGCTTCTCACACATCTGTAGCTAATAGTCTTTTGAAAGCTCAAGTATAGTGAAATGACTCGCTGATTATTATTATTTTTTTTTTAGAGATCCGTTGTTTTTAAAGATATATAATTTTCTGATGCATTTCTTCTGACAGGAACTTGTATTCCTTAGCAAGTTTGGTATGTAAAGTGTTTGATATATGGTCAGTGAACACAAAGTTATACTTATTGATTTGTGATTTGTGTTTCCAGACAGGCGCTGATAAAACCAATGGCTGTAAGGCGAGATGGCACTTTGGCTCCCCTAGAGGAAACAGTCAGCAAATGCACTGTGGACTGCAGCAGCTCTGATTCGGACTAAAACGGAAATGCATGACTCCTCAGTCCTTCCCATTCTTAAATGCAGTCTCAAAAACAGGAAATTGGGAAATAAAACAAAACTGTGTAAATGTCGATTAGGAAATGTACCCATACAGAGGCCTGCATATATGCTGGAAAACCTCACTATTGGGCATGATGGAGAATCATTTTAAATGTTTAAAAATACCTGTTTTATGATTGTTAATAGGCGTGTTGTGAAAAGTACGATACAATAACCAAAGGTCAAAAGATGATATTCTGACCAAAGGTCAAAAGTGACGTTATGACTTCGGGCCAACTGATTTTGGAGACCTTTGGAACGAAAGCATTCCTGCACATTATTTGTACCTTAATAGTAGGGGTGGGTTGGGAAATTATTTCAGTTACAGATTCTTTGAGATTTAAAATCAAGTTTCAATATCAATTTAAATGTAAGTTACTGTAAGAATGTGGGTCACTTTTGTTACTTCTAATATATTTGCCTAGTTGAACACAGCGTGATTTTGTTAAGGGACTGACGTGTGAGTCTGGCTTGGTGCTGTCATGAATGAGTAAGTGTGTTTGCAGAGACTGTTCCAGCACCATCTCAATTTAAATCCAGACTTTGCGCAAACTTTTTATTCTGTTAAGTAAATGGACATCTAGCCATGAGTACAGCTATCTTCTTGGTTTTGTGGTTCGGTGCAGTTTCAGTACACTAGAGAAACAAAATTTGTTTTGAAATGATTAAAACTATAAACTCAATATAGAAACAGTTGTAAACCAAACATGAGACAATATGTCTGTTGACGTGTCTGAATAACAAACCCTGAGATGCTCATTTGCACTGTAAAAATGTTAATTCAAAAGAATAATCATAATGAACTTCTGAAATTATGTTCTCTACTACCATAAGAGCATAAGAAATTTACAAACGAGAGGAGGCCATTCGGCCCATCAAGCTCGTTTGGGGAGAACTTAACTAATAGCTCAAATGTGGTTTCCATACCTGTAGCATTTAACACTGGTATAAGCTTAAGAAATGTATTATTAGTTTTGTTGCTATTCTGAACTGAAAATGATGTAACCAATTGGCACACAAATACAGCCCTTTAAATGCTATTCAGCAAACACTACTAAAAAATTATGATGCATATCGAATGGCAAATATCGATATAATACCAATTGAGGACAGCTCTGCCAATTGCCACCTCTACGGAATACTGTTGAAATTAGCTGTATAGAAAGAATGAAACAGGATATATCTTGTACACAGCAGCTTGGGAAAAGTGCTTGCGGTACAGTATACAGTGTGTCATAGATGGTCAAATAGAATTATTACAAAACATTGTGTAGTTTTGTTCACTTAAAACCTTTGTATGGGCAACTTTTTATATATCGATTTTGTTTTGCATGGTTAACCCTGGGTTTGGGATTTTATTCTTGATTTTTTTTCGTAAAAACTGTTTCAGTGCACTGATAAAGGCCTTTTTAAAATAGTGCTGTAATGTGTGTTCATTCTAGGCTTTATCTGAAGTAGAGTATTTTCTATCCATCAATGAGTCTCATTCCCCTTCTGGCCAGAGATGTAGTTCAGTTCTCTTCTGTAGTACCCAGGAGCCTGACAAGTCCAGTGGCATTTTATTTGAGATCTCAGCTGCTGAAGATAAAGGTTACTGAAAATAAACAGGGCTAAGCCTCTGTACAATAAGCACCATAACAGAACATACATAATTCACGGTCGTCTTCCCACATCTGCATTTTTCACTGGAAACAAAACAATGTGAAATTACAGCATTGCTGTACAGCTCAATTTCCAAAAGAGCTGGGATGCAGTGAAAACGCTAAAGAAAAACAGAACTCAATGATTAGCAAAACATATAAATCCATATTTAACTGAAAACGGAACAAAGACATCATCAAATGTTGAACCTGAGAATTTTTTTTGTATGACATATGTCCAATTTGAATTTGATATCAGCACCACGTTTTACAAAAAATTGGTACAGGGGCAACAAAAGACTGGAAAAGTTGTGTGATGCCTTAATGAAACACCTGGTGGAATATCTCATAACTAATTCGGTTAATTGGAAACGGGTCAGTAAGATGACTGGGTATAAAAAGAGCCTCCCAGAGAGGCAGAGTCACTGCGCAGTGAAGATGGGGAGAGGTTCACCACTCTGACACACTGCGTGGGCAAATAGTGCAACAATTTAAGAATAACGTTCTTCAATGTGATATTGCGAAGAATTTGGGAATTTTATCATCTACGGTACATAATATCATTAAAAGATTCAGAGAATCCGGAGAAATCTCTGTATGCGAGTGACAAGGCTGGAAACCACTATTGGACAGCTATGATATATGGGTCCATAGGCAGCACTGCATCCAAAACACAGGATTCTATAATGGAAATCACTGCATGGGCTCAGGAACACCTCTGAAAACCATTGTCTGTAAACACAGTTCCTTGCTGCATCCACAATTGCAGGATGAAACACTACCATGCAAAGAAAACATCTACTGGTAAACATGATCCAGAAACGCTGCTGACTTTTGTGGGCCTGAGCTCATTTAAGATGGACCGCGACAAAATGGAAAATTGTCCTGTGCTCTGACGAACCAAAATTTCAAATTATTTTTGGAAATCATGGCGCCATCCGGGCTAAAGAGGAGAAGGACCATCCAGCTTTTTATCAGAGGACAGTTCAAAAGCCAGCATCTATGATGGTATGGGGGTGCACAAGTGTCCATATGTTGGGTGGCTTGCATTTGAGAAGGCACCATTAATGCTGAACGATATATAGGTTTTGGAGCAACATCTAGTGCCATCCAGACATCTTTTTCAGAGAAGGCCTTGTATATTTCAGCCTGACAATGGCAAACTGCATTCTGCACTTATTACAACAGCATGGCTCCGTAGCAGAAGAGTCCGGGTGCAAGACCTGTCACCCACTGAAAACATTTGGCACATCATGAAATAAAAAATATGACAAAAGGAGACCCCAAACTGTTGAGCATTTGAAATCCTACATTGGGCAAGAATGGGACATTTCACTTTCAAAACTCCAGCAACTGGTCTCCTCAGTTCCCAAACGTTTACAGTGTTGTTAATCGAAGAGGGGATGCAGCACAGTGGTGAACATGCCCCTGTCACAACTTTTGAAACGTTTTGCTGGCATTAAATTCAAATTGAACATAAAATTTCTCAGCATTTGATGTCACCTTTTGTTCTATTTTCAATTAAATATGGGTTCATACAATTTGTAAATCACAGCATCCCAATTTTTGGAAATGAGGTTGTTTATAATGAGTGAAACCTCCATATGAAAATCCAGTTTAAAAGCAATTTTTATTAAACAGTCAAGTTATTTACTTTTACATAAAAATAAAATACAAATACGCACCTACATTAAGTCCAGCACAAAAAAAAATATTAAAATTCCATGTAATATGGCAGATTGCAATTAAACCTCTGAAAACAGCATCTGTCCAAACCCAAGTGATCGCCCTACACACACTGACAGCTCTCAGCCTCCCCTCTCAGAGCAAATGCCCAAAGTTAACTGTCCCAGGCAGGATATTGCAGTCCTTTGTTGTGGGACAGAAGCATTTATTAGACTTGTGGAGATAGCCAGCACCCCCCACCCCCTGCCAAACTGCCGAGGTCACAGCGCCTGTGAAAACACACAGCGGGGCCTTGCCACCCTCAGGAGGCCGTGCTTCCCATGCTAATTTAGCGCCGTCCGCCCCGAGGTGGGCCCGCTCTTGGCTCCCGCTTGGCGCCACCTCCCTCTCCTCCTTATCGGGCCCCTCGTTTCTGCAGCCTTTTATCCATAATGGGCTGCAGCACAAACCCGTAAACTTTCCCACCTTTCAAACTGCCCGTGTTCACTTATCAAGTTTTTTTGGTAGCCAGTAACCTCATTATTCATTATCTGTGCTCTGCAGTCACAACTAATTTTCTGTTTCAGACAAAAAATAATAATAATAAAAAAAACTACAATCATTTTCTGACAGGAAATTCTAGGTCCTTTCTGGACTAAAATCAACATAGAAAACAGTGTGACTTTGCAAAAATGTTAAGAACCTCACAATTGCATTGACTGGCCAAAGTGCCAACACAAATTAGAAATGCAACAATTACAGAGAAGACATACAAAAAGGGAATGCACATGATCGGTGTCACCATAGGAACTGGATTTTAAGAAGAAAATACTGGCACACGAGTAGCCTGAGACAGCACCGAGTTTGTTCTCTCCTGTCCAGGGCCAGGTGGCCAAGCTCAGCTGCTGGGGGCAGAAGATTCGGTGCTCTTGCTGTCCGCCTCGGAGTCGTCGCTGCTTTCGTCGCCACTACGCCCACTGGCCCCGCCCCCTGGGTGCTTCACCTCTGCCAGAGTGAGACCCCAGCCGCTTGCAGAGAGAGCGCCACCTGCCTTAACGAAGAGCAGAAGAATGGAAATGAGAAACACTTCATGCTCACATCTATTTAAATCTATTACTATTAACTTCATTTCAAGGGTCAAGTTTTATTATATGTCCCGAGAAACACAGTGGAGTTCTTGTCCTACAGTTGCAAGGGAAGGGGACAAGTTCACGAGGGGACAATAAGACAAACAACAGTGCATTAAAAGACAAAGCAGTGCAAGTCATAAGTGACATTTGGGCTCCCTTTAACATTTAAATAAAATAAATGATCTTCAGTGAGAAAATTAACCCTTTAAGGACTTTTCATTTTACTTTGCAGAAATTTTTTTGGGTTGTTCCCCCGATACCTTCTGCTCCTCATCTTGAATCAGGTCGCAGATATCTTGGTGCCAACCCAGGATCTGAGCCAGCTTTCTGACAGAGTCCAGCAGGTCCCCCAGCTCCATGTAGTCCCCTCTGCGCAGTGGAACCCTCTGGAAGGGGCCCACTGGGTCCCGGTTCAGCAGCAGGCGGGGAACTGTGGACCTCACTGTGTTCACAAGGCTGGCAAAAGGCTCAATCTGCAACAGGAAAAAAGCCAACTCTGTGTCAACACTAGCATGGCACATAAAACACACACACACGCACGCACACACGCACACGTGTATAAACTGTACAAGATAAAAATGTTTTGTATGTCCCAACTTCATTTTCCACATTTGGAGTAAAACAACGGCCAATTCTCCCTCCAAAGGTAAACAATTCTTCAATGATGACTGGAACAAAAGTAGGAACAACTGACCAGGCACTATTTGGGAAACACAGTCATTAAGCATTTTAGGTTTTCCTAAATGCAACACATCTAGAACCATTTATTGTTCATTTATCTAAAAATATAAGGTGCTTTGCCTATGTTAAGCTCAAGCAGTTATATTAATTATGTCTGGTATTTATCTTCGTATGTGAATTCTGATGAACATCTTAACATTCTCCATCCCTGATTTCATTGCCAAAGCCAGGGCACTGGCCTGTATTTCCACCAGCCAAGTGGTCTTCTGTAATGTAAAATCATGTCACTCATGATACTCATAAGAACCTGCAAGGGTCACCGCACAGAACCACGGCGCCGTTTAAGCCAGTCAGCCGTTGAAATGCAGCAGCTCACCTGCAAAGACGTGCCCATGATGATAAGCAGGTCAGCCTTTGGGAAGTCTTTGATATGCTGGAAGTAGCTCTGGGGAAGATCCTCCCCAAAAAACACAATATCGGGTTTGACCGTCCCTTGGCAGAATGTACACAGAGGGACCCTGTCAGTCATTATGAATTTCTTTAAAAGAGAGAGGGGGGGGGGGGGGGGGG
>JAODLC010000065.1:15594540-15651197 GCA_026781145.1 Hippopotamyrus pictus
TATCCACTCACTCATCCTGGTCAAGGTCACAAAGGGTTGCAGCATAGGGCACAAGGCAGGACTACACCCTGGAATGAATGCAGGCCATAGCAGAGCACACGCACATATACATCACCCACTGGAGGAAACCTGGAGTAGTAGAGGAAGCCTGCGGGGATGGGAGGTGACAGAAAACCCTTCTGAGCCACCATACTGGTACCACATTATCAGGCAATAAGTAACTAACATCAAGGTTAATGCATGACTATGTATTATAATGACATTGTAATAATATACTAAAAGGTAAAATGGAGAGAATGATCAGGTTTTGGCTGCATGAAATGTGTGTGTGTGTGTGTGTGTGTGTGTGTGTGTGTGTGTGTGTGTGTGTGTGTGTGTGAGAGAGAGAGAGAGAGTGTGTGTGGACCATTTCTCAGAACCATGAAAGAGGGAGCTCATTCGGTGAACATTATTACCACTAACAAATCTTGAAGAGTGGAAGTTTCCCCCAAACCACAGTAAATGTCGGACAAAAAAAGGCAGTAAATTGTCCATGCCTTGAGGTGCACTTCTGATGAACGTGGGAAAATGACAGCCCAGACATTACAGTTTAAATTTTATTCCTATCATTTCTGAAAAGTGAAGGCTATCCAAGTGGTTAACACTGCATACTGTGACAGGAGCAAGTCAATGAAGCGGCTGGGCAGGACACACTGGGACACATCACACGCAGAGAAACGCACGCAGGCCACGTCAGGGCAGCTGCAGATTTGTATACCTGCAAGTCACCATGTGTAAACAATGTGAAGAGTAGTTAATATATATATAGTCTGCATGAGAGAAAATGGATCATGTGCTGATATTTTACACTAAAGCCCAGCAGGCCAGTAGAAAACAAATGCTGAATAATACACATATAAATCTTTCAGTAACAACTGGCGTATGTGCACCAGACCGTCAATAAGTGAAATTCAGAGGACCAGACTCATAAAATATCATTTTTGTGCACATTGTTGGGATCGTATTTATGAATCTGTGCACTTCCTCTCTCTCCCTTACGCAATCATCTTCCTTAAATAACGTTACACCACTAAAGGACGACAAGAGCAAATACCTGAGTCTCAGATGGTTTGGTACAGTGTACTTAAGTCTATGTTTAACATGGTCTTGAAATGAATAAATAGACATGCTTGTCCTTGCTGGGACGAGGAGCTTAAACATGTCACCTGAACGCCCCCTAGCACAGTAAGGGGGTAGAGCAGTCGTCTTACTAAGAAAGACTTAACTAGCTTGGGCAGGGGGCTTAATGACTTCGGGGGGAAAAAAACCAACACGGTTGCCAGGGCTGTGGGAAACCATGGCGAGAAGTGTAGCAACGGGTTGTCAGAAGCAGAATGAGCCGCCAACAGCTGCAAGGGCTGGGGACTGTGCAGCGCCGGGCCCGGCTGGTCCGATTGTTGGCCCTGATGTAGACAAATTGACTCAAATTAGTTTAGCATGGGCCGCCTGGCAGAGGGAGCACAACTGGGGAGGCTGATGGCCACCTCAAACCCAGTCACAAGATTGTGGACGAGACCAGAACTATGTATTCCTGGATGGAGGGATCACGTACCATGTAACAAAGTGCTCCTTCAAGATCAGAGAAAAAGATAAGCATTTCTCCCAATATATTAACTCAAACTGAAGTTTGCTCCCTAAGCCAAACAGGAAAAGAAAGATGAGGTCATGCAATGCCCTGGTACAGCAGTCTGGATGGAGGCATGATTCTCTGTGAGAACTCATTCACAGCATTCAAAAGTGTATAGCTAGAGTTGTCCCCTCTGCTCTTTGAGCCATCAGTATAAATGAGTAAAATCTGACAGCAAAAGTTGTGCCAAATACTCCGGTCAACCTGAATTTACATTAAAAAAAATGTGACATCATACAAAGATGCACTCCCTTTCTGTACCATAGAAGGTGGACTGACTCCTGAATGCAGCCGAGCCAACAGTCCCGGGCGATCTTGACACCTGGGGACCACCAAGGGTGCCGTATCTCCCTTTGCGTTACAGTAATCTTATTAGCCCTCAGCCCACAATGCAGTGTGCCGCCCCAGTGCTCGCCACGGCCCAGTCGCCCAGGCCGGCCTTAATCCTTTTCAAGCACCAGTTGTGAGAAAGGCAGGCGGGAGAAGAGTCTTTTCCAGTAAAATGGAAAAACACACACAAACACAAACACACACACACACACAGACAGACACACACACAGCAAGAGCCAATGTTCTAAAATTTGGCTTGAAGTAAATTGCTGCTTCTCCACTAAACCAATCGCCTTCATATAAAATAAACCTAAAGCAAGTGTCAGAAAAGCAGGTAAAAAAAAAAAGCCACAAAATACCGATGACGCAAAAAGCAACCCTGCCAGACAGTGTAAGTGTTGTTCTGAAACTATCTGGTAGAGATCCTGACAGCTTTAGACTTTGATCACTGCTGCCCCCCCACCCACAAACTTCTTAGCGGGCCAGTTGCTATGGAAACCCAGCCAGTTCCCCACCAAGGCGAAGCTAATTGCCACTTCTTTCATTTTCCAGCCATCTCTAATAATACATTACCAAGTGTCGCATCTTTGTAAGGATCGTCAGGTGACACAATACAGCCAATTTGTGTTGAACACAATGTTTGCTTAACAGCAAGAAAACTTAAATTATGGAAGCACCTCACTGCATAACTTCATTGTTAAATCACAGATAACTATACACCTAATCACCAAGGATCCTTTTGTATACTACCTGCCCTGTTTACAAAACAAGATGAATTTGCTGCTAGTGATTATGAAACATGTTGAGAACAGAATGAATGAATATAGGTGCCATTAGTTAACAGCCAGTGTAAGGGAAGTGAGTAGCAGGGTAACACAAAAAACAAAAGGTTCAGTAAAATGAATGTTTAAATCATGAAAAACGGCAAGGATGCAGCAATACCGATACTAGTATTAGTAGTATCTGTATCGATTCTCATGTACTCAGAAACATGACAATGCGTAGATGCCAATAACCAATACAACAATACGATATCATTATCGAGTAAAACAAACAGGACAAAATGTCTGAGGTGTGTAAATACTTCAAGATAAACAAAAACCAAAGCATTATGAAGTGCAAACAGTGCTCTGTACACTCTGAACCTTTCTATAGGCTACCTTAATCATTACACCGTGAAGTTTGGCAAGTTTTAATGCCGGCTCTTAAGTTGGAAAAAAGTACTTGCATGGTGCCAAGTGCATGGATGTATGTATGTGTGTGTGTCGGGGGGGGGGGGGGGGGGAATTTTTTTCCTGAAGTTTCTGAATTAAAATATTGCATATTGTTTTTTTAGGCATCACCGAGCCTTAATTGGAATTGGTAATTACCAGAAAGTGAGTATTAGTACTTGCATTTGGTCTGAAAAAATGGGACTGTTGCATTTGTATAGAAAAATTAAATAACTTCAGGGCAGTTTGAGTGTGGATGCATTTACTGCATTCTGAGATGGCCAAACAAATCAGTAAGACAGAATGATTAATGTAACATCTATATTTGCAAGTGCAGTTTTATCAATGTTAATGGGAATATCAAAACTTTGAGGAAGTGAGTGCCATCTTTAAATAATTACAACACGGGTAGATAAAATGTTACTGTAGCAGCTCAGAGGGGAATCTTACATGAGAAACTTCCACAGTGACAAGCATACATAAATGACAAATGCTAACATTTACCTCATCATTAATTGTCCCAAATTGAGCTGTTAACACAGCAGACATTTCTGACAGCTTAGGTTCTTTTATTTACATATATGGCTTGACATATTTTTTAAGCATGTCACTCAAAAGGTATAAGAGTAGACACCTCTGGGACTTGACTCCAATCATAATTTCAATAATTAAAATGCCAGTGAAGAAAGGATGTGCATTGCTTATTGATAACATGTATTCATGTATGAACATGATAAGATTAGAGTATATTAATCATTTTAAACATGCAATACATTAAAAAGCAGTGATGGGCTACTGAAGGGACAAGAAAGTTCTGCCATCATAAAAAACAGAAAAACTATATTTATCCCAAGGCTGCCCCCTGCTGTAAGGGCCCGTTATTACAAAAAACTCTGCAAAGGCCCAACAAGCTACACAACTTATTAAATGTTTTCATTTTACACGTAATTACATCGCAAACAAAGTACAATATGAGTTCACACGTTCTCCCCATTTCTACATGGATTTCTCCCCATAATCCAAAAGCATGAATATTAAGCAAGCTGGTATCTCTAATATTACATATGATGTATGATGAAATTACACTTTATTTGCCATTTGCAAAAGTAGGTGTACAGGTAAATTACAATGCTTCAAGCACATTCCATCATACTGTCCTGTGAGACAATATATACCATGACTGTGGGCAGTGATGTGTTCTCTGCAATCAGCTAGCATCCCACCCAAGGTGTCCCATTCCATGTGCCCTATGATGCCTGACATAAGTTTACTCAGACCCTGCACTAAATAAGCAGCAACAGAGAATGTATGAAGTATAACAATCTCAACTCAAATGTAATATTTTTTCAGCTCTCTGCATAACTGACTCACACTGAGTTTTGTGAAACACTATTTCATTAATTTATTTCATTACATAAAACAATGAACAGATGATATTGCTTTAGTTACAGTAAATGTTACTATTATAATAATAATTCTAGCATTATGATTAAATTATTCTTCTTGACGGCTAATTAATGGTCCAGAGAAATGAAAGCATAATATTAAACCATGCATACGTATTTTAATTACAATCAGTAAAAATCCCAGTAAGGACAAAAGACAAGAGTGGCAATAGCACAGGATAGACACAGTTATAGAAAAATATCTATTGATTTGTTACAAGCGGTTGGTAATAGCAGAAATTCCGGAATACGTATCAGATATCGGTAACTGAGAAATCAAGAGCTAGTTTTAAAAGCAATTTAAGTGAAACTGAAACGCATATGTATTGATAACGAAAATAACTATATGAAAATATAAGTTCATGACTACACTAGTACGTAAGTACGAGAAGTCCAAATTAAGCTAATCAAACTGAAGAAAAATTTAATCAGACAAGAGATTTGAAGGAGAATAAACACTTACTTAGATTGTATGGATCCATACATGTTTGTGTTTGGAATGCATAAAATCAAACTTTGCCACTTACCTGGATATAAAATGTAACAGAACGCGCAGCGAAAAAAAGATTTTAAACACAGGACATCTCGGTGAAGTTACCTGTCCTTTCTGAAGATGCAAGAAGTTTTGAAAGTTCGTGAAGTACAGAGCGGGTCATCAGCGAATATGAACATCAGCCGGTGATTTTCTTACATGCAAAAAACATAAAATTACTATAACGTTTGCGACTTATTAATAAAGTTCTCATCAACGAACAGCGATATCTTGTATTAACGGCATTTTATAGTTGTTTAAACACAATTTGTACTACTTCTCTCCACAGCAACGACGTGTAGCGTCCAGGAAAAGGAAGTGCGTCATGTCGTCAGCAGCGCTGCTTACGTCTCCAAACTACCCAAGTAATAAAAAAAAACGCGCCAAAATCGTCCCGCCAAAACGATCCTGACGCACGAACGTTTAGCTGCTTAGCATATTTACAATAGGATTCTATTATAGGCCCATTGGTAAATTTTTTAACTAAATTAACTGTGTGCCACGTGGTTAAAAATCACTAAATAATGCTGGTCCGGCAGTGAAAACAACAATTTATTGTTTCAGCATGAAAATGCTTTATCAATAAGAATGACGATGTGAGGAACATTTTTGATCAATCGGGGGTGGGTGGGGGGTGGTGAATAGTGCCACATTTGAATTTTACAAATACCCGAAAAATTAGGGAAAATTCATCTCTAATCCCAACGAACAGCGAGTAGTCACAGAACTTGGCTGAGAGCATTTTGGACCGTTTGGAACTTTGTTTCTATATTTTATATTTTACCAACGGTTCTGTATGTGTTAGCCCCGTGGAATAATTACCTGAACATCCTTTTAATGTAATGTTGAAAAAACATTTTATAATGAAATGTTATTTTATAGTAATGCATTATCTATACACTGCAAAGGCTCTGTACAGCCTTAAATCCGTGACCTCAGAAGTGTAAAACCACAATGCTGCCTTCTGGTCTACCATGCCCTTAATTTGTTTACGCTTTATTATTCTTAGCTGTAATATGACATTCTAGTAACACCAAGAAAATCGGGCACTTTGGACATTTCCATAGGCAACTTTAATCGTTATGTTTGATAACTTGATAGCCTAGGTGGGATATCCACCCTAAAATTTGTAAACTTAATTAGATTAGATTAATTAGAATTTTTTTTGTTCATTTTTAAAAGAGTAGTAAATTTTATGTAATATATGCTTGGGTGGAGTGGTGGCTCTGAGGCCAGGGTTCTTAGCAATGGGAAGGTTGCTTGTTCAAATCCTCTAAATGCCATGAGTGATTCTAGTCCGTTGGGCCCTTTGTCCTGGATGTGCTGTTAACCTACAGTACATCCAGCCTTGTAAGTTGATCCTTTAAGGGAAAACTTGGGAGTTGGTAGCAGGATTGGTACTCCAGCTACCAGAAGAAAAACTTCATACTATTCCATTCAGACCTGTGTGGTTCTGTGGCATCACCCACTACATGTCTGTACTCAGATTCTCATCCCTGAGGAGGTTTGTCATGTGGTAGGTGTGGCAATGCACTGTATCAGCTTATGGTCCTTACCCTCCAAGTTTCATCTAAATCTTTTAAAATATAAAATAAATAATATAGTAACAACAATTCATTCTCCAATAAAAGATTCTCATTTCAACTGCATTTTCATTTTTATTCTATCGAACTTGATTATTGTAAATTCATTGAGAGACATAAATTAGACATAGATAAAGCAGAGAAGTAATATTTCAGACAAACAAGAGCTACCTTGCCAAACTTCACTCAGTCTCATTAATGAGAAATACTGGAGCTAGTATGTAACAATATGAAAGTTTAAAAAATTACACTTTTACAAATGCTGAAATACTCATTCATCTTCTATAGTGCTTGTCCTTTACAGGGTCACAGGGAGCCTATTCTGGAAAGAATGGGTGTTGGATGGGAATAGCCCAGGATGAGGTGCCAGCCAATCTCAGGACATGCACACAATTCACATATATGGACAATTTGGCAACTCATGCTTACCTTAGCAAGTTTTTGGGCTGTGGGGGAGGCTGAAGTACCTGGGGAAAGCCCCATGGCAGCATGAAGAGAACGTACAAGCTCTGTGGAGCTGCAGCATTGACATCACCCATGGTCCCAGAGGTAGGAGGCAACTGTGCTAATCATGGTACCACCTTGTCACCCCCCATGGGCAAGATACCTGGGATCCAAGAAATTATACCCAAATATGGCCTTGAATTTGAGGATAAAGTGAAAATGGACAGACTAGAAAAAGATAAACTTTACTACTACTGTATAACAGTAATTGATACTTCTATTGATTCCTGTGGGGAAATTGTATTTACACCTCCCTCAACTTGCTCTTTGTAGAGTAAACTGTCCATGAAGGGCAGCCACCCGTAGCGGTGCCCAGGGAGCTGGAGGTTAAGGGCCTTGCTCAAGGACCTACAGGCATGCTGAGGCTGCGTTTGAACCAGTGACCTTCTGCTTACAGGCGCAGCCCACTGAGCCATACACTGCACCAACTATGAGTTACATACTAGTAACTAGTAACTACGTATGTAGTTGCAGCAGTATGTAGAGTAGTGGAAGCAGCATTTGTAGCAGTTGAACCAGTAATTGAAATAATTAATGGCGTTTAGTACAATTTACAATGTTGTTGTTGCACGAAACAGCACAAACAGACAAAAGTCATTTTACTATTTTAAATAATAAAAAAAAATATATATATATATATATAGGCGTGCCAACTTTGTGCAGGTATTTGCTGGGAAGAGAATAGATTGAGTTTGTAAAGAGAGCTTTGTAATTTCCTCATCATAGGTCAAATCAAATCAAAGTTTATTTATCAAATGTATAACAGTACAGCAAAATGTGTCTTTGATAAATAAATTTTGATTTGATTTCATTACTTTTGAAGTTGAGTCATTTCAAGTTGAGAGAGTCTGAGAACTATTTTAGAGCTTAACGAGGTCTCTTTAGAAACTGGAAGAGAGGCGGATATGAGATTTTATGTTTTTTTGTTCAGAACAAAAAAAGAAAAAGAGAGACACAGGAGAAATAAGGCATTGTTACATTTTGGTTTGCATAGGACAAGTGGGGAGGGGGAAATGAATGATCCATGATCCATCCATCTTCCATACCTGCTTGCCTTATGCTCTGTCATCAGGATCTGGAGCCTATCCTGGTACGTATGGGTGAAATGCAGGTAAGAACCCAGGATGGAGTGCCAATCCATCACAGGCACACTCACCATTCACACACTTATTCACAAATTGGTGATTTCAATTCACCTTAGCATGTTTTTGGACTGTGGGGGGGGGAATGGAGAAAACACCATGATGATATTGGTAGAACACACAAACTTTGGGCCAAGGCAAAGACGGGAACTCCAATCCCAGAGGTACAAGGCGACAGTGCTAACCACTGCACCGCCCTGAAAATGCATGACTGAACATGTATTCATTACATGGATTACATTTCCATCCATTTGCTGTAGCTACTTCTATTCATAATAATAATTAATACTGTATTGATCCCCATGGGAAAATTCTCCTTTCACCTCCCCCAACTTGCCCTCGGTACATGAGAGCAAGCTGGCCACGAAGGGCAGCCAGCCATTACGGCACTCAGGGAGCTGGGGATTAAGGTGCTGAGGTGACCTTCTGATCACAAGCGCAGAGGTTTAGCCCACTGAGCCGCACACTGCCTCCTGGGTTGTGGGGGTCCAGAGCCTGTCACATGGCACACACACACCTACAGGCAATACCAGTTTGCCTGTGGGATCAAGCTATCTGGAGGAAACCACATGACGACATGGGAAGAACATACAAGCGCCACACATGGAGAACAAGGACTGGAACCTTGATTCCAGAGGTGCAAGGCAACAATGTACTGCACCACTGTGCTGGCCCAAACTACTACTACTACTCCAAAAAAAAAATTATTCAATGTTTTCCCACTTGCACTTTTGTGTCATTGTCTGAGACAGCTAAAATGACCTCTACGTGAGAGACAGATGCATACTGTATTCGGGAGTGAACAGCTAAAATGAATAAGGAGGAGTGTTTCTTTAAATGGATATACAGTCATTATTTGCAATTAATTGCATGCAAAGATAAAAACATTACTGTGAAGTGCGAATTGTGACGGAATACAAAGGAACTTTCCACCGCTGTAAACTCAGCCAGCTATCTGTTGAATCACCTAATAAGACTGTAAGCTAGGAGGTAAAATTTCTGCATTTTTTTAGAATGGCATTTATTATTTATTATCTCTCTCTCACTGTTCTACTCTCCCAAGAATGTGGATTTTCAGAAATGTTCAGAAACTTAACTTGAAATGAAAGTTTCCGTCACACACACAGGAGGATGGCAGACTATAAAGGCAGAGTAGGAGACACAGATGGGGCAGAAGATCGAAGAGGGGAACAGTGATGAAGCTATTGGGAGTCAGGACTGGAGGAAAGTGTCGATAACTGGGGAAATATGCTGTGAAGATGGGACTCGGTGCACTGGGTGCCGCCCACAGGATGGCAGTGCTGTAACAGTTTCACATTTTCATTCGTGTTGTGTGTTTTTCCCCTTTTGGAACGGCAGTCAATTGATATTAAAGTATAGAAAAGACAGTATTTTAAATGAGCATTTTCCATTTGGTGGATTCACAGGGATTTTAGAGAGTGACTTGAAAGTAACTAATAATATGATTACTTTTTTCAGTAAGTAATCACTTAAGCGACCTGACTACAATATGAGACAAGTAATTAGTAATCTGTAATGGCTTACTTTTTTGAATAACTTCCTTAATGCTGGTACCAAGCAACAGCATTCCTAATTTCAAACTTTGACCCAAAAGACCCCAGAGAGTTAAAGTGCCAGAATGCTTCCTATGGAAGAAGCTGGTCCTCTCCAGCCAATTCGAATCCTGAGGGTAAAACAGCAAAAGACCTATTAACAGACACTTACATTGGAAAGCAGTCTGTCAAATCAATTCATTCCTCTTATTAAGTAAAAAACTATTCTTTTAATCTGAAAGTACACCAAATAGTGGTGAAACTGATTTTATGTTAGAACAAGGAATGCTTTCACCTTTTGTGAAATTGGGTTTCATTTCACATCCCTCAGAATGTTTTTAACACAATCCACATCTATATATGACAAAGGTGAATCAATCAATTAAATATTTGACTGATTTCCCCCAAATGGATCCTAAGTACCCAGATTACGCAGCCAATTGTTCCACCAAGGCCCCTTGTCAGGGTCAGCGCTCATCTGACCCTGCAGGTGTTGCTGGCCATCCTGTTCTCACACCCTGTGCCTGGTCTATCAGCCCCAGTGTGTTCACTCCTTTCCCCTGATTGCCACATGGTTCACTGGGTTGTGCTGTGTGGCTCTGTGAATATTTACCCTTTGGTCATGAGTTTGAGGCTAGTCCCCTCTGTTAATTTGTATTTATTAGAATTTTGTTACCCAGTGTTTCTTTTCTATTAGTTTTCTTGTTCCTAGTTTGCGGTACGAGTTCTATTTTGGTTTTTATTTTATGCCATTTGTGATTATGTATTACTTGTCTTTGTTATATTCCTAGTGTTTATTGGATCACCTGTTTCCCTGTGCCTCATAATTGATTGTTCTACCTCATTGCTCGTTGTCCTGCTCCCTCTCTGATTGGTTAATTGTTTGATTGGTCGCTCCTGCTTCTTTGTTACTAGTTAGTTAATAAACTGCTTTGTCTTGCCACTGAAAATAGATCGCCACCTTTTTCCTGCCTATGCCATATCGCACCGTAACACCCCTGTCTTCGACTGCCACTTGATTTACATTGCACCTGACCCCTATGGCCTCTCCTGCGGTGGTGGGCCCACAGCAGGGCTGACCCATGTTCTCCTTTTGGGTTTTGCCCTGCCGGGCCCCATGGTTAGAGAATTGGCCACCAGGTGCTTAACCTCTAGCTCTCTGTTTAGCCCTGGCTCCAGAGTGGAGCCCTGGTTTCCCCGATCTGAGGACACATCGTGCTTTGGTAGTCTTTATGGGGGTTTATCTGAATCACACTTTATCTGGCCACTCGCCTAGGACCAGTATGTCTTCAGAGACTCTACTATCATAGCTCCTAGGATCACAGAGGCACCGAAACCCCTCCACCATGATAAGGTGGCATTCATAGAGGAGGAATCCTGTGAGGGGTACTTCAGGAGTATGGGGTAGGGGATTCATTGTTGCAGGTCAGTATGTCCCTGTACAAATGGAGCGAGAGTCTTGTTTGCATCGCCAGCAGTAAGTCATTCCAAGTGGGTGTTAGACTCTGTCAGGACTACCCTTTTCCACCAATCCTGTTCATCACTTATGGTTTTATTTCTAGGCATAGTCAGGGAGCAGAGGGGCATGGTTTCAGGGGCCTCAGGATTGTGTCTTTGCTTTTTGCAGAAGATGTGGTCCCGTTAGCGTCATTGAATTATGACCTGCAGTATGCACTGGGGCGGTTTGCAGCTGAGTATGAAGTGGCTGTGTTAAGGATCAGCTGTGATAAGGCTGTGATAAGGATCAGCACCTCTAAATCTGAGGCCATGGTTCTCGACCAGTAAAGGGTGGATTGCCCACCCCTTTTGGGGGTGGAGTTACTGCCCAAGGAGGAGATTAAATATCTTGGGGTCTTATTCACGAGTGAGGGAAGAAGGAAGCAGGAAATTGACAGGTGTATTGGTGCAACATTGGCAGTAATGCAGATGGTGTACCAGTCTGTTGTGCTAAAGAGGGAGCTGAGCCAGAAGGCAAAGCTATCGATTTATCAGTCGATCTCCGTTCCTACGATCACCTATGGTCATGAGCTATGGGTAGTGACTCATTATTTCACTAAGACTTTTGTTCCTCTTGGGTGCATAGGCCGTTGACGAATATCCTCCACTTCACTCTATCCATGGCTTTTTGCTCGAGTTCTTCCTGAGCCCACTCTCAGACATTTCTGCCTCTACACTGTTCCTGGGATGGCCTTGTTTCCTTTTCCCTTTCAGGGCTTGACAGGTAATAATTGTGGCAGGTTTTCTGAGGGTGTGACCAATCCAACTCCATTTTCTCTTCCGAATTTGTAGATCTATGGGGTCTTGACTTGTTCTTTTCCACAGGTCCACATTGTTCACCTTGTCTTTCCAACAAATGTTTAGTATCCTTCTTAGGCATGTGTTGATGAATGTTTGCAGCCTGTGTGTTGTGTTTTGTTGTTCTCCATGTTTCAGATCCATGCAGCATCACCTGTTTCACGTTGGAGTTAAAGATGCGTATCTTGGTGTTAGTGGAGATGTTCTTTGAGCTCCAGATCTTTCTGAGCATGTTAAACACCACTCTAGCCTAGTTGATTCTGCTTTTGATGTCTGTATCCATCCCTCCGGTGGTATCCACAACACTGCCTAGGTAGGTAAAAGCTCCTATCTCCTCTAGGACAGTGTTGTTTGTGAAAATGAGGTTGCTGGTTTTGGAGTGGATCTTGATCACTTGTGTTTTTGTTGTATTGGGAGTGAGACCAAGTTTTATTGCATTTTGTGTAAGCCTGTCTTCTCTTGCATTTGTGTCTGTGCATGTGAAAGGAGAACTATATAATCCGCACATTCCAGATCATCCAGCTGCTGCCACATTGTCTACTGAATTCCATTTCTTTCCCTCCGTTGTTTCCCTCATGACCCAGTCAATTACGAGGAGGAAGAGGAATGGTGAGAGAAGACATCCCTGTTTAACACCCGTCTTGACTTCAAAGCTCTGGGAAAGCTGGCCTGCATGCATGACTTTACATAAGGTGCCGTCATATGAGTTCTTGATTAGGTTTATTCCATAGTGTTCCATTAGTTGCCATAGTGCTGTCTGGTCTAAGCTGTCAAAAGCCTTTTCAAAGTCAATGAAGTTCATGTACAGGGATGTGTTCCATTCAATAGACTGTTCAAGGACTGTTCCTCAACCGTCTTCAGGAAGCTGTAGACAAGAGGCTTCAGGATCAGCAAGCAGGATTCAGGAAAGATCGCTCATGCACAGATCACATAGAAATGCTATGCATCATCATTGAACAGTTTTGGGTAGTGACTAAACAAATGATATTGCGGATACAAGCAGCAGAAATGAGTTTCCTTCACAGAGTATGGGCTCAGTCATAGAGATATGGTGAGGATCTCATACATTCAGGAGGGCCTCAAAGTGGAGCTTCTGCTCCTCTGCATCAGAAGAAGCCAGTTGATGTGGTTTGGACAGCAATGTAGGATGCCCCCTGGATACCTCCCTGGAGAGATGTTTTAGTCATGTCCAAATAGGAGGAGACCTCAGGGGAGACCCAAGGCAATCTGGAGAGATTATATCTTTCAGCTGGCCTGGGAACGCCTTGGTATTCTTCTGGAGAAGCTGGAAGAAGCTGGGGAAAGGGAGATCTGCACATCCCTGCTACCCCCGTGAGCGGCAGAAAATGAATGGATGGATTCTAAGTAATGAATTCACCTTTCCATCCATCTGTCTATGCTTCCTCCAACTGCTTATCCTGGTTTGGGTTGCAAGGGGGCAGCATAGGGCACCGGGAACTGGATGTCAATGTATTGCAGTACACTCACATGCAAGTTATGGATCTATTTCTTGATAGTCAAATGATGGATCGAGAGGTGAGGAGGGAGATGAGGGTATGTCAGTGGTTAAGGAGGCTTCACCGTGGTTCCAATGATATCCAGGTCCCATATCTAAATCTTCAATGAGTTCTTGGTTTTTAGTTATGGGGAGCAGGGTGTAATTAGCCAGCTTCGTGTTCCAGCTACTCATCCTGGAGATGTCCTCACTTCTGCAGGAAGCATTCCAGCACTTCGACTTCCTGGGATTGTTTGGGTGAGAGTTTGGGAATGCTGTTGCTTGGCACCCATACGCCACCATATATCACTGATGGATCCAGATCATATTCAGGTCTTAACAAATTCTTCCCTGTGTAGCCATATCTGTACCCAGACATTGATTTTCTTTTGCTCGTTCCCTCTACTTCCTGGATTGGCTGTAATTCTTTACTGGATAAGCAGTTACCGAAGATGAGTGGATGAATCGAACAATTTTACCTCCCTGTGTTGTTCTGTCACCTAGGTGTGTTACTTTGTGGTTTCTTTAGTTTGTTCTTTATTTTTTCATGTTTATTTTTGACGCCCCCGTGGTTCCTTTTTTGGTGCTTTTCCCCTGACATGTTCAGTTTTCTTAATAAACCCCTTCAGGTGGATCGTCACCTTTCTTCCACCTGTACCATGGCACACCATAACATTACATGGCCACATTCACATCTCTATGAACAAAAGGACAACATTAGTTAATCCAACAACAATGTAACATTTATAAACACCATAATAAAATTAATCAGCACATTAATCTAACATGCAATAAGCATCAGGGTGCCAGTGCCCATTTACTCCTAGTCTATAATTCAATGGTGCTCAACCTAGCTCCTGGAAACCTACTATGCTTCGAAGATCCAGCCTTGACTAAACAGGTCAGGATACCTCAAAACAAAAAAAACAATGGCCATCTAGTGTGTAGATTCTTCTATAAAATTTTCTTTTGTTGTTATCAATATGGTAAGCTTTTCATTAGATTGGATGAACATTCAGGTGCGATTTCTGCACAGGTCTGATCGAGCTGGATGGTAGGGCACGGCGGAGAATCCATGCCATAGAGATTCTGGAAGAAAAAGCAGGATTAAATTTGGCAAGAGGAGGGGGGAGACCCTAGGATAAAGTTTGAGAAGTTGGGGGTACAAAATGTAAATGGAAATATAGCACAAATCCTTTAGTGAAATCCTAGGAGCACCCCTGATTCATTTGACTGACTTGCTACAGCATAAGTTCTTCAGGAATTAAGGAAGTCAACATATGGTACAAATGGTACCATTTAGATTTGCTTTATACACAAATAATAGATGTGTGATTCCACCAAAATTTGTGTGTTATGACTCTTCAAAAATAAATGTAATCTTTTTCAACACATAATCTACTTACAGACATTTACCTATACAAAATGTGCATTGGATAATCTCAAGCAACTTACATTTTGTGGATGGTGGCTTCATTTTTCTCAGTCCTGTTACCAAAACCTCATGCAACTGTTTAAATGATATTTGAAAAGCATATCGATTAGTTCTTTTGCATTCCCCTTAATAAAGTGTGCATTTTAAAGAAATGATTGGTTACATGTACATGCATTTGTGGTTACACACACGATATATGTGTGCAAGTCGTACTCCTCAGAAAAATAGAAAGAAAGAAAGAAAGAAAGAAAAAGAAATAAAGAAAAATTAAGAAACAATAAGTGGTCAAAACAGCTTAAATGGTTTACCGCTTTTTACAGCTTAATTCCTAGACTTGATCACGTGGTACATCTTCATCTGCTTTTTCCTTCTTCTGCACTTTTCCCCTCACTAATTTGAATTATTTATTCATTTTCTTCCCTGATGTTAGATCCTGCCTGTATTTCTGATCTTCCCTCTTTAGGTATTTCTCCCTCCTCTCTGAATTAGTATCGCACGGAGTGTGATCCAGCCATGCACTTATATACTTAGTGGTGGATTAGCTCCTTGAAAGTAATGTCTTCACATTGTAAAATTGATTTTTAATGCCAGCGCCTTCAGTAAATGTATTATTACCCTTGATTCTCACCCTGTTTTTCAGTCCTGTTGCTCATACATACACACAAGTAACAGGACTGAGTTTTAGCAAAAACTTAGCAAATTCATGAATCATAGCAACATATCATCAAAACTAATGGCATGAGAACACAAAGCACATTCAAGTAACTTACCAAAAGTGCAATTCTTTTAGAAATAAATAAAACCTAAGAAATAATTTGGCTAAAAAGACTGAGCGTTAAGACGACTGCCTCAGACATACTTACAATATCATCAAAAATACACAAAAGAAAGAGAGAGAACATACTTTTGGTTTTTCTGTGGTCTTCAAGCGACTGAGATGATGCAAGTTCCTGTTGAACTTGCCACTTGTGGAATGTGCCAAATTTTCAGGGGCAGACATGTGCTCGGGTAACAGGGCTGGGTGAAGCCCTGGGGACACAAGTAAAATGTTTATTTTAACTCACATATGAGTGATTCACCATTAGCAAAATGTATTTAAAACAAAAATGGAAAACACTGCCACACAACAATACAAAAAAATAAGATTTTGGAAGATTTTTAATCATTATATTTCATGGTGAAGTTTAGCAGTAGTGAGCAGGGACAGGTGACAAACACTGTGGTAGTTTTTATTAATGCTTTACATTATTTATCTTAAATGTGCAATAACATGTGATAATAACATGTATTATAAAGCTACTTATATATATATAATATGGACAGAATTATCAACATGATTGTATTCATCCTGAAGTTGTTTGTCACTGTTCGGATGAAGACTCATATAAGGAATTCTGTAAGGAAAACTGTTGTTACTTCGAAAATTGTTTGAAATCTTGCATATGTGTAAATAGTTCTTACTGAAATATAATTACGAATAGTTCTGTGTATCATATTTCTTTTTTATACAGGTTTTGTCTGTATTTGAACCATAGGCCTACTACAGTAATAATGAGTGTAGGTCTACTGTAATCAAATTTATAATACAGGGTAGGGCTGTCACAGTTAACACTAATTTTGAAGTCATAATGTGTTGTTATAATTTCTTTGATTGCCTTAATGCATGTGGTCTTTCGACACCCAAATAGGAGAATAGTATCAGAAAAGAGTTTTTATAGAGACCTATAGTATTCATTCATGGTTGTGCACTGTGGGAAAGCTTCGGTCCTGACATTGTTCTAGAATCCCAGAATTCACAGCTGAAATCAAAATATTCCGTTACCAGCTCACAGAGAAGCAATTGCCAGGTGGCTCAGAGGATAAAAATGTCGTATTTTTCCTTCTTTTTTTTGATGGCTAGTACCTTAAAGTGAGGATCTTTCCTGTTATTAAGTGCACTCTAAATTGTTTTCTGGCTTCTATTTTTAGACCCATTTGCCAAATAGGTTTTAGATTTAGTCTTTTGTTCTGAAGCATTCACCTTCTGTTTTTTTCAGCAATGTCATAAACTGAGGCAAAAATAGTCTATTGGTAGACAGAGGGGAGTAAAATGTGTTTATGTTGTAGCTGACTTATTTGACCTATGCAACACTGACATAGGTATCATTTATTTTCATCTTCATTTTCATCTAACCTTTTTGAAAGAATTGAAATTCAGCTTTTACTGGCTTTCAAGTAATATATGTATTGGAATCTGCACATCCCAAGTTAAATGGTTAAATATTAAAATATACTTCCTTTGTGTACATTTTGCATTAATTTGGGGGTTCAGTATTAATGGTGCAATGATTCTGAAACCGAGACTGAAATGCGATACAAACATTCACTATCCTGATATCCCCCCACAACCCGCTGCCCCCACTGCAGGTGCATCCTGTTGTGCTCTCATTACGTCATAAAATACGCCATTACGTTACAAAATGTTCCATTTCACAATTCACACCATAACACATGTAAATCATGCATTTATTATCATATTTAAAGTAAGGGTAAGCTGTATATTACATAAATATTACACCAGGGCTGTTAACTTGGGTCAGCTGGCTGGCATGAGATTTTCAATTCAAGACAAGTCTTCACACTCACTTACTCACTTATGTATGTAACGGGTTTATTTCCTTGTAAATAGTACTATGGTTAGCCTCATATTCAATATTCAGCTTTCAGGCTAAAAAGACTTTTAATGGAAGTAAGGTAGGACGTTTTTGATGATAGAATTGTGTTGTCCAGTACACAGACAACTATGCACACTGGTTAGTTTTGAAATTCGAGCCATTTCATAATTTATGCAAAACCTTGTTAATAGCTAAGAAAATAGGTCATTTCAACTGTAATGAGATATTGGTTTAGCAGTTTGGGTTCATGGCAACTGTTGCATACTCCCTGGTTGTCCAGATTTCTTTACAGGTGAATTTCAATTAATTTCTGAATGTCTACATGCATCTGTATAATGTGCAATGGGACAATACAGGAATGGGTTAATAACTTGAAAACTAGACAAGACAAACACATCTAGTAGAGTGTGCATTGGTCAATGGACTCTAGGGAACAATGCACACCCCTTGGATTTTCAGGTTATTTTTGTCTGAAATAGTTATTAGTTATTATATTATATACATCTAATATGCAATGGAGCAATACACTAATGGGTTAATAGCTGTAAAACTAAACAAGACAGGTACATCTATTAAAGTGTGCATTTTTCTGTGGAGTCTAGGAAACAATGCACACCTTTTTTGGCTTACCTTTGTAATAGTTATCAATTATTATATTGTATAAATGTAATATGAAATGGTGCAATGCATAAATAAGGTTAATAGCTCTAAAACTAAACCAGATAGGCACATCTAGTAAAGTGTGCATTGATCTGGTTAATTTAGTCTATAATAGTTAATAATTATTTTTCAGAATTTAGTGATTAATTGTCATTGTTGACACACCACAGCAGACAGTTCAAAACAACGAAATGTGTTCTCTGCATTTAACCCATATGTGACAATGTCACATAACAGGGGGCAGCTAATTCAGTGCCTGATGAGCAGTGCTTGGGGGCGGTACCTTGCTCAGGGTACCTATTATATTGTATCCATGTAATATGCCATTGGAGCAATTCACAAATGGGTTAATTAGTCTAAAAACCAAATGATACAGCCATGTCCTATAAAGTGTGATTTGATCAGTGGAATCTATGTCTGTAATAGTTATTAATTATTATATTGCATCCACATTATATGCATTGGGGTGACAAATGAGACAAGCATGTTCTGTGTGGTGTACTGTGATCAGTAGCCTCTGGAGGGCAGTGCACACCCCTTGAATTTTCAGGGTAACTGTATTATCGATTAATACATTGTACCCATATTATATGCCATATTATATTGCAACATACTAATAGATTAATAGCTCTAAAACAAAACAAGATGAAAAATGTGCATTAATCCATGGAGTCCAGGAAACAATGCTCACCACTTGGATTTTTGGATTACCTTTGTCTGTAATAGTCATTATTATATTGTATAAATGTAATATGAAATGGGGCAATGCGCAAATGGTTTAATAACTCTAAAACCAAATGAGACAAACATGTCCTATGAAGTGCCCTTTGATCAGTGGCCTCTGGGGCACAATGCCCTTGGATTTTCATGGTAACTTTGTCTATAATAGTTATTAATTATTACAAATGAACAAGGCAGCTCAGCTCACGACGGATGTCCCCAGTGACTTCTGCAACTCAAAGGGGAGACACCTGCCGTTCTGCCTGCTGCCTCCCTGACACTCAGCTCCTGCTCAATGAAGCAAAGGCTGTAAAAGTGAGGTGAACCTGCACAAGATCTCATCCTTCCCGGCCCGACTCAGCCTAAGTCTGACCCCAAGCTCACTCTCCTCACTACTGCTGCTCCGCTAGCACCGGTCCTGGTGAGGCCTGTCAGTGCCTGCGGCGTCCCCAGGGAACTGGCCCAGGGAAGGGTGTCCCGGCTCAGCCCCGTGGGCCTCCGCATGTCCTGCTGGCTCCCACCTTGCGTCTCCACTTGAGGTCCCAGTGGCTTGACTCTTTGCCATCTCCTGAGGTACTGTGGACACCTGTGTCATCACTGTCTCCTGATGTCCCATCAGCACTCTGTGGGCACTGGCACCTGCTCCGTCAGCCCCTGATGTCTCGCCAGTGCTTGTTTCCTTTCCAGCCATCACCCGCATGTCCGTCACACTCCCCGCAGGTTGCTGCTGGTCCAATGCCCAGCACTCCTGCTGACTCCTACTAGGAGGAAAGAGACTGGGGTGAAACCCAGCCTAAGGAACTAGGATGGGACCCTCTCAGTGGGGCCTTGGGGACCATTACCTTAGTTCTTTGTACACACCATCCCTGGTCTAGGCAGAAGGCCTGGAGTGGTCAGTGGTGTAAGTGGAGGTCCAGAAGAAGAGCATTGTTCCTCGTGAATCGTGCTCTCCGGTCCTACAGGTCCCTCATCGCCGCCCGATCCGGCAGTTCTCTCCGTGCGCCTAGTCCCACTGACCCACCAAGGCACAGGAGGGTCCATGACCCAATGCCTCGCTTCCTGAGGTCCAAGGGACCCCCTTGCCAAACCCCATTCCCAAGAGCCCTACCTTTGTTTTGGTCCCCTTGCCTTGTCTTTTCTTTCCCCTGTGGCCCTACCTGGTATTCCTTACCTGGCTGTCCCTCCACATGTCTGCCCTGTTCCTGTCTCACTGTCGGTCCAGTTTGTTGTCCCTGCTATCCCTCTCTCTGCCTGTTCCTACTTCCTAGCCCTGGTAGTACCCTGTCTTGTCTGCCTGGTGTCTTGTCCCATGTTGTGACTCATCCATGGTCTTGTCCTGGTGTGTGTCGTGTCTGCAGTTCTCCTTGCTGTCCCTGGTCTGTTGTGTCCGCCCTTTTGTTCAGTCCCCAAGGTCCCCTCCTCATGTGCTTTGTTGACTTAAGTGCATGGCAAACTGACCCCACAGGAGAGCTCAAAATAGCAAATCGAGGCCACAAAAAAAGTAAATGCTATGCACAGCTTAAGGATTGTTTGAGCTTGATTTAGTATTTTGTGGGCACATTAAGTACATTGTGTGAATGAAAAGAGAAAGCTGCCTCTGGTACCTCCAGGTCCCTGTAGGCATAACCAAGTACACAAGAGAGTGTGTCACACAAGTCTGTACCCTGTGGTGTGACACCCCAACCATGCCCCAACACATTCCGACCACACCCCTGACATCGTCTCCCATGTCAGAAGTATTTCGGAAATAAGATAAACAAGTGAATACAGTGAAAACACAATTACGCAGGCTGCAGATGGCCTTTAAACCCAATTGCTCCAGAGACTGGCTGACCATGCTTTCTCAGATGTTCACTCTTGGGCTATACGCTATTGCACAACATTACGTTTTGGCCTTTTTTCCAGGACTGTATGTCACTTTGGATAAAAGTCTCTACTAAACAGAGTAGATAAATAGATAAGCTACTGCTAGGCTTACTGTGGTAGCGAAAATAGCTTCAGAAGTTAGTGGCTGAAACAGGACAATGTTCCTGGGTCACAGATAGGGCCTTCAGGGGAGGACTGAGGGCCAAACATTACCTTGCCAAGAATGGCATCTAGAAAGTACTGCAAAGATGTGGCCAGAGGTCCGACAAGACTAAGGTGGAACCTTTTGGCCTAAATGGGCAGTAGTATGTGTCGCAGGTCAAATTGAGTCTGCCCATTAAAACCATTCCCACTGTAAAGTATGGTGCCAGTAGTATTAAGTCACAAGGATGCTTCTCAATACCATAGAGTGGTCTACGTTACAGATACTGCGAAACTCTGCCCTAAAAAAGCTCAGTACTGTGGAAGAATCTTGTAGCATTTTGCATGGAAAAAGGATTGGGAAATTATTGCTCCATCTTGGTGCACAAATGTAATAGAGAATTATCCAAAGATAATACTTGCCGTAATAGCTGGCAGCACATGTTCATCTGCGTATTTACCAAAGGGGATGAGTATTTATGAAATTATATATATATATATATATATATATATATATATATTTTTTTTTTTTTTTTTAAACGCTTCAGATATAATGTGGACATGTTAGGTTAGTTTGTGACGCACAAATGAAAATTATAAGACAAAAAGCAAGATCAAGGCTGTGAAATAAAGTGCAGGAAGGTCAGTATTTTTAAATGCTCGATGAAAACGTTCATGGCCTATGATGTTACAAAGAAAATATTTCTAACAACATAATATGTTTCACAGTTGTGAAATTACATTTTAAGAAACTAGTTTATTTTTTAACTAGTTCTAAATATAACAGTCCTACATGTGACTTTGGTAAAATGTTTTAGTCATATTCATTTCATCTAAGCAACTGAAATTACTTCAGTTAATGCATTTCTAGGAGGTACTGAGTTGATAAGATCTAATCTGTAATTTACAGTCTGTTTTATAATTTATTTGGTGAGGCAAGTAGCCAACGGCATGTAGTTGACTTGTTCTACAGGTCATGTTACCTATTGAAATACTTTGATATGTAGCTATTTTCACTTCCTCATTTATTAGGCCTACTGCTTTCTTTAAAAAAATAAAATAATAAAATCCACATTTTTTTTTTTTTTATTACGCCTTGTAAACCCCGCCTGTCATGGGGTGAACCCAGGTTACCAGTTGCATTGAAGCCATGAAGGTTTATTTAATAATGTTCTGTTTTCCAGAATCTATCTGCTATATATGTATGACGCTGCTGTGTGCACAAAAGTTGCCCCTGGAAACAAATAATATTTATCAAATCTAATTTAATTTAATTTTGAATTTATTTGCATAGACATTCCCTTGCAAGGTTTATTTCATTTCATGTTTTAAGCCTAATTTTACATTTAATCTCACACTGCCTGAGACTTTTCAGTTTCAACAACGTGACATGTATATTCAAGCGTAAATAAGATAATTAGCGTTCCTGCAGCTAGTTTGAGCTCGAAAACACGAACCACGCACCCGGATCACCTCGAGTCTGTTTAGAGCAACTTTTGGAACGTCACTTCCTGTCCCGAAGCATAGGCTGCTGTCTATGGAGCGCCACGTATGCGGCAGGGAAGTCAATCGCACTTAGGAGAGGGAAAGTTTTGCTGTTTGTGTAAGAGTCATACCAAGCGCAGCCCGCCGTCTAAATGGTTTTATTTAACGTCGTAATATTTTTGAAAGGGGTTTCAGGAAAGTAGGCAGTCCAGTTTGAAGTAGTGCCTTCATAGACGTGCAAAGAAAGAAGTTTGGTGAGTGTTTTGCATTTTATTTCGCTTTATAGTTGCTGTGGTGCTTGATGCATTTTTTGTTTATAATACTTGTTTGTTTTTTGACTGTGGGCGGAAATAAAGCTGTACACGTGCAATGAGCAGGCCGACTTGGAATACGTAGCACCTTTGTACGGTGTGTAATTGATGGCCCTAGACGTAGTTCGCATCTACTTTGCTGCATATTAATTACAGCAGTCTGGGCCAGTGCTTGGCTGTATTTCCGTATAATTCATATTCGAAATGATATGGTTGCAAGTGATTTTAACTTAAAATGATAAATAATTATGAATAATACTCCCAGGGAATATATTTGGACACCTTTTAAGTTCAGTGAAGCGATAGAAAGGAACGAATCGACACTCTTGTGTTTCATGTGAGTCATTTCTGCCAAAATCTACCCAAAATTTGAATGCGCGTTAGCCGTCTGTCTACAGTTCACCAAATCACACTGCTTTCCCTGTCTTTTGTTATAATCACAGCATTATACCAGAGACGATCGTACTAATTGGCAATTTAGTGCGAGTTAGAAGTATTTTGTTAAGCTCAATATATACAATAAACACCACTTGTGCGCGTTTTGGTTGACAGATGTGGGAGATTATTCACTGCATTGATTGGTGCTACATGTCACTGTTTATGATAATTTATGAAAATGCTCGTGTGAAAGGATGTTTGCTCTCTCTTGTAAGGTGCTAGATGTATTTCTGCAAATATTCCTTGCCTGTCGAGTGCAAATAACTGGTAACTTACGTGAAAGCGGTTTAGATTGAATAATCCAGGCTTCATCACTATTTTTTCCCCGTGGTGGCTGCTATCCACTTTGAAAACTTTGGGTGTGTGTGTGTGTGTGTGTGTGTGTATACATATGTCTCAAAAGAAAAAATATACTCAACACTATTGTCAAAAGCCTGATTCCGTCATACCCCCTCCTGCAATTGCGCGCAGATGGTAGTCATCTGCTGACAGGATTTGCAAATGTTTGGGCGTCGACCTGCAACTCTGTTTGCATTGTGGTCTGCTCTGCAGGTTCCTGTCCCTACATCTCATCCAGGCACATGCAAACCTGGGGTGGGTGGAGCAAGTAAACCTAGGGGTACACTTCTTAGAAGGAAATGGATATCTTTTACACTTTACAGTTACATAAAAGCTGCTGCAGATGTAGCCTACAGCTGTAGGTGCCTGGTGGTTTAGCGTCTTAGATAACTATCGCTGATGGTGGGAGGCGCTTATAGGGTTTTCATTGGAAGAGAGGCATCCCGGACGTTCGCAGTTATAATGAGTTTGTGGATGTTCCAGAATCCGATGGCCTTGCAAAAGTGTTCTGTGGTGGGAAATAATGAGCCGACATTGTCTGGAGAAAGTTATTTTCTGCTCAATAATCCTTGAAATATTAACGTAGCTTTTCCTTCAGGGAGAAGATGAGTCGGGCAGACGACGGGCAAGATGAAGTGCCTCTGTACCTTCAAGATAAACCTCCTGAAGGTAATTGTTCGATGTACAGCTATGAAAGGGTATTCGGACCCCGTGTGTGAACGGCGGCTTTGTCGGGAAGGAGAATTGGTGGCCATGGGTGATTGTGTTGATGCACTCCATTTGTCCTGACTATGAAGAGATGTCTCCTCTTAGCTCTGGGGCCCTGCGTCTTATATTTTCCACATTTCTTGTCCCGTCCTTCTCACGCAGGTGTCGTCCGCTACCCTTTCTTCTTTCTCATGGAGCGCAGGCTTTGCTGAATGACGTGGCGTGCCCTGAGGAGAGCGCTATTCACTCTCTTCCACCCCCTACCCTCTAGGCACATGGCTGACACTTGGCAGTCCTCTGTAGAAGAACCGGTTCTGTCCGGTTAGCGCACTTGGGGCCTACTTACTGCATAAGTAGTCTGTCTGGCAACCTTTGCACGGACCGGGATATTATCGTGAGCCCCTCAAATTCTCATCAAGGTGCTTCAGCACACATGTTGTCATCTGTGACATAATTTTGGTAAACTGTCGAATGGAACACGTTTTTGTGGCATGCTACTTTGGCTCTTGGGAGTTTTACTTACTCGGAGATGTTCTGAGGGCAGAGCGAAAAATGATTGGTTGAGAGAGAGAACCAATTAGCTTGTGAGGTGAAGAGGTGAGTTAAAGCACCTAGAGGATGTGTGATCAACCAATCAGATGTCTTGTTCCCAACTCCTCTAGTTGGTTGCACCCACCCCCTCTTGAATTTAATTGGTTATCTCTCTGAACCAATAATTTTTCATTCTGCCTTCAGAACATTTTTGTTTGTGTAAAACTCCCACAAGTGCTTATTTGGTTTGCATGATGGTACAGTGAGTAGCAATGTTCTCTTACACCCCTGGGGCTGGGGGTTGGAATCCATGTTTTTGTAGGTAGAGTTTGTATGTTTTATTTGTGCGGAGTTTTTTTTTTTCCATGTCTTCTGGCTTCCTGCTGAGTGTGTATGAATGCATGCACACTGTGCCCACAGTATACTCCTGCCTAGTGCTCTCTGCTACATTGAATTGGCTCCAGGTCTCCCCTCCCAGCTTATCTTGACCAGGGTAAGTGGTTGAAAAATGGATGGATGTGGATAGTGAACATGGTAGGCATGATATTGTACTAATAAAGAAGTGATACGTTGCCCAGGTTGTGGGGTGAGTGCCACCTTGGGATGATCTGCAGAGATGGTGAGCTAGGCTGTTCCTAATGACTGGAAGCTCAATTGCTTGATATTAGTCTTCAGCTACTTCATAATAAAAGTGACCCCTAGAAATGAAAGTGGCAGCTGCTGCCCACTAGAGGACACTGAAGTACCTGACAGAATTAGGCAAACTGTAAACACTCTTGGATTTCTTACCTTACTAGGAAGAATATTATATTATACTGAATGGGGAAACAATTGAGAATTGTTTATAATAATTGTGATTTAAAACTTCTGTTATTAGTCAGGGAGATCTGATGGAGTCATTGTAAACGTGCTTCTTTGTCACTTGTTGACTATGTGACATTACAGTTTAATCAGTGCCTGGGTGCAGGCCTCCCTCAGCCGTGCCTTTGTGGAGCAGAGCCATGAGAAACGGTCACGGGTTGTCATTGTTGTGAAAGAAACCAATAGAAGAACAAACTTAACAAAGGAGAAATGGTGGGATTTGCCTCTGGGTTTTTTCCTATTCAAATCAAATGCCCTACGTGACGAGTCTGAGTACAGACACCCCCTCCATTATTATTGAGGAATGCATTTCACTTTATACTTGTTCATTTTTCCCATTCAAATAATCAACGTCAGCGACTCAACAAGGCACTCTTTCTGATTTTATTTTTTTGGCATTTTGGAAGTTCTCGTATCTTTACACAATTCTCTAATCACTGATTTTAGGAGTTTTAGGTAAACTCCTTACGACAAACGTGCACATACTGTTATACTGTTTTTAAACCCAGAATGCACGCTGCCCTTGCTGTTGATTTATGTGTATATGTATCTGTATAGGTAATGACTGAGTGAAATAGGTGTTTCAGTGCATGTTTGTAGAGTAAATGACACACTTTCCATCTCAGTGGGTATTTAAGTCCAGAATAGCGTTTTGACACCACAACTTTCCTCATCACTATCATATTTTTGTGGGGTTGGTTAATGTTCTAGTTCTAATTCTAGTTCTAATGTTCTAATTCTTTCTGTAAACACACAAATCTGTCAGTCAAGCTGTTTGATTCAAGAGATTTAACCAAAATACTGACATCACATGTCTGACAGACCAGGAAGCAGAGATGGGTTATGAAGCACTTCCCCTGTTACACCACACGGGGGGGCTGTTTACTTAGATTCTGCTCTGTCACTTTCCAGTCGTCGGTGGTTTCTGCATTTTATTTTCCCCTTTGGGCAATATACGTAATATAATGCTCGGGGAGATTGTTGCTGTTGAAAGCAGTGACTCCAAGGTATGATCTGTTGCTGAACCTGCAGATCCAAATGGCTGAGACCCAGATACGCTGCACTTTGTAACTGATGACTGCTTTGTGCAGCCATGGACATTACTGTTAACAAAACAATGTCTTAGGCATGGAAAGGCAGTCTTTTTTTTTTTTTTAAATCAATCCTTCTGCTTTTTTTTCTAATTATATTGCTGGGTTGGGGGTATTCTATTGTCCTTCATGGCCAGTTCAGTGTCTGCGGGGAATGTGGACCATTTAAACTGCAGTGTCCCCCCCCAATGTTAATAGAAGTGTTGCCATTAACATTTTTGTAACTTTTACAATTATATAGAATTACCTTGGAGATTAATGAAGCAATTTTGTCATTAGCAGCCGAGTTTTTAAAAGTACTGTCCCCACAGCATTAGGTTGATGACCAGTGGCTCACCAGTTATGATAACCGTTACAAAGCATGATGGTGTAATGGGCCCCTGGGATAATGGGTGTCGCTACACTTCTCAAAATGTATGGAATGCTCCCTATTGGACTGTTTGTCGAGGCTTTTTGGCCTGGTTTTTTTTTTTCCTCTTCTACTTCAGAAAATAAACAGGTTAATGAGCCCTTTGTTCTTGCTGCTCCACTCTCTGTTCCGGCAGAACTTCCCTGCTGCTCTTCTGCCCGCACTGCACAATACGCACATGCAGTGGAGTCTGCAGCAGTGATTACCGTGTCTGTGGCTTCCTTTGTGGGGGGGCGGGGGGCAGCATGGTGGCATCATCAGAACCTCTCTCTCTCGCTTCACATTTATTTTGATGATTTTCTTCCCGGGTCAGATTTGTTCCAAGCAATTAGACCTAATTAGGTCTTTGATTGAATTATGACCACAGTGTGATATTGTATTAGAATTTTTTTTTTTTATGATAGAACTGATAAAATGCGTGGATATATTTTTTACTTATGAGGTTTAAAGTGTAAAATCTAGTTTTTGAAGTCGTCATAATGGAACTGACGTTTAATTCTCAGTCTGTAAAGTAAATGATAAATTGTCTGTGTAATTGTCTGTTGTTTTGAAAGCATATATAACCCAGGAAAAGATTGCCTTGTTTGTAATTTCTGTGTTCAATCAAGTTTAATTATGCAGTTTATATATTGGTTGAAATAAAATAGGTGTCTCTTAGGGCTTGGATTCTATAATTGTGTAATTGTAATTATTGCTGTTATTCTGTATCATGTGAGACATTTTCACATGTTTGTCCTTAAGCATTTTTCTTTTTTCTCCATTTCCACCTTTGTCTTCCAGAGACTAATAAGGACCAACCCGGCATGTTCTCCAGGGTGGCAGGCGGCCTCTTCAGCATCACCAAGGGTGCTGTGGGGGCCACGGTGGGCGGGGTCACCTGGATCGGGGGCAAGAGTCTGGATATAACCAAGACGGCCGTCACCTCGGTGGCTGCAGTGCCGGCCGCAGGGGTGGGGCTAGTGAAGGGGGGCGTGTCCGCTGTGGCGGGTGGGGTTTCTGCTGTGGGCTCTATGGTCGTGAGCAAGGTTCCACTGGGGGGCGCCAAGAAAAAGGACAAGTCCGACTGAGCCATTCAGCCTGGGAGGGGTGGGGCGGGGGGGGCTTCTCCTGGCTGGTTGCTCTTTGTGAGTTTTAATGCACAGCAGTCAGTGGACGGCTATTGGAAAACAGTGTCGCCGGAGGCTGTCTGCCTCTCTGGACCTCCATTTCTCCTCCGGGTCAGCTGCCTCGTATCTCACTGACTCCTGGTTTGTGTTTTGTCACCAGTTGGGGCTCCAGTCAGAGCACCAGCATAATGCTGCAAGGGAAGTTCAGTACGGACAGATTTCCAGCTAGTATTTCATGCGATTTATATGTGGGAGTTATTTTTATAGTGGCTGGAAAGGAGGAAAGGGCTGTTTTTGGTGAGATAGGAATTATCACCCTTACACTTAGTGTGTCTTCCAGTTGTCTGTTGGCTGTAATGCTGATGGACATGTGATTGGTTGGCACTGAGCATGATTTGTTGCTGGGGCGGGGCAGAGGGGAACGAAGAATTCGGGACTCGACAATCTAATGCCAATCCCTGAAGACTGATGTCTCCATGGACCCAGTCAATGTGTTTATGCCTTACCAGTTTAGGACAAAACTGATTACCCTGCAAGACCAAGAAATGCATAAGATTAAACAGCATTTCCATCTTGTTCTGTTAAATGTGTTGTGATGAAAGTGAATGACAGATCCGCCCATTGCCTTGAGTGCCAAACTGTGATAAACTGAACAGCCGAAATGAACCTATTGTATTTTTCAACACTGTTACGAAATTCAGGTGTAAGGTTGCGACTTGACACTATATATGAGTGTTTGCGTGCTTTCACGTGTGGAATTTAGATTTTATTTGAGGTTTTCCCCACTTCGTATTTACTCATGTCGCAACGTTGATTTTATTCATGAATTTGATGCATGTGATCCATGAGAAATCGTTCTCTGGGGGGATCCATCACGAGAGTACGATGTCTTGAATAATATTCCGTTTTCCTCGGTGTCTCAGTGCTTCTCATCTCAGCATGACTTCTTTCCTCATACAGCAAAGAGATTGTTAAAGACTTGGGGGTTTGTTTTGCTCTCAGAGAGGATTTAACCTCTGGCTCATTGTCCCCCAATGAGAAATTATTAGATGCAAACAAAATGATCTCTCCTGCTGATATTTTTATTCCTTTGTTTCTTGTTTTGTGTGCCGTTGTTGCTGCCATGTTAAAATACAGTATTCTATGTTTAATATCAAGTAAATGTTTCATAGTGTGACTGTTATATACTATTAGTTTTTCCCCCTATTGGTATAATAAACATTTCTTGTCGTTGATTCTAGTAAAGGTCTGCTTGATAATCATATGATTCTTTTTCTCATTTCTTCTATCTGAATTGCAGCTCTTCATGTTGTAGTAGGTTGTGGGGAGGTATTTCCCCTCGTGGGGGTGGGGTGTGACTCCGTGGGTTTGGGTACTTTGCCTCCGCTTGGTAGGTCGCAGGTTCATTCCCCAGTTGCTCCAGGCATGACCCTGCTCTCTCAAAAAAGTCTTTGGTAAAAGCATGTGTCAAATGAATAAAATGTAAATGTAGTTCCTGTTCACTGTTATGGTTTCTGGTTAAAGGACAGCATGTCCTGTTAGTGTTTCTTCAGAAAGGAACCAAATTTAACGAAGGATTTCCGGTGAATTCTTCACCGCTGTACTGTCACATGGCTGAATAAAAAAATAGATTTATAAGTTTTTATCAGCTAAAGAACCGAAGCTGTAAATGTATGTTTAGTCTACCGTAAAATGGGAGGGGGGGGACTTATTTAGAAATAAATCACAAAAATGTCCCCTGTCTGATTCCTTGGAGTGACTGTCTTAAAAAAAAAAAACAAAAAAAACTGAAATTTAAAACTTCATTATTTTTTAAATAGCTCTGTGTGATTTCCTTGCTAGCATAAGTTGTCTAATTCAGATGTAATGAGATTGGTATTCTCAAATACACCCCCCTTATTAGGAAAGCACAGAAGAGCTTAGAAAACATCCAATTTATGTACTTCACAGCGCATTTGTGACTGTTTACTTTGCGTAAATCCATAAAATTAAGATCTTTACTCTTCAAAACCTACGGACATTGCATCGTAATAGAAATACACTGTAATCTGACTAGATTTGACATAATATAACTAGATCTTCTTTGTGATTAGGGGAAATGTATAGTTTCCCCTTCAGGCACTGAGGCTGGGAGGCCAAGATGCTTGGGTGTTCCCCCAGAAATCAGTGTCTGACAGTCTGTAGCACTTCAGCCTAACCAGGCCTATTTCTGTCCATGGGGGTGGGTCACTACGGACTGAGGTGATCTCCCACAGAGCTAAGAGTCTTGAGCCTCACGCCTGATTGGCTAATGGCAGCGTGTCTTTCACCCCTGGTCTTAAGAAACAAAGATGGGCTTCTCCTCTCTGTTAACAAGGTCATGATTCAAAGACCATCCCGAAGAATCGATAACAAGTCCTCACTCAAACTGTTCATGGACCACAGAACACTGAGTTAGAAGGAATGGGTGCAGAGGTTTTTTTCCCAGCTCAAAATGTGTGTCATACACAGAGACGACAAAAATGCATTTAATTCTGTGGATACTTCAATTGAACCTAAACGTAACGTAATGCTCAAATAACATCTTACAGAACTGAAGGAAAGGAACAAGCAGTGGTTGATAATTGCATTTTACTCATTTCCATCCTCCAAAAGACTTTAAAAAGTGATTTCCACAGCAAAGGCAATATATTAAACATATGCTGGGTAATAAAACTCGAAAGGGCCTGATGTTCTTGATACTTGTTAAAAACTCTGCTTGAAAGGTTAACGTGTTTACTTTTAATTACATTGGTACAGGCTCATTAGCAAATCGCACCTGGAACATTCTCATATCAACACTTCAGTGAAAAACATCTCTAGAATACTGTTCTGAAACATTTCTAAAAAAATCTTTAATGTGCACCTTTTCCTATATGTGGATAAACTGGTTCTTCACTGATCAGCCTGGAGGTCTTTGTCAAGTCTGATTTGTTCTGCAGGAGAACCAAAGTGAGGCGGTCACTTCCAAGAGCCTGATTTACCTTTGGCAGTACGGGGGCCCTTGGTGGTCTTTGAGAACCTTTGGTGGTCGCTAACACGGTTCCGAAGGACGTGAATATCATACTTCTGCCTCTTAATCATCTCCAAAAGATCAAACTTCTCGGCATGCAGTTGGTGCATCCATTGCCAGAGGTCCATCACCTTCTCAGCCAGCTTCTCCTGATTGAGATGGTCAATGTTCAGAGGCTTCCGTCTCTCCATCAGGACCTTGGTCTTTTTCTCCCTTTCTGTTAGTTTCTTGCCAGTCTTCTTCTCCACCTTCTGCAGATATCCGCCAAAGGCCTTGTTGGAGAACACCTTTTTCTTCTTGGCCTCCTCCTCGGCCCGGAGTTTGGCCACCTCCTCCTCCCGGCGCTGCTTCTCTTCAGCCAACCTCGCCTGCCTCTCCTTCTCCCGCTCTGCCCGGACACGGTGCTGCTCGGCACGGTCAGCGCGCCGGCGCTCGATCCTGCTCCGCAGGGCCAGGAGCTCCTCCTCCTCCTTCTGCCGACTCAGGAAGTGCATCTCTATGAGGCTCTGCAGCTCGTTGAAGTCCTTCTCCAGACGTTTGCGATGGAGGTCGTCGAAGTCCAGCTTCTCACCATCCGGAAGTTTGGGGGGTACGATACTAGACATATACGGCTTGGGCTTTGGTTTTGTGTCTTCCTCTCGCTTTCCCTCATCCTCTTCGTCTTCCTCCCCTTCCTCATCTGCTACCGCTTGGCTGTCCTCTGTGACTTCCTCTGGTTCCTCATCCCACTCTTCCTCCTCCACCTGATTGTCTTCCTCTATTTCCTCCTGGGCTTCCTCCTCTTCATATTCGTCTACAATTTCCTCGGAGTCTGACATTGTGATCTTCCTGCTTCAGTAGGTCCAATCAGATCAGAGTTGGGCGGGTTAGGTTGTGCAGTGTTGCCTGCACAAGCAGGAAGAACAAACTCAAGAAAAGATCCAAGAATTTAAAGTCAGACCTTGGTCACATGATCTCCGGTGAAGGAGTCTTTTGGACAGATGGACGCGTGTCTATTTTCTACCTTCTGGAGGCTCTCTCCCCCTTGAGACCTCAACCCTGGAGTTTCCACCAACCATTCCTTTGTATGGCCTGACAAGAGGAGCTATTTCTGAAGAGGAACAGATGGACCCACACTTGTGCGTCCATGCCCTGATAACGCTAACATATTTCAGTGTCACCTAAGTGGAAGAATATCATTGAAAATGTCGAATTCTAGGAATAAGACTATGTCAGTTGGGAAAAAATTAGTACTTGGTGTTAATTTCATTAAACAATTTACCAAATTTTAGTCTCTTTTTTTTGTAAATCTCAATGGAAATATGGATGTTGCAAAATGTACAATGTGTAAAATATACCTTTTATATACTTTGTATTGCAGTATACCATTTATATACTTTGTATTGCAGTATACCTTTTTTCTCTCAGCAAAGTAAGAATGTAAACTACATTAGGTTTATATTTTTTCCTGATATGTTTTCAATGAATTTTATTTCATATTAAATGAAAACAACTGGAGAACTTTCTAATAGTGGGAATATTAATGAAAATACACATACTACTGTTTTAATATCAAAGACAGCTTTATGTAAATTCCTAATTGTCTGATAATTTGCTTCGGTCAAAAATGTATACAGTATATAAATATTTAAAATTGGTTAGTAATTGTAATATAATTAGCTTGGAATAAAACACTTCACGATAATTGTTTGGGTTCCTGTGAAAAATGTATTAAACAGTGTAATAAACAATCAGGGCAGGGAATGTTTTAGCTTAAGTTAACTTTCAGTTGTTGTTTTTAGTATGTATACAAAAGAATTAGCATAAGAGAGAAGGTGATAGGATTAGAGCAATAACAGAGCTTACAGCTGACTGAATCCAGACAGGCATTCCTTTTGTGTACTGATAGTGACGTCATTCTGAGATTTATCTATCTGTCCTTAGCATGTAATATCTATCTCCATAAACATAGCAGACTTTAAAAATTTGAACGTACTGGATATTAAAATGTTTATTTTTAATAATTGTTTATTACTTTTCATATATGTAGAGTTATGCAAATTATTGTTTTCTGGCTGTTCTTAAATCTTTGTGTTTTTTATTTAACCATATGTTTCTTGACTAAATTATAAATGATGTGAAGAGACTGGCGAGTCTGCTGTCTAGGGGAAGCTCTCAGTAGAAGGCCTCAGTTCCACTGAACATGCCTCAGCAGGGCCTCTGCTCAGCCTTCCTCGCATGTTCTGGATGACAATCACACCTCCCCCGTTAACACTGCTGTCCTGCTGTATGACTCTCTGCTTCTGGGGGAGGTGGAGGTCAATGAAATCCCACGGTTACAACGGAGGCAGTCTGTCCTCAAGACTGCTCAACAAGCTCCAGCCAGCCAGCATGCTTACTAACACTTAGGCCAAAATGTTTGTGATGTGCTGTCCAAAGCCTGGCAAGCATACTCAACAAAAAAAAGGTCAGACTTGGCTTGTGGGCCTTCTTGGTGCTATTTTTTAAGGCTAGATACCAGGTAAATTTAACTGCACTGAACTGACTCACAGTGTTTTGTGTACGTATAAATATTTTATGTTCTTAGGACTTCATTAAGCTATTGTGACTGGAGAGCAGGCTGACTCATTGGGTGGGATGCAGTCCATTGAGCTTGACTTATCAAGGGTCAGCTTGACAGTTTCTAAAGATAAATGGCTTTACGGAGAAGTGTAACGGAGGGAGGTTTAGTCCTGGGTATTTAGAGCCTCACTTTTTTATCATCTTCATAAGGCATGCTTGGTTGGTTTACTAGGAGTTCTTGTTGTTTATGGACGTGGGGTGTGGTTCATTAGGTTAGGCCTCTGTGCCAACAATCAGGACGCCACTGTCTGAAATCCTGTGGTTGGAGAAATGATTTTGCCCTTAAGTAAATCCCCTAACCCCAATAGCTCCAGGCACTAGCTGACCCTACTTTCTCAAATGTACGTTGCTGCTTTGGATAAAAGCATCTACTATATAAAAAATGCATTTACGGTTTGCGGTGATGTCTGCCTCAATTCTTCAGTATTGAAATGAAAATTTATAAAATATCAAGGGGAATCATGCATGCAAAAATGGCTTTTTGCTTTTAATTGCTGCCGGATGAGAAATGTAGAGCGACCCTGACATCACATTTGCGGATATTATTTTACATCTGCAACTCACCTGTATTTACCTTTAGTGATAATGCCTGACATGGTCATGTGACAGTGCCGGGTATGCCCCCCCACTGGCTGTGGTATTGGTTTCTTTATGTTTGTCTTCCTGCATTTCTTCAGAAGGCCAGCACACAGCATTTGCCTTTCAGCATGTCGTCGCCGCAGAGGCTTCCGGAACATGCAGAAATGAGGAAAACGTGAGAGCTGGGTTGCCGCCTGTTTCTGCACGAGCTCTTGTCCGTAACGGGAAGCAGGGGGAACGTGATGTTCGTTGACGGCCGCTGGCAGCTTCCTGGCTTCACCAGTCCGGCTCATTCACACAACCTCGTTCTTTCTGTTTTCAGTGTAACCGAATTGCGGAAATGAATTCCTCACTGTCAGAGTCTCCCTGGACTGTAAAAGGTGCCTTTGCCTTTTAGATGAATTTGTCTATATTCATTTCCCAGCCTCACTTATTCCACTTGGGACAGGCTAAAGCCCCCTCCTCCCACAACTCTGATCCCGCGATTGGAAGGTGGATGGATGGATTCACGCTTTCGATCTGTTTGTGCATTTGTTAAAAAAGAGATAGCACTATAGCATTGCTATACAACCATATGAATACTAATTTATTTAATTTCGCTATAATAACACACAGTCTTCAGGGCCAAATTATAATTTTATACTAATCATCCCAGAAAGACCAGTTTGAAAGCTGAAAGACTATCAGGTGGATAAAGGGGCTCTGTAGATTAGGACTCGTGCCCATGATCAGAAGATCATTAGTTCCAATCCCGTGGTGATTTCACAGTTGGGCCCTTAACCACAATCGCTTAGCTGCCTCAGCTTCATGTCACTTTGGATATAAACATGACCTGCACAGATAAATGTCATGTAAAAGTAATTATTCTTGTTGCCGCCATGATTAGTTTCTATTTTCCCTCCCAGCACATGAAGCAGGATAGAGCTTGCTGAGTGTAATAGAGTCCGAGGTGGCTACGGGCTAGTGTTCCTTGTGTGTTATTTTCTTCCCTTGAATCTGCAGGGAAAAGCAAGCGTCTTTAAATGGGGAGGGTGAAGAATGTCGAATCGAATGCTTTTTTTTTTTTTTTTTTTTTTGCAGGCTGTCCTTCGCATTGAGGCTGCGGGAGAAAATGCGATTTCGTGCACAAGGGAAGATGAAAGCGAGATAAGGGGCAGATTCCTGGCTCTCTGTTGAAATGCATCTAAGAATGGGCCTCATGACAGGCTGCGAGTCCCTGACCGGGTCACCTCCGTGACAACGATGACAAGATTGGTTCTGCTCTTAAGAATCCCTTTCTGGAGGTGGGCAGGACAGCTTGGTAACCGACAGGAAGGTATTCGCTTTGTTCTGAGCTGTAGAGACATTTGCAGATCTACACTTTGTAGATTTGTTAATAAAAGTTTTCCTTGAGTGGTTACATCTTCCCCAAGCTCATTCTGCTGGGGTGGTTATTTGCGACTAGCAGGTGGGGCTTCTTTTATTTAATCCAGCCCTTTGTTTGACCTCTGGGTGCAGGGCACAGCTGTGTCTATCAATAGCTTCACGAGAAGACTCCTATTAATAGCTACTTCCCTGGATGCATTCCCTACGTTTTTCAAAGGACCGTCACCCCATCTCCTCACCATCCACTGTGACGTAAATTGATTGTGACCTCACCTGCAAGTCCCCATGCCAATATTTGTAGTTATTTGCTTCTGTTTTTCAGGTGGTCCTGCCCAAGACTTTGGAGAAAGAACGGCATAGAGATTAAAGATGTTCTGTAACGAGGTCAGTCTCCATGACAGCAGAGGTAACCTGAGTTTGTGGCATCAAACTGGAATGACACAGTACAGCTCCTGTTCACATCAGCTGAAGCAAACATTTGAAGCTGATTCAAGAAATCAAATAATTTTCTCTCGGTGCATACCGTTTGGAACAGAGCCTTATATTTAATCTTATTAAATGGCAATTCTCAGTGCCTGTAAGGAAAAGCCATATCTGAATCATTTACCAAGCTGACCAATTCAATCAACTTCAACGTACACACATCCACAAGGAATGCATACAGATGCTGAATGAGATGAAGATTCCCTTTTCTCCAAAACAAAGTTGACGAGTCTGGATAATGGGCAGTTTAATGGTAAATGAATGACTCTTTCTCTAAATTAGTGGTTAAATGAAGTTTTTTGTATCTACATTGTCTTTTCTCAATTTTTCAGTCCAGCTGAGATGAATACTAGTGATATTATTTCACCATTTACTAGTAGTATGCTATTATGTTCTTTGTAGTACATTCACCCTTTGGGGATGAATGAAAGGACGTATACATTTGTCCCGAATGCTCAGCTATTCCTTATCCATTGATGTGTTAACAATAGGTTGGCGGTGGATTCAGGTGACATGCCTCTTCTTTATAATTGCAGTCCTTCCAGATGGTGGCCCTACTGGCAGTTGTATTTAATATCACCTACAGAGCCGAAGGTCTGAGTCTCACCCGCAGATGTTTTTTGGGATTTCTGTTTGTTGTGTTCGAACAGTTTCGTTTGAGTTTAATTCCACAGAAGACTTATGGGCTATTTAGTTCAAGCATTAGGCTAAATTTCCCTTAATGAGTTTGACTGATTTGGAGGGATGTGGTGTCCATCCCAAATGTAGCTTGATGGTAGGTCAGGGTAAAAGTTTAATGAAAACATGTACGTGATTTATTTGGATGTCTATACTCATATACTGTAGACCAACTCAATACATCATAATGCATCCATCTTCGCATATATCCATCATCCTCAAAATCAGAGGAATTTAATACTATTCCAGCAGCAGATATGTGATGGCAGTAAATATGTGATATCTGCTGGTATCAGGGATGAAGCAACTTTTAATGTTTTGCTTAGAGTTACATTTGTCATTTTGTGCTTTTATGTAGAAGTGCTACGTGTCTACTTCCTTCAAACAAGGTCAGAGAATGATTTCCAGTTTTTCTCAATATTGGCGTTTTTATGGGTGGCACAGTGGGTTACGCTATAGCCTCAAACCTCTGAGGTTGTGGGTTCAAATCCCTCCTGGCATCCCATCCAGGGTCTACTAGAGCCGTGTGTCCGGTGTTACATGGGAGAGGGTCCAGCCCCCTCATAACTCTGACCAGGATAAGCAGTTGGAGGATGAACACATAGCATATTTTCAGGGTTTTTTTTTTTTTAATTTCCTCTTGAAAAGTTACGTTTAACCACTTCAAAGTCATTTCGACTTGTAAAAATGTGATACACTTTAAAAAAAAAAAAAAAACCTTTTTCATCATAGTGTGGCATCACCCAGGGGGGATGGTATGTGACTCAACAGGTTGGCCTGTGATTAGAAGGTTGCCGGTTCAAATTCCAGGATCGGTAAAATGATTTTCACTGTGGGGCCCATGACCAAGGTCTTCAACACCCAAATGCTCCAGAAACTGTGTGCTTTCTCAAAAAAGAAAACGATATCGCTTCAGATAAAAGCATCTGCTAAATAAATAGGAAAAACATAAAATATATATAAATCTATATATATATATATCATTGGATCACGGACTGTGTCTGACTGTTAATGTAACATATGAGACATTATACCCTTAGGTCAGTGAAACTCTTTTCACCGTGACCTCCCCCCCCTCATTTCACGAGAAATTCATTGCATCCCAAGAGACAGTTTGTCAACGAATTCTTTGTACCAAAGGAACAGAAAAAATAGAATATATATATAGGATGTGAAAAACACAGAATGATATTTCCTCCCTTTTCCCTTAACATGCAATAGAAAACCCACGAAAGGGTGTGTTTGCATGCAATATTTGTTTATAACATCAAGCGTATATATTTTTCATATCATTACACTTTTAACAATGTTGTCCAGAGCTTATTTTAATTTTTTTTTTTTTTTTTTTTAATTTTGAGTAGCACAGATAATGGCAGACAGGTAATTTGTGTAGCAATTTTTACTTTGAGGCTTTCTGATGAATAATAACATGGATGTAATGACATTCTGTGGACGATGCTTGTCTACACACCTCCATCACAAAGCCACTAATATATTGGTCTGAGGAATCACTTTGGAGATACAAGCAAGTTCATATTAATGGGATTGTATGCATTATGTGTAATATAACAGAAGTCACTCCTTTGTGTGAGTACAGAAATACACCAACATGGAATTGCCTTTGATTCTTATCGGTGAAACACAATTTGGATTTGGGATAGATTGCTATAGGTATGTCTAGTCTACCAAACCAGTTTCAAAATAATGAAGCTAAAATCTGTATTGAAATACAAAACCCATTTTTCTGGCACTGCTTAGTGATTTAATTATGATCACCTGTGACTAAGCTGGGTGGTTGTGCATTGTGGGAAGGGGGATGTGACTGTCTTGGGTGGGAAGGTCAGGTGCCCAGGGTTGTTCAAGCTGATTCATTCCACATGTCTAACATTCATGACAGAATGTATTAATTGCTATGTTTTGCTCCTTCTCATGCCTAGTAGGTGAGACACGAACAGTCCAGTCCCCAACCCCGACCCTGAGCCCAACTCACACGCACAAGTTTTTTTGCTCATGAGGAAATGCTGAAAAGGGTTTTCTAAGTCTGCATGAAGCAGAGAAAGGAAAACCTCACCACCATCTCAGATGTGTAATTTCCTGATGTATTACATACATCTGGGTAGAGAAATTCTCATGTATCAGTCATTAAGAAATGCGCATCTAGATGCTGTTTAGGCTTCAGCCAGAAACGGGGACTCGAATCACTGACTCATGACTCGACTGAGACTCAAGTTACAAATTTGATGACTTGTGACTTGAGTTGGCAAAACCGATGGAAAAACTTTGACTAGACCCTATGATTTGAGATTATAGTCCCCACTCTGGATGCCATATACATTGCATATACATGCATGTAAAAATTGTGAAAAATTGAGATTAACCTTTGTTCTATGTTAGTTTTCTGTTCCTATCTCTTAAGTTAAAGGAGTCTGTGCCGACCCATGTCTTAAATCAGCCATAAAATACCTTCAAGACAATTATTTATAATCTAATTTGTTTCTTACCACTTGGTTACCTTGTTAGGCTTCCTTATCCATGAAAAGATTGGTTTTAGTATTTTTGGTGTGGCTTTCTGGACCTTTCTTTAGACAGCATACCTCTTGTTTTCAATAAAAAAATAATGGTAAAATAAACCTCAAGATAATTATATAAACAAACTGAATTGGATTTATCTTGCCTTACATGTATGGGCATGCCTTGCCTTGATTTGGTTTAATTTATTTTGTTTAAATAGAGATTTCTGTCAAAGTCAAAAAGCCTTAATGCAGTACACAAATCCATGTGGTGCTTTTATGCATTTTAAACTTACAAAGGGGTCGATGCTGACCCCAACACCAAAGCTGTTATAAACTTGACCAGAGCATTTATAATTTAGTGAAAGTTTTTTTTTTATTATTTTGTTTAAAAAGAGGTTCCCGACAAAGTCAAAAAGCCTTGATGCAGTACACAAATTTATCTGGTGCTTTTATGCATTGTAAACTTATGAAGGGGTCGGTGCAGAAACTAACACCATAAGAAGGTTAAGGGTAAAAAAAAAAAAAAGAACGGACATTGGTAGGGACTCAAGTTACATGACTCATAACTTGATTTGGACTCTAGTTACAAATTTGATGACTTCTAACTTGTCAGTAAAATGATGGAAAGACTTGGACTCAACTTAGACTTGAGGGCAGAGGACTCGACTTGACTTGGACTGCAATGTTTGGATTCAAGACTTGGTTTGGACTTGCCAAGGAATGATTTGTGACTTGAGTCGGCAAACCCGATGGCTTCAGCCACTTTGTCTAAAACATGTCATACATTTTTTTCATACATAATTCACATACAGTGATGTAATCATTTATGTACAATGCGCACATACAATTTTGAAATCGTGTGCAGGATCCCCTTCCCGGCTCAGCTAATCCTATCGTTTCGGACCCTGGAGGGTGGGGGTGGGTGGTGTCACATATTTCTTCAGGTTGAAAATGGAAACCCTGCTGGGGGCTGAGCCCTCCTGAGGGTCAAATCCTAGAATCGCCTGTGCCGATCACCAAAGCACAGCAGTCCCACTGCACATATAGACTGGCAAAAGACTATAACATTTATTTACTCGCTATTTAAAGATGCCATCCTGCCTTTCATGTTATAACCACTTATCCTAGTCAAGGTCATAGAGGGCCTGGAGAAAAATCCCAGGCAGAAGAGGTGCCAGTTCATTGTTGGGCTCATGCATACAATTCCAAGATGCTAATTTTCCTAAATGCATGTCTTTGGACTGCAGGGGAAAACCTGAACAGCCACATAACATGGATAAAACACATAAAAGTGGGATCGAAATGTGTTTTGTTAATGAATGTGCTATGGGGGAGCAAGATTTTCCTTTGAATGGGGGGGGGGGGGGGGAGGGGTCAGGGCCTCTCAGTTCACTTCAGCAATCGGTGTAGTCAGACGAGTGCCATGATAAGTGTGTTCTAGCTTACGCAGCCCCTGTGTGTATTTTGGACAAACGTGTATACTACAAGTATGAAAACAGCAAACCTCAACACCAAAGCCCAATAAATCACTTTTTTTCTCTCTCTCAGCAACACAGTTAAAACAACACATTTGCTAAGTACAGGTCTATATCTAATTTAAAAATAAAAATTATTGTAAGAATTTGATAAAGCTGGCAACGTGTGGGATTATGTGCGAGAGCAAAATACAAGACAGAAAAGACTAGAAAATGGCATTTCTCACACCTTTACATGGTAAATAAATTAATAGAAGCAGCATAAAAATGCACTTACTACTGAATCTGATACAAAATAATGGATATGAAGTTATATCAAATGTTGACTTCACTTCTTCAATGTCAATTGTTCTGTATACACATGGCCTCAAGATCTCGAGAAAATTATTCCATTATCATGATAAAACAATTAAAACATCATGATGTGATACCTTTCTTGGCTTAGGTAATTTACACATTTTACAGCCATTTTAAAAGGAAAAAAATAAACCAGGTTTTTGGGGGTGCTGTGGAGGTGCTATGGTGTGGGGGGGGGCTAGAGCGCCCCCCAAGCTCTTCCCAGTGCCGTCACTGCACCCTGCAAAGATGTTGATGTCAAGCATTATCCATCCATCATGCAACTGTTTGTCCTTTTCAGGTTAGCAGTGATCCTAGAAACAATCTGAGGATGCACATGTCACAAGGCTGGGGACACCGTGGACAGGACACCTCCAGGCAATGACAGGGCAGTCTCACGACACGATGACACGTCAGGGTGAATACAGAGACCTCAATTAGCCTAGCTGCCTTTTTTTGGACTAAAGAAGGAAATCAGAGAAAAATCCATACATGCACATTCACACACACACACACACACACACACATAGTAGAGGCATGCAGAGACACCTAGAATTAACTCCATTCATTTGTATGGGCATAACCCAACAATGACAACGTTAACCCCTACCCAGCCCTAACTTTAACCATAAGTCACCAAACAAAATACAAGACTTTTGACATTTTCATTTTTTTGATTGCAGTCACAGATAAATACAAACACACACACGAAACATGCAAACTGCAGAGAAGGAATCAAACCAGCGACCTTGAGGCTATGACTCCACACTGCTACCCAATACACCACCAGGCTGCAATATTGGGACCCTGGTATACACATAGTGTAAAAAGGGGGAAATATTGCCAAACTAACCCTGTACAAGGAAAGATGGCTGTTAGACAAATAAATAGAATCAGTTGCACAAAAAATAGGAAGTATGTAAAACAAATCTTTTTTAGCAGTGGGGTGGCTCAGTGGGTAACATCGTGTCCACACACCTCCAGGCGTGTAGGTCGGTATTTCCGCAGTGCCCCCTTTTGGGGGAGGGGGGGAGTGTTTTACAGTTGCTCTCAATGACATTCCATTACATTTTGTCAGGCTGTGCGGAAGATGGAAAGTGCTGCATTAAATTCATTAGGCTCTCGTCACAGTGCGTTGTTTCTGCCACCTGACCTCATTAGCCTGGAATAGCATGGAAGTCAACATTTGCTTTCTGCGGACAACGGTGGACTTTGTTGCCCTGTCCCATTATGTTTCTGGTCATTCATGGCTGGGGATAAGGTCAGGATTTTTTTTTTTTAACGGTACAGAGTTCCTTTAAAGTAGCAGTGCTCAGCCCCAGTGTTGGATGAGTGGAGTATGCTAATTCAGCTGAATTATTCATTAAGAAAATATATAAAACAGTCTGATTTTGTATATCTTCATATAGGCCTAAGTTTGTGGATATTTGATATATCAATGATAAAATTATTTTCCCCCTAATTTATCATTAAATAATACTATATGTATTGCAATTATTAGCAGGTAAATACCTATTAAGGGCATATGAAGTCCATCCTTTGAGGAGACCCACAAAATGCAGGGAGAACATGCAGAAGCCACACAGTTCTGGAGGTGTGAGGCTACAGCCAGGCTAAGCCGCCACTGCTCCAGGTTATGAAGTCCTGAATGGTTACTTGATTAAGCATATTTAAGCTGATCACCAATGATTAGTATAATGTTATGTGGCATGGAAATAAAATCAAGATAACACATTTTACTGAGTTTGCATAAATCAACATGAAATACGCCAGCCTCCTCAGCCGCTTCTATTTCGAAGGATGTAAACAATAATTCTATTCAGAAAACAGCACTCAGACGTGTGGCCATACAGAAACATTTTGTCGAATGCGAAAAACAAACAAAAAAAAAAAAAATCTGCAGTGACTCTCTTGTCATGACAACTATACTAGGAGTTAAAAAAAGACTTTGAACAGGTGAATGTTCAGATCTGTCCTTGAGAAGGAATGCTATTTCACATCACTCACATAATTTGAATTACATTGCTTGCTATGGTAAGACCTTTATCATTTCAATTATTTATGTATTTATTTTCTGATGACTGAATCTAATATCGTCTGTAAAATAATACACAGAGAAATAAATTATTCATATGTTAAAAGGTTACACATTTCTTTGGTCGCGCACGATACTCTCTGATCCAAACCGATCTGCATGGTAGGAGTGGGGCAGTTCAATAAGCTGAAAAATATGTTCAGAAATATGTTTAATCTACTCCATAATTTTTCATGTGGTGTTTCCAGACACCACCTGATATCGATGAGCAGTAGCACCTCAAGTACTTAGTCTCAAAGTGAGAGAAAAGCGTGAATGAAATTAGCTACTAAAATTTCTGCAAGCCAGACAAATGTCATGGCTGCAATTAGCCTCCTCTAATTAGCGTTGATGCAGATTCAAATTCTGTTATTCCAAACATGCTCCTTTTCTGTGTAGTAATTAACAACTGAGGTTTTGACTGAGTTTTTCATTCGACGCAGATTGCGTTTTGTTATTAAAACTGCACTATTTCAGAAAATATCAGTGAGTCCGACGCAGCCTTGATAGATGAATATTAGAATCAAAGTTGATGTGACGGGCTTGGTAATGCGTTTATAACAACCAGACTGAAGGTTATCTTGACAGAGAAAGGAATGAGATATAATGAATGAATAATATTAGGCCTATGAAAATATATATAAAAATATAAGTCTATTAAGGTATTTTTTAAATCATTGGAACAAACAGATTTCAGGTTCAGATCCCAGGAGAGTTTTACCTGTTATTATACTTTTAGAAGAGTAAACATCTGTCCTTGTATAATTTATATTAATACTTATTGCTTTAGGTACGGAAGTTTGTAAGCAAATAAATAATGTATACGTTTCTGGAATGTTGCTAAATATATATGAAGCTCATAGGCTCGATAGAAGGCGAGTCTAAAATAAATGATTTTGCATTTATGTAAATGAGCTTTTGCATTTATGTAAATGAGCTTTTGCATTTATGTAGAAATGCGAAATCCGGGATGCATTTTTAACAACGTGCCTTTGATTCAGGAAGAGAGGAACAAGGGCTTTGCTTGCTGCCAGCACTGCGCTGAATAACCAAAGTTAAATTAAACCTCATTGGGGCTGACTGCAGCAATGCTGAAGAGGTCAGGTTCATCTCACCTTGACACTGGCACTGCGGTAGTTTCGTTTTGCTCGAAATGCAGCCCCCGCAGCAAGTATCTAGCGCGTTAATAATTTGCAAATGTTTCTGTATAGCATTAGATAATTTAAATAGCAAAGTATGTAAATCACTATTCCTCGATATGTGTTTTGGACTCTTTAATTGTATGCTGTTTGTATGCAGAGACAATGAATATCTTGTAAATGTAAATATTTTGAAACAGAGATTCACTTTAAGCAGTTGTTTCACACCTCCAAGGTTGGGGTTCTTGTCCTGCCTCTAGTCTGTGAGTTTGCATCTTCCCCCCAGGTGTCTACAGATTTCTTCCCGTACTTGTCATCCACGGTGTCTCCTGCCCTGTGATTCCTGGCATAAGCTCCGGGCTTACATACCTCATCACTGTCCCTGGTCCCTGAAGCCCACCTCATTCGTTGATTTTCGCTCAGCTTTTATTTTATTTCTTGAAGTAATAATCAGGAAGAGCTTTGACAGATATATCAAGCCTCAATCAGTTTGACATCCTGTTCAATTATGAATCTGTTATGATCCTCTGATGTTTTAATTTTGACTCTTATTTTTTGTTGTTTAAGATCACTGTGATGAAACATGGATGATCTCCTTTGTGACAGAGACACGATGCATAAATATGGTGACAGAATTGTGCATCAAAGAAAACGGAAACATTTTGTTCTTTCCGTGAAGAAAACAGCCACCTGTGTCTCAGTTCCCATCCTCTGTTAGATCTGTTTCCGTTAGATCATCGTATTTCTCAAATGCTACCCAGGGAGTCACTGTCCTTCTTAAAACAATCTTGGTCAGTAAATTCCTTTTGTATTGTGAATGATATATGAAAATCAGCAACACAGCACACAAGTTGTGACTTTGAAACTCAATAATTCATTACAACTATTTCAACTTCCTTTAAAAAGAAATTGTGGCAAAATCAAAACTCAATGCAAAACTTTAGAGTATGAAAGAAACACTAAGCTATGTACCTTGGCTGGGTTTGAATTCCACTTCTGCTTTCTCTTACTTTCTGGCCAACATTGTCTTGATGTCCCCAATAAGTAGCTGGAAGAAAGAGGCACTTTTCTTGCAGAATAATTAATAGCATTTAGCAGGGAGAGGAACAAGTCACTCCTTGGTGACTCTGAGCCAAGTCTCCAGTCAAAGTCCGTGCCAAGTCTCAAGTCATGTGCCCTTAACTACAAGTCAAGTTGTGAGTCGAGGAACTTGAGTCCCTACCTATGTCAGTTTTTTTGTACCTTCCATTATTAAAACTTGCTGCAGCAAAAACCCACCACAGTGCGTTGTAAGTTAAATCCTTCATAGGTTGAGAGAGGTTGAAAAAAGAGTCTTCACTCTGTCACAGTTGTTCTCATATAGTTTTTACGTATGAGTTTTTACAGAGAGTGATGCATCTTTCCAACAAACTTTCTCAGAAGATCTTGCATTCAAGCAAATGAAAACGCAGACAACAGAGAATTAACATACACTTAAATGACTTGGTCCAAGTCAAGTCCAAGTTTCGAATCATGTACCCTCAAGTCCGAATTGAGTCCAATCGGGTGGATTTGGGGGGGAGGGGGGCAGTGCCCCTGTGACAACATGCATGCCCCCTTGTGGCCCCCCTAAATACATATCCCACTTGGGTCTGAAATAAATTTATTATTATTATTATTATTATTATTATTATTTATTTATATGTGGGCTAAAATTCTGTGCATCTGGAACAGGTGAAACAGAAAAGTAAACACATTTTCTTGACTCTTAATCCAGGTGTTCCAGGCGGTCGAGTTGCTTCAGTTAGTGAAAAGCTGAGTTAATTACAGAAAAAAATAATCAAGCTTGTGGAAGGCAAGACGGTCTAAACAAGAAATCAGAGTGAGTTACTTATTTGTAAAAACTGTAAAATGTGACTGCAAAGCCCTGCATAAATAACTCATCAGTTTTCACAGTTGTCTTTTGCTTCTCAATGCTGGCAATCTAGTGCAAGTAATACTTGGAGGACATTAAGGTCAAATGTATTTGGCCCCCTTGCAGTCTGCCCCCCCTCAGTTGAAATGGTCTAGAACTACAACTGGAGTACAAGTCTTTCCATCAATTTTGCCAGGTCAAGTCACAAGTAATCGAATTTGTGACTTCAGTCCAAGTCAAGTTGCGAGTCAGTGACTAAGAGCCCCACCTCTGGCTTTTAGATTATTCAGTGAAAGGTTTTCTAAGTACAGATAAGTCCAGTAATATTATTATGTAACTACCTGTTACTGAACTATCTCAGACATTTTAAGCCAATTAAATATGATTAACAACTGTATACCAATTCAGTCATCATAGCTTCATTCCCTGTGCCCATAAATAGGGTTTAATAATGTAAGTAGAAAAAGATACAGCTATAGGTCACAAAGTGTTATTTCCTACTGAACGCAGTTTACAGGCATGACTAATACAGGCAAGTCGCCATATAGTAAAATCATGGGCTTGACCACCCCAGACCACCACCACCAAAATTTGTTTGTGACTGTTACGGGCTTGCCCGTAGTCTCGCTCTATCGATCTCTCTCTCTCTCTCTCTCTCTCTCTGCCTGTTCCTCTCCTGTCCTACAGGGGGTGCTATGACATCAGGAGGCCTTCTTTCCCTGGGAGGTTATAAAGGTCAGCAAGAGGAGTTCCGAAGAAGGGAGAGAGATATTATTGTGCTGGTCTTTTTTTTTTCTCTCTTCTGTGGGGCTGTGCTATTGTGATATTCTTCTATTGTGACACTGTCTTTTTTGTGTGGTTGATTGTGTTTATCCTACTGGAAAAACGGGGGACATATTTGCAAATATTGTTTGTAGTCTTTTTGCCCACCACTGCTGGAAAGGGAGTAAGTGCCATTTCATTTAGATGCCTCTTTTGTACCCCTTTTGGTGTCGTCAGGGAGATAGGATAATGGTGAGTGTTTTTTTCCCTTTCTTTTGGTAGTTAAGTATGGTGCGAGTTGGGTGGAGGTAGTTTGGGGTTTCTGTTTGTTATTTTGGCCGACTTGCCCCAGAAGAGACGGCACAATAAATTGTACAGCAATGGTGAAGACATTTAAGGTGTGAGGCGTATGAACCCGGTGTGGTTTGTTACGTATCCTATCCCCGGAGACATAATAGTGACAATTTAGACACATAGCCAGTCATGGAAAATGACAAGTTTGAACTGAAATTTGCTTCCACCCCCCCCCCCCCCCGGTAAGTGTTATCTACCTCCCTGCTTTGCCGTTCTACTAATGGAGAGGTCCTTATGTCATAGGAATTTTTTTCTTTCTTATGTCTGACTTTTCCTTTCAACTGCATACTCTCAAAGGTCAGGAAAGCGACAAATTAGTAAACTCCAGCCCAGATTATTCTTCACCTTGAGGAGTCCTGGTTTAATTGAGGGTGGCATAATGTACGGTCACACAGAGACACATTAGTGTTTTTAATTAAGGTGATTAACAGGACAATGTCTGCAGCGGATAGTGAGGCCGCTGGAGGTGGTACAACACAGGGCTGGGATCTCTCCACGTGCAGAGGATGACGGAGCTGGGCTTCACTCCATGGCGCACATGGGGAGTTCTGTCATCCCACAGCCAAAGCGTGGCTTGACTGGAAACGTGGGGGAGGAAGAAGGCAGCTCCTGATAGGACATTAAAAGATTCCTCTCCCTGCTGGGGATATCGGGACAAAATGCTGACGGGTAATGCAGTCTGCCGTACAGCAGCGGTCTCATAAAAATGCCAACTTCTCTGTACAAATGACAGCATCCCCCCCCCCCCCGCCCCCAACAAATTTTCCTCAAAAGGAGGTCTGTCACAGCAGCAAAAGGTCCTCCGGTAAATAAAGCTTGCGTGGGAATCTTGAGTGTGCCAATCATCGCTCCTTAAAATATTCCCACAGCGGCGCGTGAGTGATTGATTGCTTCTTCTCACATGTATCTGCCGCGCCTGGCGCGTTAAGAGCAGGTCGCTGTCGTGTGGGGTGGAGCTTCATTTACTGACTTTGTAGATGTGCTTCATAAAAAAGGCTCTGTCGGTCAGGAAAACACTGTCTGTAAACCACGGGAAAAAAGGAAAATCAAAGCAGCTGCTTTCACCGAGAAATTGTTTAGTGCCAGTGAAACAAACATCAGTGAAACTTGTGATGTTTTTCAACACTGATGCCCCTAAACAAAACTGAGGGCCAGTGATGTGCACAGAATTTTCCAGGGACAGGTGCACAAACAGGAGGGTGTGGCTGACTGGTCCTTTAGGGGGAAGGGGCGTGAAGGCCGATTGGAGACGGGGGAAGAAGGGGGGAGAGATTCACCCTCGGGAAATTTTGTGTCATCATCGGTTATCGAAAAAAGGCACTTTAAGCAGTTAAGTGGGGCATTTTCAATCATTCAGACGAAAGGGGCAGAACCCCACCCCCCCACCCCTCTTGAGGGCTTTAACTCTTACAAAATGAGTAAAATAAGACAAACCCACTCTCATATGAAAGGCTACAAAGGCCAAAAATGATCAAACTGCCATGAATATTCACATTTCGCAAATTCAAAAAGGTACATAAAAATAATGTTAGGTATAAAGTATAAACCTAGTGTAAGAAATCATAACAGTTTTATAACACTAGAATATACATTTTTTCATGGTGTACCCTCATGCAAAAATGAATTCTAAAAATAAATTCTGTCAGTTTACAGGGCCAAAGGGTATAATTTCATGCAAGCCTTGATCCATGCACCTACAGTAATGTGATGATATTATGCTTTATCTATGGTCTCCCAAAATAAAGAAAAATTGCCTAGAAATGTTTGAATTTTTAATGGGTTAAATATTATATATACTGTATATAAAGCTTCCATGAAAATGCAGGACTTGGTGGCAGTATTGAAATTTCACCAGAAATAATTTATGAGTTAGCGTTCTCTCATTTTTGGCAATACTATTATAGTAGCAAGTCTGTTTTAGCATGTGATTGGTAAACCAAGATTAGTTGATTGTCATCTAAGCACTTAGTTTAAGGTCAAGATTCCACTAAAAAATAAGTATTGCCACCTTATCGTGGTGGAGAGGTTTGTGTGTCCCTATGATCCTAGTGGCTAAGTTGTCAGGGGCAATTGCCCCTGGTAGGGTCTCCCAAGGCAAATTGCTCCTAGGAGAGTGGTCAGACTAAGTGTGATTCAGTAAACCAACATGATGACAGAAAATACAAAGGGCCATGTTAGCCTGCCTGGACTGGGGAGACCAGGGCCTTGCACTGGATCTAGGTCTGGGGCAGCGCCCAGCGGCATAGCCCAATGACAAAACATGGGTCCATTCTCCTGTGGGCTCACCACCTGCACCTGGAATATAACCTTCCGGGGGGGAAAGGAGCCTGAGCTGGTACTGGAGGTAGAACGATACCAACTAGATATAGTCGGGGTCACCTCGATGCATGGCTCAGGCTCTGGAACCAAACTTCTGGAGAGGGGCTGGATTCTAATCCACTTTAGAATTTCCCATGGTGAGAGGCACCGGGTAGGGGTGGTTCGGTTCACCTTGGTGAACGAGAGGGTCACCACCCTTTGACTTTGAGTTCATAACAATCCCCGTGTTTGAACATAAGGGTATTCATAAGTGCACCTGGTACTAGAGCACCCTAGGCTGCGATTCGCCGATTGATTTTGTAATCGTATTATCGGATCTGTGCTGGCATGTTTTGGACACTCGGTTGAAAAGAGGGACTGAGCTGTCAGCTGATCACCACTTGGTGGTGAGCTGGATCCTCTGGTGGAGGAAGATGCCAGATAGACCTGGTAAACCCAAACACATAGTGAAGGTTTGCTGGGTACATCTGGCGGAGGCTCCTGTCCAGGAGATCTTCAGCTCTCACTCTGGCAGAACTTATCTTGCATCCTGAGGGAGTCAAGGGACATTGAGCCTGAATGGGCCATGTTCCAGAGCTCCATTGCTGAGGCAATGGTCTGGAGCTGTGGCCATAATGTGTTGTGTCTCTTTTGGTCCCTGAACGTGATGGTGGAGGGAGGGAGGTGCCTCAAAAAGGTTCTGGCAAATCGTTAGGCAACTCAAGAGGGGGAAGCATGGCTTCACCCATGCTGTTTACAGCAAGGAGGGAAAACTGTTGAACTCAAATTGAGATATAGTCAGGCAGTAGAAAGAATATTTCGAGGATCTCCTGAATCCCACTGATACGCCTTCCTTAGAAGAAGTAGGGCTGGGGACTTGCCCATCTCTAGGGCTGAAGTTACCGAAGTACTCAAAAAACTCCTTGTTGGCAAGGCTCCTGGGATGGATGAGATTCACCCTGAGTTTGAAAGCTTGGCTGCCCTGGCTGACATGCCTCTTCAACAATGCATGGAAGTTGGGGACAGTGCCTTTGGACTGGCAGACTGGGGTGGTGGATCCAGTCTTTAAGAAAGGGGACTGGAGGATGTGCTCCAACTTCAGGAAGATCATGCTACTGAGCCTCCCTGGGAAGGTCTATGGAAGGGTACTGGAGAAGAGGGTCTACCCGTTGGTTGACCTTCAGATCCAGTAGGAACAATGCAGATTCTGTCCTGGTCATGGAACACTGGACCAGCCCTTCACCATCGCATGGATACTGCAGGATTCATCAGAGTTTGCCCATCCAGTCTACATGTGTTTTGTGGATTTGAAAAGGATTACGATCTTGTCTGTCAGGGGCTCCTTTGGCGGGTGCTTTGAGGGTTTGGGGTAAGGGATCTGCTGTTGCGGGCCATTATATCTCTGTACAAACGTAGGTCAGACTCGTTCCTGGTGTGTGTTGGACTCCACCACGGCTGCCCTTTGTCACCGATTCTGTTCATAACTTTTATGGTCAGAATTTCTAGGTGTAGCCAAGGAGTGGAGGGGGTCCGTTTTGGGGGCCTCAGGATTTCGTCTTTGTTTTTTTGCAGATGATGTGGTCCTGCTGGCATTGTTGGGCTGTTACCTGTGGCATGCACTGGGGTAGTAGGCAGCTGAGTGTGAGTTGGCCAGAATGAGGATCAGCACCTCCAGTTCTGAGGCCATGGTTCTTGACCGGAAAAGTGTGGATTGCCGCCTTCTGGTGGGGGGATGAGTCACTACCTCAAGTAGAGGAGTTTAAATATCTCAGGGCCTTATTCATGAATGAGGGAAGAAGGGAGCGGGAGATTGGCAGGCAGATCGGTGCAACATCAGCAGTAATGCAGACGCTATACCAGTCTGTCATAGTAAAGAAAGAGCTGAGCCGGAAGCTATTGATTTACTGGTTGATCTACATTCCTACCCTCACCTATGGTCACAAACTTTGGATAGTAACTGAAAGAGATCCTGGATACAAGCAGCAAAAATGAGTTTCCTCCACAGGGAGTCTGGGCTCAGCCTTAGAGAAAGAGTGAGGAGCACAGACATTCAGGAGGGGCTCAAAGTAGAGCCACTGCTCCTCCGCATTGAAAGGAGCCAGGTGAGATGATTCAGGCTTCTAGTTAGGATGCCTCCTGGACGGCTCGCTAGGGAGGTGTTTCGGGTATGTTCAACTGGGAAAAGGCTCTGGAGCAGACCCAGGACACACTGGAGAAATTATATCTCTTGGCTGGCCTGGGAACACCTTGGTATTCTCCCGGTGGAGCTAGGGGAGGTGCCTGGTGTGAGGTCTGGGCATCTCTGCTTAGACTGCTGCCCCCGTGACCTGATCCTGGATAAGCAGCAGAAAATGGATGGATGGGTGGAATTTGTTCATTGTAAAAAAAGCCTATTCCATGCTATTCAAAAGTTTTTAATCTGAGCCAGCAGGGGAATGAGCTTGGTTTGGAAGTGCATGGTATCGATCTGTAACTCCCCAGCTGGTCCTGATGAAACACCCAGCTGATATATTTTGGATTGGTTACTCTTTAAGGGTTAAATACGGTCAGCTGAGTGACAATTGCTGAGTCTGGTGTATTTTGTTGTAAAGTGCATGGTATCCACACAGCTGGCTTAACAAAAGCCATTTGCTCAATTGAAGCCTGCTGTCCAGAGATCCCAAAACATATGCAAGCTGCACATTCAAACTGCTACTGCATTGCAGTATAGGTCCTGTTTTCTATAAGTCAATGCACCTTTCTGTATCAAAAAATCCATATTACACACAGTGCTGTGCGAAAGCTATTTAACTGGGTAGTAAGTGTATATTTTCACAGAAACAAGAATTTCTTCTGTTCTGCAAAAACTTACTGGTATCTTGTTGGATGGTTAGAAGAACACATTGCTTCAGTTCCCAAAACTCTCTTCAGGGGCACCTCTGCCATTCTATGTATTCTAGGTCACTTAATTCATTAATTAATTTAGTTTGAAAAGTCTCCGAGATGCTGAATAGCCATATGAGGTAAGCTAGTGGTTGAAAAAATACTTGGTGTATTGAATGCAAATACTGGGGTGACTAGAAAAGTTTTAAGATGGCTAAGCAGACACACATGTTATAAATGTATATGGTTGTAAGTCAAGCAAAGGCATCCGACTGAAACCATAAGATTGATCCCAGTGGGACTTATTTATAAAGCATTGACATTGTGACTCTGGCCAGCTGCATTGTATTTTGTGGGTTTGACATCTGCTCTGAAGAAAATTAGGTGAACATGACCAGCAAAGCCAAGCCTCTTCTGGTTGATTGGCACAAGCTGTGGCATGAGACATTCCCACTGGTGCCTTTAACCATGTGGGACCTTCTTGTTTTTTGTGTGTGTTTTTTAAAGAAACGCTAACCAGAATTGTCAAAACATCTCGGTCATGGATACAAAAAGTAAGTCCCTGGCTATATAGAACAGAGATGTACTATTCTATGATGCAGCTTGGCAGATGGTTATAAAACACAAAATGTATTTCAGGGCTCCGGATGTCACAGGGTGCTAAAAAGCAAAGTTTAAAATCATTAATGTATTCAGGAAGAGTATCGCCTCCGTTATCCCCCTGGGACGGAGCCATCTGGGTCACAATGAGTCACGGGACCCAGCAGATTCATACCAGCAGTGGGTCATAACTCAAAGGCTGATGAACATGTGTACTCGGGGGTCTTGCTAATATCCAAATGCTCGTAACTGCAGCACTTGCCTCATTGGGCATTTTAACTCAATCAGAATGGGCGGCTAATGACACGACTACATTTAGGTGCTTTAAGTGCTCCTCAGTGGTGCCGAGATTGAACTTAATCAAATGAAAGGGCCGTAATGAAAGCATTGTGACCAATCCCGCCAAGGCCAAGATAAAGACTGCTGTGGCTAGACACACCGGCATAATATCAAACTGCTCTTATGGGATCTAGATGATAAAGATAAAAATTTAATTTGAGGCACACAAGGATGGCAGTACATCTACCACTCATTTCCAGGCTTTCTTTACTTTCAAGTCTGAGTTTTTACTGATACTTCGAGCATTATAGGGTTTTACAAATGTGAATGTGACCTTAATGGATACTCTACTATGTCCTTGAGCAAGAGCCTCTTAAAATGAATTACTCCAGCAAATATTTCATAATATATGCATGTAATATAGGATGAAATGAATCAGAATGCTAGGCGACTTAATAATGTGCAATAATAATCTTCAAATTAATGCTAAATTTAATGCTTTGGTTTAAAAAACATTACAGGATACATTTAAGTGAAAAAAAATGCAATAAATGCTATGAAATTGACCCAGTAGTGCCCATAGTTTCTAAAAAAAAAATGACGCAACAAATGATTGATATTGGTATTTAAAAAGAACAGGTTCCTGTTGCTAAACTCAACATAACTGAAATTTCTGCTTTTGTGCGGATGCGTTTAAGCTCTGGGCTTTCTGTGACCTTGTGGTTGTTACACGGTTATTTTAAAAGGGACAAGCTCTTTTATAACCTGTCACTCACTGCGTTGAATAGCACCATTCAGCCCCTTCCCATACGCACCCCCCCCCGCCCCCCACTGCTACCTTTGGCTGCTCTCCTCAGTCTCAAAACAGCTTGACACTGTTTGTTCAGCCTCTCAGACACGTATCAGCTTATCCCTGCAAACGGACCTTGTTCGGTTTCAACCCCGTGTAGGGGGGTTGGGGCACCAGGTCCTCATGACGGTCATGTCGCCCCTTCCGGTAACACTGCCTGCCCCAGCTGCTCCTCCTGACAGCCTCGGCATGACTCGATTGCACTGACATTGTAAATGCCCCCTGCCATCGCAATTTCGGCTCCGCAGCCATTTCCTTACAGCTTTGTAGGCAGCTATACGCGTCAAATGAGATGGCGCTATGAAGCCAGGGGCTTAAAGTAATCAGATTTTCTCTGCTTGGATATTCTCAAGAAAAAAGATGAAAGGTGCTTTGAAAACTGCACTCAAGTGGCAAAAGTGAATACGTATCGCGCTCTTGTGCCTTTTCCAGTATTAGGCATGAGAACAGGTGACCTGTGTGATCAGAAGTAAATAGTTTATTTGGAGCGAGGCGGAGGCCTGTTTCAGTGCCGGGGATCTGGGCGGAAGGACTGGGATTTTAGCGAATGCATTTTTATTCATGAAAGCCTCCTGCTTTGTCCAAAATTCACATTCAACAAAATCTGGCTGAACGGGATGGAAAAATGGGGAAATTAAATGGGTGTGTTGGAAAGATTGTGCTTAGCTTAAGGGGGAAAAATGGAAAACTACAGTGAAATTATTTTAGTCTTTTTGCTATATTAAATCAAACTGTAAATCCACCCATATTATCCTGGTCAGGGCTGCAGAGAGACTTGGAGCCTGTCCGAGGCAGCATAGGACATGAGGTTGGGGTGCCAATCCATCGCAGGGCACTTGCACAAACATATTCATACTCTACAGGTTATTTAGAAAGACAAATTAGCCTAAGTGGATTCTTTTGGACTGTGGAAGAACACAGGAATACCCAGAGGGAATCGATGAATCAGAGAGAGAACATGCAAACTCATTTAACACAGAAAGTAGAGGTGGGATTTGAACCCCCAAAGTGGGAGATGTGAAATGACAGTGTTACCCACTGAATGACCATTCCACCCTCCAATGGTATTACACATTTTGTGAAACACAATAACAAATAATTTTAAGTAATTATTTAGGGATGCACCAATCCCACTTTTTCTGTCCCGATACCAATACCGATACCTGCGCTTTGGGTATCGGCCGATACCGAGTACCTATCCGATACCAATGTTTAATAAGCTGCTGCCTATTGCCTCACTGCGTGGAAGAGACTGTGATCATTCTTTTACATGTAAGGCAACATCAGACTTAACGGAAACCTTGTATTCATGTGTCACGCCCGGCTCGTCCGATCCTCGCTTGTGCCACGCCCCCCTCGTTGTTATTTTCCGCTTGTCCTGTGTATTTTAGTCTGCGTGATTTAGTTTCCCCAGATCTGTCATTGACGTTGTGTTCAGTGTTGCTCATTTCCCTCATAATAAACCCCGTTTGCCTGTATTCACGGTTCAACTCGTCTGCTTGTGCGCTCGCCGACACCCGGACGTAACAACATGCATATGTGATACATTTATCATGTGTGACTGTAAAGGCTGGTTTATATATAATTCTAAGTGGTAAGTACGACGTAACCGTGGACCCTGTCGTGGTCTGTCATGCATCTCTCCTGAAATGTATCTATACTTTGCAGTGACCCAGACCACCAGAGGTATGACTGGTTCTGCTTGGTAACGTTTTTTTTCTTTTTTAATAAAAATTAAGACAAAATACACCCATCTGTACTTATATTTGCGATTGAACCTGGAGCATTAGTCATATCTAACATTAAATAACTAAACTTATTTAATGCTTGATATAAATAATGCGTCGGTTGCATTTTCTCTCGCTTTTCCATAATTTGCGCTAAAGTTTGTTTTTCCGGTCTTTCTCTGCTAGCATTAGCAAATTCCGTGTACTTTGCACTATGGTGCGTCGTTTGATCAAATTGCTTGTGTT
>JAODLC010000065.1:15652907-15663301 GCA_026781145.1 Hippopotamyrus pictus
TGTACACATCGCAATATATATCGCAGGGAAAAAATATATCGCAATGTAATTTTTTCCCAATATCGTGCAGCCCTAATGCCTGTGTACTGTATATATTCAGGTGCAGCCATATGACCCAATGTTTGAAGGGGTAGGTTGCATCAGCAAGCAGGTATCAAGGGCATGGATTTGATTATGGACAGTAGGGACATATCTCTATGAATACTGTGTGTATTTAAGGGAGTGGGGGGTTCCGGGCTGATTTGGTCCCTACCAATGTTGAAACCTAACCTACTCACTTAGTGTATTCTTATTCTGAACACTGCATGGGCGGTGGGGAGGGGCGGGGCAGTATTGGGGAGCACATGGTTGGGGTACACTCTGGTCAAGATGCTGGTCTATAACTGGGCAGGTACAGGCAGCCCCCCAGGTTAAAACTGTCCAACTCATACTGTACATACGAACAGACTGCCAAAAAGCCTGTTTTATTAAAAATTCAGTTTAAATGCAACAGTTCATGATAACAAACTCATGCACTACTTTGTGATGCTTCTGAAAACAAAGCGTGGCTTCAGCGGTACGTTGGCTTGAAGTACAGTATGTAGTACTGTATGTAGTCAATTTTATTACTGTACAATTATTATATGTGTTATTTTTATATACCGTATTATTATTTTCCCAACTTACCTACAAATTTGACTTAAGACAGGGAACAAATCTCGTTCGTAACCTGGGGACTGCCTGTACACACCACAGGAAATGTAGAATTGCCAATTAGCCCAACTAATTGGAAACCAGTGTACCATGCAATACAGGGAGAATACACAAAATCCAAAGCCACGGAGCAGAGGAGAGATTCAAACCACCAACCCTGGAGGTGTGGGGCTACAGTACTACCCTGTATGGTTATTAACTTCATACATTCAGAAGTGTTCTGAAGTCAAAATCGGTGGAATGTGCTCGAGGTAGGAGAAATACTGTAGGCGGCCAAAGTACCTGTAATGATGAGTTGGCAGCGTATCCTCTAGACAGAAATTGATCCATCTTATCCAAGTATTGTAGCTTTTCTCGTGGCCTGAGGCTGCAGGGGATCTTGCAGAACTTATGGATCTCCCTCCACATCTCCCTGAAGACAAGTCCTTCACTTATATAGGTAGTTCCAAAGTATTTTTTGATTTCTGATTCCTCTCTGCCTGATCTGCCTCCAAGGGCTTATTGCTACAAAGAGATGCAGCCGATCTAATTTGTGAAAATGAGCAACTTAAACAGGAAATGTTCAGACATGTGTTTTAATGCATCTTTCATACATCACCTGCACTCAAAAAATCACCACAAGGTAAACTCTCAGCTTGAACTTTCACTTTAATATAAAAGTTATTTGAAAAATAACACACTGAGTTTTGACAAGTAAATAAATAAGTAATAAGTTAAAAGTTCAGGCTGGAAAAAACAGTCCACAAATCCCTTGGAGAAAGGGATTTGGATCAATATTTTAAGATAGATTTATTAAGAATCTGTTGTTTTTATTCGTAAAGACAATTTAAACAAGTGGGTGGTGAAAACTAGAGACTATTATCTCCCGGGCCTGGTCTGTGGGTCTGATCAGCATGTCTCCTGTTTACCTACTTTGGATTATCTTCAATACAAAGAACATTTTTGGTTTTGATATAATATTTACTTAATTGTCAAGTGGGGATCAATATTTCAAAAGGTTTTTTAAGATATCGCCGCATTTTTTTTTAACCAAAATAAAGCTTTAAGCTGTAAGGTGGGGATGTACTAATAGATATAAGGTGTATTAAAAAGCATAATAGTCACAGTAACATGTTAGTGCCAGTGTACAATAAAAACATGATATTAGTGCCGATGCATAAGTAAGAATATAACATCCAAGGGTAGTTCTGGTTAATATGCAGTTTAATGCTGCTACACATGTATCTTTTACTCCACTTGACATTTTTGTGTTACCACAATGGCTATAAATAAATAAATAAATAAATAAAAACATATCATGAAAAGAACACAGAGACTCGGAGTTCTGTGGAATTGTTAGCTTTGGGGTTTAATTTAAGGGTGTGAAAAACACAGCAGGACCATTTCGTTTGTCATCAGCTTTAATGAGATATACGGCAGGGATGTAATCAGAGAGCCGATTCCCTCGGATGCAGGTGCCTCGCCGCTCCCGGCTCTAATTCGAAAATCAGTGGGATGCGTCCTTGAGCGGTGTCACTGTGTGCGCTTGGTTGCGGCGCTGTCTGATCTCCATGAGCTGCTGCCTCGATGCAGGTTAGGCAGCCAAGCGTATAGCGGTGGCTCACCACTGGCATCCCCAGAGCTGGGCCGGCCTTCGGGATTGGCCATAAAGATGTTATGGTTTTTTTTCTTGCAGGTTTTGTGGTTCTAATGAAATTCCAGTCATAAGCATTTGAAATAGCATTTTGCCATTGGATATTTAGATTTTTTTAGAAACTTTGTATGGGTTGAATAGAAAATGGAGGAGATCATTAAATTTTGCGCACTACGCATTTGCCCTTTCTGAGAAGAGCATTTCAATGAGTGCAGGCATTTCCTAGATAAAAGTTGTAGTATTTCAGGGGCAGTGATTATTGGGAGAAATATTAATATCTATTCCTATTACTCAGTGAAGTATCTCTTATCATCTCAATCATTGATTGCATGATTGATATTGGAAAATAACAATACACAAACAAGATTCACTAAAGTGAATACACTAATGCCAATAAAGACTGAGAGCTTACTGGAATCTGCTAATATATCCTCAGATAAATGCAGTGTTGATAAGACAGGGCTTATCCAGCACTTGCAGACACCTAATTTCAGATTCTGCATAGACTTACAGGTATGTAAAATTTCCAGAAGATGATTTCTCACAAGAACAATCACAGTCTAAACTTAATCGTTACACCCTAGCTATCCAGATTTTATTGTGGAGAAGCAGAAATATAGACATGTAATATGTCTCGTGAAAATCGCGTGGAGTTTCCAGCTGCTACCGCTACCATGACAGCTTGACAGAGTTGGAGAATGTAGACATTTCTTAACAAGGCAGGCTGGCAAAAGGTCACGCCCCAAACGGCACATACCCACGTGCCCAGGTCTTCCACCTGTCAATCACCATTGTGGCAGATGGACCTCTGAGTCCTCAGTGCTGACAGGACTGGGCCCACTGACCTCCACTTATGTAGCTGAGGAGGCTGAGTGGGACTCAAGTGCTGGGTTGCAATCACCAAGGATGAAGCCGTGGAATAAAACAATGTCAGGAGATTAGTTAAAGGGAACTGAGATGCTAAGCCGAAACTAGAAACCGGAAAGATAGATCCAATTCACAGAACTAAATAAAACCAGAGGACTGAGGGCGCTTTTCCGCTGCACCAAGTACCATACTTTTGGTACGGTACTTTCGGTACTTACTCTTTTCCTGATTTCCTGTTGAGTACCAGTTCCAAAAGTTCCAGTATCCAAAGTACCAAAGTAGCTGGGGTACTTTCTTTTTAGTACTTTGGTTCTCTGAGGACTTGCAAATGTGTTTATTGTCGATTGGTTATGCAAATAGCCTGCCTCTGAAACACAATACACCCAGCATCTTGAAAGAAGTTTCAAACTCAGAAAACGACGATAAACAAAGTAAAAAAAACAAAAACAAATAATATATGCATGGAGAAATGAAGAGCTTTACTTGCAATCTGGCTGGAAGATCCAGAAGAAGGAAGATCTGGATGGCAAGACAAGAAATGAAAAAAAGCATTGGCTAAGGACTGCAAAATACTGGAAAAAAAAAAAATCAATGTCATTTACAGTATGTGATTTTATAGTAATAAATATTGGGATATTTATAAAGCCTGCGATGGGCTGGCCCCCTGTCCAGGGTTGTTCCCTGCCTCGTGCCCGTTGCTTCCGGGATAGGCTCCGGACCCCCGCGACCCAGTAGGATAAGCGGCTTGGACAATGGATGGATGGCTGGATATTTATAAAGCAAAAAAATCAGTTATAAATAAATAAATTTCTCACAAACCCATCTATGAGCGGTTTAAATTGCAAGGATTGGCTCAGAAAGCACAATACAGAGACCTCATGCAAAAGTAGCAGCAGTAAACTTTAAACTGATGTTTTTAAACATATAGTAGATACAATTGAAAAACAAATTGGAATGCTTAGTAAGTTTTGTTTTCTATGACAAAGTAAAAATGTTTCGTGAAACTTAAACCCCCGCTATATATATGTATATATATATATGTATATATATATATATAGTACAATACATATGTACAGTTAACAAAAGATATGAAAAAGCCCAAACCTGATCTCAAACTAACTGACTATTGCAGTCCATATTATGTGTGAATTGCACATATCAAGTCGCTATTAATACTGTATATCGCTCAGTTTTATAATATAGGTCTACTATACAGTAGATCTTTTTTGAATTCAGCACAAAATATCTCACCTCGTGTTGTCATTGAGCATTATCGTTCAGTGCCAGTGTCAGTTTTTATGCCAGTGGAAAAGCAACACTTTGAAGTACCAAAAGTAGACTACCTGGTGCAGTGGAAAAGCAACACTTTGAAGTACCAAAAGTAGACTACCTGGTGCAGTGGAAAAGCAACACTTTGAAGTACCAAAAGTAGACTACCTGGTGCAGTGGAAAAGCCCCCTTAGAGACAGAGGTGGCAATTTCAGGTCCAGAAAGTAAAAATCCATACCATGATTTTGTTTCAACCAACCAGTTGAGTACTCTTTGACTGTGACTCTTTATGCTCAACTGGTTGGTTGAAAGTAAATCATGGTCTGGACCTTGAAATTGCCACCTCTGCTTAGAGTCCAGAAACAGAACTGAATTTGGAAAACCAGACCTAATGCCCCAAATCTATTTAGAAACACCATAAAGTCAAGAGTAAGAAGCATGATCCAGATTAAAGCATGATCCAGATTAAAGCATGAGGTGTGAATGATCACAGACTGAAACCATATGGAGGTGGGTGTGACCATGGCGGATGACCATTCCTGGTGACTTGAGGAGCAGATTCTGGACCAGATGTGATGTTTATGAAGATAACCCCAGATGCATATGCTAGAATTACACTAATTAAATAACTCAATTAAAATGGTACTGTATGTTATGGATATTTTAAAATGACTTCCCATGCCATGCTGCCTCAGTGAAACTGGGAGGTCTACCTTTAAACACCCGGCAGGGGTTAAGGTGCACTACACAGCTTCCTGTGGGCAGTGCAGAACTTTATGTTCTCTCTATTTCCTTAGGGCCACTTTAATTTCAGGTTTCAGTACCTTTATCATTTGTTTCATTTAAAGGGGCAATGACCTTATTTTATGTTCCATTTGTCTTAATAAAACCCCTTTATTGTTTAAAACCCTACAGACTCTGTCCTGACACAGTGCCAGAGCATATGATTGTTCATTTATTTATTTTTTTTCCTCAAAGCCAGAAAGACTTTCTATGAAGGCCGCACATCTAAAGGCTGTCAAAATGTTTTTGGAAAAGTTGTGACTTGTTGGATGATTGATAGTATTTTACCATAGATTTTATGTTTAATTCAAGTTAGGTCCTTGACAGGGACAATAAAGAAAAGTTTCATTGTTACTGTAAAGTGAGCAGACTGAAGCAGACTTATGTAAGGTTTGCATATACTGATATAAAAACACTTTACACTAATCACCTGTCAGTTCCATCCATGACAAAATGTCTAAAGTACAAAGAAAACAAAGATTTGATTTTGTGTACTGGCTGCTATAAAGAAATGAAACGTTTTGACCCCAGACCATAACTGGCTTTTGAAAACCACTGTGACATTGACGTTAGTTATGTCCTTCTCTCAATACACAAGTGTCATATTCTATATGCTTACAATATACATTTAATCCCTTAGAGTGTACCTCATGTTTCCTTGAGATGAGTTTTTATAACAAATGAATAGGTAGCGTTAGTCTGAGACCTTTTCTTGGCTGGGCAATGTATTCTGGGAGTTTGTAGGCTGAGAAATTTGTATCTATCTGCTGCTTGTGTGGATTTATGGAAAGCTTGAAAAATATCAGATCAGTTTTTAAATGCAGTGGTAACCACATGACACTATCTCACAATAGACTATTAGTTTTAATAGATTAGCTATAATCCATTTAGAACTTTTCATTTTATAAAAGCTATTTATACAATCTTTGGAAGCTCTATGAAATCTACCCAGCCTCTTCTCATGTGTCCCTCTTCTGCCCACTTTTTCAATTACGGCACCATTTCCTCAGCAGCTCTAGTTTTCTTGGTCTGATTGGGTTATTTGACAGTCTGTGATATTAATATTTCATTAGTTGTCCATTGTTATTCAGACAAGAGGACACTTCCTTTCCAGAGTTGGCCAAATGCAATTAAATCTCTTACTGCCATCCTCCACAAACTGTCAGTTCTAGATGGTTAACTGTCTCGGTTCGGAATAGACACATCTTAGGCTGTCTCTGCCAGCATCGGCTTCATTTATGCAGAAAACCGAAAGTGAAGCCTAGTTGAAATTCACTCACGCATTCTTTTCTCCACTTTCAGTCTTTTATTCTAAAAGAGTATGAAGCTTCAAACACATTCTGCATTTAATTTATATGTCTGTGTCTGCATTTTAAGTCACATTTGCAGCTTAGGTGTCCAATGAGTCAGTCTTAGCCGATGTGCCCTGTAATGAGGTGTGAGTGAGCGCCCAGATACAATGTTGCAGAAAATAGTGTAGGGGAGCTGCTGGGTTATTTAAATAAAAAATAAATGCCACTCGACAAGACCAGGAACATAAACAAAAGAACAGGTAGGCGTCACCTTGAGTCCCGCTGGGAATTTAAGCAGATTTCTCCTTGACTTGTGCTGCCTGTAACAAGCGGATAAACACCAGGTCCACTGACTGCTCTGAGGTCGCTATCCTGAGTCACACTCTGCCTGATCATTCTCGCCTTTTTTTAACGTGTTTCTGAGTTATTGTGGCCAACTGCTGTTGAGGGATTCGGAGGTTCCGGACTGTTTCTCACCGGGGTTATTAGAGGAAAGATATACCTGCGGAAGAGGTCATTCTGAGACATCCAATCTGTTGTTTATTCATGACATAACCTCCACAAACAGGCAGTGGTATAAAACACACGCACACTACAGCATTGCTACTGGTAGAACTCTGAAAGGAGGCAAGATGACAGGCGGGCATATTTTTCATATAATTAAAAGTGTTATAAAAATGCAAAGGGGAAGAACTCTGTTTTATTCTGAGGGAGGGGAACATTTGAAAAAGAACCTCAGTGCTGATAATATGAATGAAGAAGGTCAGGTAGCAGCAGGTAGGGAAAATGAATACACAACTGGAACAGTACTACTGGCATTGTTAAAGGGAAAAAGATAATATAAGCTTATTTTGACATCAGGTTTTCATGAAGTTTACAGTACAGCTTCAGAAGGGGGGTTGGTCCTTTGAGGAGATGAAACAAACAAGGAGCATGATGACAAAGTGGATGCATTTTCAGGGGATAGGGGCCAGAAGGAAAAGACCCCAGATGTGGAAGAATAAATGACAGATCCTGGGGTGATCCTGGCCCTCTGGAGCTCCATTTTCACAACTCAAAATGAAAACACACACACAAAGCCCATTGGCTGGCAATTGAGAAATGGAAAAAAAAATGTGTTGACAAAGATGTGGAACGTGTCAAGTGTATATAAACGACGCAATGTCAGCTGTGAGACTAATGTGTTTTTTCCACCACTGTATTGAGCTAAAACCAGCTGGCTTCTCGTAAAATCCAGGTCTTGTTCTCAGTCGTCGTCTTCTCGTTGAACAGAAAAGAATTTGTGTGGTGTTTTCGGGTCCTGTTCAATACCAATGGACCATTTTCAGGAGCCGGCTGCTGTCGATATATTCCGAGAACAGTTAAATTGGCATCAGCGTGCAGTTTTCGAAAGACCTGTCAAATGATACTACACACTGAGCTGTTTTTTGATATATCCATATTGCGAAGGATTTTTCAATTGATGCTGTAATACCGGGAAAAAAACAGTTAACTTGACTCACAGCAAAGCAACGTTTCACAGCAAGAAATACAGTGGCGATCAAAATAAGAGAACAAGAGATGTTTTGTAATATAAACACAGTTTATCTGACTTTGAATGTGTAAGTTCTTATATTTGCTACGTGCTACTAATTGTACTGCTTCTTCGTGTCTGTTATCCCTGATATTACCCTGTTCTCTTACTTGGCTTCCTGTGGAATACTTGTAGCTATTCCTTGTTAGTTTCAGTGTCCTGATTAAGTTATTTAGTTATTACCTTAGTGTTTTCCTTGTCTGTTTATGACCCCTCGTGGTCCTGTTGTTTTTTGTATTTTTGGAAATAAACCCCTTTGTCTCGGAGCTGCAAAGTAGATCGTCAGCCTCTTTACGCCTGCACCATACCCTGCTGCCGTGATACTGAACTGACTGAAAGCCCGCTCTGTCTTCCTCCCTGGAATAGCCTAACAAGCCACACCCTGGGCTCGTTAGTCATACCTCTTGCTCCTGCTCTCACCAGCTGCCTCTTCTTTGCTGCTCTGTGGATCTTGTATGTATGTGCTCCCCAGTTTTATACTAGTGAGGTTGGTCATTGAGGTTATTCCCTAGTGTAGCTCATGGTCTCCTCCTTTGTCTTGTCCTGTAAAGATAAAGATAAAGATTAAGATGCTTTACTGTCATTGTACAAGTACAATGAGATTTCATTTGCAGCGTGCCAGCAGATACACAGTAAATAATAATCCAAATAAAATCCAAAGAAAAAAATATGTACAGTACACACACACACAAAAACACACATATACACACATTCACAGTGAATAAGGTGCTGGTAAATTAGTGCAATATAATCATACTCATGATTTTTTTCCTGTTTTGAGTCTTTTGTGATTCTGAGTTATGGTTCTGTTTTGTTTAATAAAACCCTTTCATTCCTTCAACCCGCTTCTGTTCACTCCATTCCTTTGACTGGTGCATGATCGGCCACTCATCAGCGAGATGAGTGAAAAGACTAGACTAGCTCCTTGTTGAAGAGCATGTTGTGTGGACAGAGGAGAACTGGTCCTTTTGTTGGTTCAGATGGTAAACATTGTGTGGTGTTGAATTGAGGAAAGACTCCACCAAAAGTGTGCGAAGAAGTTAGAAAAGATGGGACTGGCAAGTGTCATGGTGTGGGGTATATTCTGTGCCATAGGAGTCAGGCGTCTCGTACGGCTACATGGTAAGGTGAATGCTAATGAGCATCAAAACCTCCTTCAGCAACATGCAGTTCCTTCTCTATGAGCATCACCTAGTCAGCTAGTCATGCAACTCCTCGAAGCTGAGAACATCAACGTGATGAAATAGTCCTGATCTGAAGCGTATCAAGAATCTCTGGAAGGTAATTGGTGACAAAATTATGGCCAACAAATCCACTAAAGTTACCAAATTGTGGAAGAAACTGGAAGATGACTGGAAGAAAAACATATCAGAGCAGAGTGAGAAATAGGTTGTCCTGTTGGCGCTGATGTGCCAATCACTGAAAGCGAAGACCTCTATGCTTCCTATTAATTCTGAAAGTTTGAAGTCCATGAGTCCATGAAGTATACCTAACATTCTCATGACTATAAGACCATTTCTTAGAACAGTCCATGCATATAGCACAACATTATGGTTTACAGTAGCTACAAAAGCCTGTGACTAACCCCAAACAAATAACTCATGTCTTAAAAAGCAAATAATCCCATTAATGAATTAGTCAGTGCCACTAAAATAAAAAGTACAGCATCGTTATAAACAGTCAAAATGCTTAGATATATTGTCAGTATGTCAGTGTCAGTCTGCTCCTGAGCTCCACAATTCTGAGTGACAGTCAGTTTCCTTTTTCTCATTGTCACTGACTAATCGTTTTTCTTTAGAAAATTGTTGCTTATTCAAGTCAGAGACACCAATTTCAACATTGCATGGCTCTACATTACAGAATGTAAAGTTTACTGGTCCAGTTTTTCTCGATTGCTTTGGCAGATCTCATGAAACATACTTACAGTTTTTCTGGGTTGCTCTGGCAGATTTCTCAAATGACAATTAACATTTGCAAAACAACAAATGTTATCTCCACACCGCAATGTCACTTCTGCATAGCAGAGCATCATTTCTCATTGCCTCGCACAAATTTCCAAATGTTTCAGTAGATATATGCAAATGGTTTTGTATAACTTTCGTCTTTTAGCACCATTTTCAGTTACGTTAGTCTTGTTGGTCAAAATAGATGACAATAGATTATGTAGTTTCCAATTGTAATAATTTTACACTCAAAACTATATACATTTATAAGAACATAAGAACATAAGAAATTTACAAACGAGAGGAGGCCATTCGGCCCATCAAGCTCGTTTGGGGAGAAC
>JAODLC010000065.1:15666479-15676863 GCA_026781145.1 Hippopotamyrus pictus
TTAATTTGTTGTGGTTTTTTTCAGTTTGCATATGTTTTCTGAAGTTGCAGCGCGTTGAGCTCTCTCGGCCACCGTAGCCTCTGATTTCTTGTGCAAACATAAAACGGATATAGCATGAAATGAGGTAAGCTAGAATGTCAGTGCTGGAGCTGTACAAGTAAACACTTAGAGATAACTAGCTATCCAGGTCGCAGACACATCACAGTCAGAACTTTAGATGCTTTGTCAAAAACATCAGCATATTCACTGATGTTGGCTTAAGAGCTGATCTTTGACAAGTTACTATATTCACTCCAGTGTTAAATGGTCTCTTGGAGGCAGCTCTGGTAGCAGGGATTCATAGGTATTTCTTGGCTAAATGGCTGATATGAGGAAAGTTTAGCTCATGCATTTTGCAACATGTGAAGGGATCACGCTCACTGTCTGTTGGTGGAGTTGTGTAATTTCTCTCTCTCAGACACACCTGTCTTCTCTGTTGTTGTGCCCTTGAAAAAGCTTCCAAAGGTCGTCTTTGGTCACTTGGAGGCACCTTGGGTCAGTTGGGTGTCTATTGCTGTTTCAAGAGGGTGATCAAATGCAATTGTGTGACTCTGCTCTGATAGAATGATTCCACTTCACAAATTGTTCTGGCTTGGATGGCTTTGATCTGTTTTGCTCTTGTATTCAGCGCAGAAGTGTGGGTCAAGCAGAGTTGCCAGATTGGTCAGTTCCTCAGTCACGGTGTCTCCATATTTGCTCTTCATGTAGTCCAGTATTGACTTCTTGATTGTCTTCATGAAGTCTGTCATTCTCCTTTGCCTGTGGGATGTTACTAAAGGATGTTATTCCTAAAAAACTGAAGAAAAGGTTTCATGCATGAGATGGCGACGTAGTCTTTAGCGGAGAACACATCAGTGAATTCAAGGAGAGGGCCTAGAGTCTTGTTCACAAAATCAAGAATCTCTACATCTTTCCACATTTGCACAAGATGTCTAGTTGACCTGTCAGCAGCCAAGACCTGTGTGATAGCCTTTTCTTGTTCCAACAGCCACTGGATCATATTTTGTCTTGATCCCCATTGTGTGGGAGATTCTGTGACCAGTTTGTGCTGAGGTAAGCCCATTTCCACTTGAAGATCCTGGAGTGCCCACCGCTGCTTCCAGCTGTGAGCAAAGGCAGTTGCAATCTTTTTTTAAACTGCCACTGCACTGTCAATTCTGGGGTCCTTCACACTCCTCTCTGAAGATAAAGATAGTTACTCTCTTTCTGAGACACGCCCTCTCTTCCCCTCAATATAACCCATGACAATTGTTTTGGAACTGCCAACTGACATGGAGCTGGGTGTCACAACGCCAAACACAAAGGAGGCAGGAGCAGAATTAAGGGCAAACAATATGGGGTTTATTCAGGACTCGACACGGCAAGCGAAACAGCGAAACAGACCACGTGGGGTCCAACAAAAGGCACGACTAGCAAAAGGGAAAGCAGTGGAGCATTCACTGGGATGACGTCAATGACTAGACTGGGGAGCATAGGACTGGGAGGCACTGTAATACACCACTAAAAAGGGAGCAGATGAGGGGCAGCTTGAGTGAGTCACATGAGGGCTGAAACGAGAGGTAGGAGATTAGTAACAGGTGTGGCTCGTTAGAGTCACAATGGGAAAAGAACAAGGGGGCAGGAATGCAGGGCATGACAGTACCCCCTCCTCCCAACGCATGCACTCCGGGCACGTGAGGCATGGTCCACAGGGACCAAAGGGACCCAACATCAGAGCACATGACCGACAAAGTACAGGACCGGACACAACAGAACAGGGGTAAACATCACAGAGACCCACACAGGACCAGGAGTACTACACCACTAGGGACCACACAGACTCAGGAATGACTGAGGACAACAAGGGGAATCACAACACGAGACCAGGACAAGCCACGTGACCAATACAGACCCAAGACAGACAAGACAAGACCTTACTAGGGTCAGGAAACGGGCATGAACAGGGCCAGAGACTGTCAGCCACGACTTACGCTGGAACCAACCCCTGCAAAAAGTCCTGTTGTAGGCTTTAACTTTCTCCTTAGTTGGCTGGGTGATATTTATTTCGGGCTTGTCCCAACTCCTTAACTTGGATTTTTTCCACCATCGTCCTTCTCGCAAACAGGTAATTCAATAACGATCTCACCGAATTTGGTGGAAGCTGCCCCTCAACTGTCCTCGTCACCATCATCTCTCTCTGACTGACCTGACAGCAATCCAAAACTTTCCTGCATTTTCTTCAGCAGGGGCGAAATTTCCAGCGCCCCAAAACCATTTAATTCGGCGATGCTGATAGGCCAAATCTTTATTATTTTCACCTAGCAACCATGCACGATTGGCTATTTCGCTGCACTTCTGGGGCGTTTTGATGAGCGCCCAAGAAGAGAAATTATTGGTGGAAATCTGTCGGTGGAAATTCACTGTTGAATGAGAGTGGAAATGTTGTTTAAATAATTCAGATTGCATGTAGGCACACAATATTAAGTAAAACTGACATTGATAAAATATATATATATATATTTCATATATATATAAAAAATATGGGCCAGCCGCCACTGCAGGGACTGGACCAGGAAACCTACTGGACAGCAGACAACTCAGGGTTGGTAGAAGACAGATGGAACACAGGACTAGACAGGGTCAGGGCAGGACGCAAAACTCAATTTTCAATCACTCAATTTTGCCTCAAGATCTTTTACTATAAGGTGAAAAACATAGCTAAAACCTTTTAGTCTGGTATTGATACTGTATAAAAGTATATTATCATGTCATGGATGTATTTTGTCATTCTTCTAAACATTGTATGAAAACCTTTAGGTCTATCATATTCTTTTGTAAATATTATATAATAAATATTTCTATTGACTGATATTTTGGCCTTTCTTGCAAGAACTTCTCACTTTAGAGAATGTCACAGTATTTTAAAGTCAGGATTGTTAATCAGCTGTTCCAGGAGACTGTCTCTTTTGCAGATGTGTGGGTGGTGTTTGGCTTACTGGGTTACGGCACTGTGCCTGTGACTGGGAGGTTGCCAGTTCAAATACTGTGGCTGGTGGAGCGATTTCACTGTTGGTTCCGTGAGCAAGGTCCTTAACCCCAGTTGCTACAGGCATGGCTGATCTTGCTTCTTCACCACTTTGGATAAAAGTTTGGTTATGTGTCTGGAATCATTGCTGCACTGTATGACAGATTTCCTTTATGTTTCAACAGATATACAAAGACTTTTCTAAATACTCATGTAGATTGTATTGGGACAGTTACTGTTCAATGACTACCTGCATCCTGAGACTGTAGAGTAGCCCCACTGCTGTGTTTCAGTTTATATTCTAAAATAACATATGTAACTTTCTGTATGTATGCTGAGAGGTTCCAATTTTATCCCATCTATTCATGATTCTTCCAAATAGCCTACTTAGTCATCTAGGTGGCTTTTGTCAAATGTTGGAAGCCCTTTTACAGATTTTTAGCATTCCCCTGACCTTCGTACGCCCCTATGCACAGCAGTCTTCTTCAGGGTTGTTCTTAAAGAGAACTTGAGAAATAGCTGTAGCTGTTACACCACCGGGGCTCTTTGTGACCATTTCAAGTTTTGAGTACCTTGCCCTTTGAGTGGTTCTTGTTGGGCAACCGGGAACAATAGTGTTGATTTTTACCCATTTGTACAGTATTCACTTAACTGTAGAGGGAGGCCAAAGTCTTTACAATGGTTTTATCTCCCTTCCTAACCTGGTCACATTTTTTTCTGATCAAACTTTTGGTGAAGTAAGCAGGAAAAATCATCTTAAAAGTTCACAAAGTTTTTCTTAATTATTCTTTATTTCAGTGTGTTGATCTGCTGGATATAAATTTTAGTTATAAAAGATCATTCGCAATCTTTGTGTTCAAATAATGGGGCCTGCAGTTCAGTCTTTGATTCAGTAAGACTTAAGAGAGGATTATCATTGTTAACTCTTTGACTTCATGTTGCCCAATTTAGAACTAAGAAAATCCTGTTTTGAGAACATTTGCTTGCATCAGTCGATTCCTCCCGCTTAGCGACATTTGCATTTAATTGCAGCCAATCCAAGTAGAACGGCTGACTAAAGCAATTTCAGAGACTCTCTGATTCCATTTTTTTGGACGTGTTCTGGAACTTCTCATCTGGGGTACAAGCATCTTAGTGAACTTTATAATAAATAACCTGTTATGCTGTTGCTTTCAATTGTTATGTTGGGATAACTTTTTCAAGTTCTAAGATCGAATTGAAGTTGGCATGGATAGCTCCAAGCAATACAATGTTACTACTCTTCTGAGGATGAGTTACAGAACACAGAACTGGAAGGGCCACCTGGGCTTGTGCCTGGGTAACTTATGGAGCATCATTTACAAAACAGTGACGAAACAATTCTTAGAGATAATTTAATGCAAACCGATTAAAGAATAATCGCCTGACTCCTGTGTAATGTATCTCATATAGATATAGATATAGATTTAGGCCTACGTGATAGAATTAATGCACACTGGAGTCAGATCAGAGGGGTTAAACTGAAGAATTTTTTTTTTTTTTCCTGCGGTCTGTGGGCTAACTGTTATCTCAATGTAATCAATGGCCTGGCTTGAAAAGCAGCTAGATGTTGAGAGTTGTATGGTATCAAAAACACCTTGCAGGTCATATGTTGATTCGTGAGCTGCTTTTAAAAAAAAAATAAGGTTATCGTTCATATAACAAATATGTATTTTTTCATAATTCTACAATGATTTTGCAAAATAAAAGGCAAATTTTATTCCCATTCTCACACAGAATACACCTCTTGTTTCAGGTAAATTGTATGTATTATGAGAGATTGATCACATTTATATGAGTTACAGTGCTAATAAATTTTGGTCACAGAGGACACAGAGATTGAAATCTGTTTACATATTACAAATATACCTGTTTTGGAGTTCTAAGTGAAAATAAGCTGGATCATACTGGTAAATAACCTTTTAAAAATAAAATTACTGACTTGACAATAATTTTAGCTGATACATCTGGAGACTGTCTATCTATTCAGTTTTTGACATGTAGTCTTAAATTGGTTGTCTTGATTAATTGAGGAATACAAAGAAAAGAATTACTGGTTAATAAATTGTGAGACACCACTGAGACCCCATCTTTCCCGCCATACATTTAGTCATTTATTAGTCTGGGGAGGCTGACTGTAGTGTATTTTAAACAGACCCCAAAGGAGCAAATCATGAACTCCCATCATAACAGACTATCTATTTATATACAGGGAATTCAATTATTCTGACACAGATAGATGAAAATGAGAGTGAGAATCGGACATGAGAGAAGCGTATCATTTGTAAGTGTCAATAGAAATGTCAGGAGGGAGCAGCTACAAGTCCAAACGGCAGGATGACAAACCGTAGAAGCCGCAAGACAAACGGCCAGAAGCAAAACCTGTTTATATTCTGGGTTTACAGTGTGAACATTTACTGGTAACCCATTCCAGAACTCTTAAACTATTAATCTATTAGCTATTAAAGCTTCTGTTAAATAACAATTGTTCTGCCTTTGACGAACAGCCCCAAGAGTAAAACTAATTGTTTTCTGTCATCATTTCATTTATGATTCCTTGTGATTTTTTTTCTATTTAAAAACATATCATTGGAAGTATTTTAAAGAAACAAAGCATTTCAGACAATCCTATTTAAATATTAATCAGAAGTCACCTTAGTTCCTGTATTTATTGATAAAGCACATAGATGTATCATTTATACCGTTGAATACATTAAGACAGGAACAAGTAATATTCACAAAGGTGAAATTTCAAAGATACCTTTTAGCTGTTCCCTTTCATGTTATAAACCCAAAGGGACTATTTCACTAGCAATGTTCGGCTGCAATGGGCATCAGTGTTCTGATGTTGTTAGAGAATAATGTATGAATTTCCTCTGATGATGAGAGCCACGCATTCATTGTGGAATCCCTGACAGTTCTGGTACTCCCTTGATTCATTTTAAGAAAAAAAGGTGGAAAAAATAAACACTTTTACGTTTCTGAGTCAGATTGTTGACAGAGATTGCATTTTACTGGCCCTTCTCACCCCACCACCCCCACCCATACTATCCCCTGCAGCAAACCCCCAGCAGTCCATAAATCTTTTATGAGGGAGAAAACATCAAAGGCAGGCCTCAGTCAGTAGATAGTCATGGGTAACGTGCCTGTGTCTATGTTCTTGGTCATTCATTGGAAGCTACCGTCTCCAGATAACCTGCAGGGAAGCTCGAAGCTGACGCCTGACATTGGTGGAGAGCGCCGAGTCGTCCGTCTCCGTGCATGTTTTCCACCTAAATGGCAGCATTAGGTCATTGTGTGGGGATACACCGGCCCATTCTCTGCCGTTGACCCGTCCCCTGTGCAGGACAGGCCCCTGGTTAGGCTTTGGCCTCTGGTCCGGCCTCTGAGCTAAGAGAACTGGCTAGGCAGCTGCCGATTTGGCTGCCGCACTCCCGAGAAGAGCTCTTTCAGCAAAATAGATGGGCCAGGCGGCATTTCTCTTTAACACTTTAAACCTTCACAGTTTTGAAAGTAGCATATTATTCCTGTAATGCTCTGTATGTGTTGGCACCAAGGCCTGTTCCTTTTTATAAGATTTTAACAATGTTTGCTCATGCACCACCTTTTCCCATGTATTATGTCAATTGATCAACCCCGAGCATGAGGAAAAATGTATATGTTTACAATGTTAAGCTCATTTGACTTTCTCTGATAAAAATTTCAGTTGACTTATGACGTCTAGATGTACATATAGAGGCTTGTGTACAGATTCTGTTTTCATTGTGGTTTTTGCTTTCCATAGCAGCATACCAAATCTCTGATCATACATAAATCCAGACCTAATGCCATGGGCAGAGGTGGGCATTTCAGGTCCAGAAAGTAAAAATCCAAACCAGGATTTTGTTTCAACCAACTAGTTGAGCATAAAGAGTCACAGTCACAGAGTAGTGAATTATTTGGTTGAAACAAAATCCTGGTTTGGATTTTTACTTTCTGGACCTGAAATGTCCACCTCTGGCCATGGGGACATCTTCTAGTTATCCAAAGCCAAAAAATGACATTTCTTGCTTACAAACTGGTGTGTTTGCTGTGCTGTTTTTTTTTTTTTTAAACTTAACTAACTGGTGATCGAATATAATTTTCTGCACAAGTAAGCAAGCATTGCTTCTTTATACAAATAACACACTTTACAAACTTTCTATTATAATGTCTTCATGCTATTGCCATATACTTATCATCACACCATTTCATAGCAGGACATGACAAGGAAGTATGACAAATGTGCTAACCAGCTAATATGCATAACGTAACTGTAGCAAGTAACAGAATGCAGGCCTTATTTTGCATTCAGTGTGGTAATACTTTAGTCTCATGTCATGAGAGATCAAGTAGAAACTACTGTCACAATAACACAAGTAAACTCTTTGCTGTCTTTTTCAAAAGCCATTAAGAGAAAGTTTCTGAAAAAAAGTGGATGAAAGTTATGTTAATTTCAAATAGTTTCGTAAGTTGAAGCTCTGAGTTGTTTTGAAATGTTATATGAACAAATGGTAGCTACCCTTTGTCTTTATCAGGGGGCATAGCACTTAAGAACCTGCAGAACATTATGTAAGTTGCAGAGAAGGATTCGGCTGCCCCTGGGGCTGGATTTGACAGTTAGATGATGCCTTGTGGGTAAAAGTGGAACAAAGGCTTCTTCGCAAAGCTGGGCTGCATGAGTGTTAAAATCTCCATTTATAAAGAACATATACTTAGTGAGTAAAAAAGATTAATAGAATCACATCACCTGACCGGTCCAGTGCTCCAGTAGACAGTATATTTTATGTCATAACTGGCTATCAAGAAGGTAAGATACAAACCAGCTTTCATTGGCAAACATTTTGAACCAAGCCACACATTCTGGAATTAAAACTTTCTGAATTTCTACGTTTTTACACATTATTACCAGGTAGTGCTTGCTGAAACCATACGATTTGCTAAAAATTGCTAAGCATGTCCATCCACGTCAATTAATGAGTGCATCTTTTTTCCAGGATGATTTTTCAGAATGAAACAATGTATATCAGTATAATGTAAAACATTTTAGATATTGTTACATGATCTTATCTCTTAACTATGCTGTTTCAATAACTACATACCCAGTTAGTTTTGTGCTGAAGACCATGCCAGAAAGCACATGCTATGGAAGGGCAGAACATTACTATATTCCACATATAGGTGTTTTCCCTCTTTTTGATTATATATTCTAATGGTGATTAGAACAGATTAATTTTAGGCTTTTGTCATAAAATATACTGCATTCAAATTCACAGAATAACATGACTGGTGTAACTGACAGATTTCGTTTCAGCATTGGACCATTACTGCTAATATTTTTTGCGTATGATGTGATTTTTTTTTTAATCGCAGATGAAACTTGACAAGTTTTATCTCAGATTTATTGGACGTTTAGCAATAAATTGTTGACAGATTGATAAGATGTTAAATAGATTATAGAAGTGCAGCATTTTGACTTTGAATGTAATTTGTGCCTTAAATTATTTAAGCTGTTTTACTATACAGTCTATGCTATCAGTCAATGAATGAATGAATTATCATTAGTGAGGAGATTATAATTTCTATACGCGTTTTGTGCTTTCCATGAACAGACACATACCTTTACCATCCATGTGCTATTCATCTATGTTACTGTCATGTCACAGCTAGATGAAACTTGTCACGCCCTGCTCCGTACGATCCCCATGTGTGCCACGCCCACCTCGTTACCCCGTGTTTTTACCTGATTGTTCTCACCTGTGCCTTGTTCTGTTTGCCCTGTCCTGTGTATTTAGTCCGCGTCTCTGGTAATGTTCCCCAGACTGGTCATTAACGTCTACTGTGAAGTGTTTGATGTCCGTGCAACCAAGTCAATTAAACCCCGTTTCCTGTCATTTTGGCTTCCTGTGCTCCCTTATCCGCTCGCCCCGCTCCGCACCGTGACAGTGTGTTTCAGATCAACACTGTATATGGGTGTGCTTTATGAACTAAAGTATTACCCACACATGGAAATCAGTCCCTGGCAACACTAGAAATGCAGTTGCTAGTTTCTTAGGTAAACCTAGCTGAAACTGATGTAGTCTAATGTAACAGTCCTGTGATATGACAGTTCAGAGAGGTGTTGGTTCAACTTATGATCCTTTTGGAGGATGTGTATTGTGCTGTTAGTGAATTTTATAATTTTACTCTAATGGTTTTAATTAATCTCAATGATGGTAGGCTAAATAACAAATGCTACTCAGTATAATGCAAACCAGATCAACAGTACCAGAGACTACATCTTTCCAAATGATCATACATTTGGCTCAGCACCTGTTTAAGGTAGTTTCAACAAAAGCTGAACATGATAACATTTGTGAAGGGCGCAAGGCTGATGGATTAGACAGCATTATTTTAAGCTACCTGCAACGAAATGTATGGAGTGTTTTTATATGCGGAACTGATGTTTGAATATATATATCTCCCTTGACATATGAAATGCTACAAGGATCACTTACCATGCTACAGTATAGTTTATTAACATGCCTTGTACAGTACTGCACTAAAAGCTCTAAGGCCAGATATAGGAGTCTACACTAGAAAAAAAATGTTCAGCCAACTCAAACATAAACATTAAAATGTCACCTAAACAAGGCAGGTTTATTTCAATTTAATTTGACTCCTCAAACAAAGTTGACTAAACCTTTGTACTTATGTTAATTGAACTTGCAAAATAGTGTTGAGAATTTAACAATCTAAGTTTATTGAAACTTTGTATCTAGGTTAATCTAACTTGTATTACAGTGTTGCCTTAACTGTTAAGTCAAAGTTAGCTGAACTTCTGTCTAAAGGTTTGTTGAACTTTTGTAACTGAGTTGACTTAACTCAAAAATGCATTGCAGCATGTTGCCTTGAATTTTTGAGTTGGCTGAACATTTTTTTTACAGTGTAGGTTAATCTAACTTGTATTACAGTGTTGCCTTAACTCTTAAGTCAAAGTTAGCTGAACCTCTGTCTATAGGTAATCTGTTGAACTTTTGTAACTGAGTTGACTTGTTGGCTGAACATTTTTTATTTTTTTACAGTGTAAGACATTTTCCATATGCACTGAAAAAAGAGAACTGTTGGACCAACTTAAAGAAATTGCTTCAGTTGTTAGTTAGGTGTACTGAATAATCTGATTATGTTCAAATCAATAGTTTTTATTAATGCAACTTAAAGTTGACAACTCTCCCATTTTCCTGGCATTCAATGGTTTCAGTTCCAGACGACAGTTGATTTATTTTCAGTTTCTAAACCCAAATGAATACAAAATGATTCATGAAG
>JAODLC010000065.1:15676963-15691762 GCA_026781145.1 Hippopotamyrus pictus
GGGGAGACAACAGTGGGAGAGAGGCTAAGGAGACAAGAGTAACGTCAAACGTAAAAAGCACATATCAAACCAAGAGGAAAAAAAAAAAATTCATTCTTATCGTAGAAGAACAACATTAGTGAAATTGTTTCCTCCCATCTTGAATAGGTACAATGTTGTGATCTTTGGTGGAGTGAATGGCTACTCAAGGAAGGTAATTTTTTTTACTATTAAATGTATCATATTGATGACTAAATGTAGGCTGTAGACTCTTGGAGTTACAAATTAGAGCTTAATACTATTATTGTATGAAGATCTCAGAGTCTGCACTTGGACATAGCTGACTTAAGCAGGCACTTCAGAAGTAGGTGTTTATTTTTATCATTGTAAGCTAGGACAATTTTTGTGTTTGGTTATTTAAGTTAAATATTCAAGTGGAAGGTCCAGATCACTGATCGTTATTTTGGGGTAACAAATACTGTCAACATGAGTGCAGAGGAAGCACTATGCCAGCCTTGCCACTTAACTATAACAGTTTTTGCTTCAGCCAGTAGAGCTTAGTATGGAATTTCTGCTATAATCAAACATCCAATCAGAAGCAGTGATTTACTGTCTTTATTAAAAAGATTTTTATATATATTCTGTAATCAATTAATTAAGGTGCATTTCTCACACATTTACCATACCATGTCTTACAGAAAATACACAGATTTTAATAAAGCATTTATTTAATGTCACAATTTATCTCGGATAGTAATTACAGAACTACAGCCCCTTTCATTCTGCAGAAGGTAATAATTCAGAATTAATGTTGTGTGTGTCACGCCCTGCTCCGTACGATCCCCATGTGTGCCACGCCCACCTCGTTACCCCGTGTTTTTACCTGATTGTTCTCACCTGTGCCTTGTTCTGTTTGCCCTGTCCTGTGTATTTAGTCCGCGTCTCTGGTAATGTTCCCCAGACTGGTCATTAACGTCTACTGTGCTTTGTCGTATGTCCGTAGCTCTGCCTATTAAACCCCGTTTCCCCGTCATTCTGGACTCCTGTGCTCCCTTACCCGCTCACCCCGCTCCGCATCGTGACAAAACTAGCCACTGCCTTTCTTTTTCTCGCTCATTTCTGTTATATATATAGAATAGAGATACTTTATTCATCCTTGTGGGCAAATCCTCTTCTCACCTACCCCACAGACATATATAGAGGTGACAGAAAGCTTGGGGGTCAGAATGCAGGGCTGGCTAGAGTGCAGTGCCCCTGGGGTGTGGGACCGTATGGGACTCGAACTAGTGACCTTCCAATCATGGACAGAGAGTCCTAACCCATTGAGCCATACACTGCCCCCCCCCCCATTGCTTTTTGAAATTCCAGTGTAACCTGCACTTCCTGTCTTAAAGCCAGTTCACTTTTCTATTTAAAAGAATTTAATCACACCTTAAGTCACACTTTAACCGATGCATCAACATATATATTATAATTTCTTAAAGCGTTTTCGAATGATTTAAACTGTGATCTAATATGCATACTTGTGTGTCCAATGTCAAAAATACTGTTGAAACTGTTACTTTTTATAACCATCTGCCATGATCATTTATCTAATACAGGCCTGCAGGGAGCCTGAAGCCTATCCAGGGAATCACAGGGACATGGGACATCACAGGGCACATACACACACTATGAGTAATTCCCAGTTGCACATCCACCTCACAACATGTCTCTGTGCTGTGGGAGGATAGCAGAGTAGCTGAAGGGAAATGACACAAAGAGTGGGAGGACATGTGACCATCGCACCCGCACTGATGGAGGTGTGAGGCCACAGCACTGAGTCACTGAACTGCCCAACACGTACAGATATTGCTTAATACATGCAGAATTCTAGGAAGGATATTCTCACGCCCCGCATTCCTTTCCCCTCGTTCTCTCCATTGTGTGGCTCTAACGAACCACATCTGTTACTTGTTTAACCTTTCCTCTTGTTACAGCCCTCGTGTGGATCACCCCAGGTGCCTCTCGTCTGCTCCCTCATCAGTGGTGTATATAGTGTCTCCCTGTCTTGAGCTCTCCAGTCCAGTCAATATCGTTGCTGCCTGTATGTGCTCCTTAGTTTGCCCTGTGTTCTGGACTGATCCTCTCTACCCCGTTTTGACCCCCCGTGATCCCTTTCTTTTCGCCTTGCCTGTTGTTTTAGTTGAATAAAGCCCGTATTGATTTTTCACGTGCCAGCCTCCGCCTCCGTCTTTCCCCGTGACATGACAGATACGTACATTTTTGTTCAAAAAATGATGTATTCGCCATTTTAAAGTACAGATCTAGGTATTTTTAGATCACTCAGAAAGTTTTTTATACCGTGGAGTACAGACATTTTATACTGTCAAATGTTCAAATTTAAATGGATTCTGATTGATTAATGCTCCTTGACAAGTACTGTGTCACCAAGTGATTTATAGTCACCGTTCTTTAAAGATGGAATCAAAGAGTCCAAAATCCTATGGCCAAAAGACTGCAGTTTTATATGGCTGCTAATGCAAATTTTTGGGAATTGTACTTTTTGTTACTACTGTATGCAATGTTCCAGGTTCAATTAAAATGCTACATAATGTGCAGGCTACTTTAAAGTTTAACATTAATGTGAAAAAATATTAATAATATTACTTTGACCTGTCCTGACAGGTTACTGTGTATGTTTTAATGCAGGGTTTTTCCACCTGGGGTCCAAGGCGCTGTGAGGGTCCATATGGTAATTTCGTAAATTGAAGAAACTTCTGTATTTTTAGCCAGTTTACATACTGGACCAGAAAAACCATGTCAAATGAAGTGAAGTGTATACATTTTTAAATAAACGTTACTTCTTATTCTTTGAATCATCCTACCCCCCTTTTATCCAGTGTAATTCACAGTAGGGGTTGTCGTAGTAGCACAATGGCTGGTGTGACCCGCTATGTCATAGCATTCCATTGCTCCCTGATCTCAATAAGGCAGAATTTGTCACCTGTGTTACAAAGAATGGATCCCTGTGCTTACTGCAAAGGGATTGCCAATCAGACAGTGGCTGAGTCAGGATTCTCCTGTCGGCAACATTCGGCAAAACTGAATGGTCAAGAAGCACATTCAGTCAAAAGGTGTCATAAACTGTGCTGTATACCAAGGTTATCTATCCTTGCATAACTGAATCAGTCTGTAATCGAAAATTCCCACTGAAACATTAATCTCTAATTATTCCAGACTGAAATGTTCAACTTCTAGCAGGGACCAAGTGTTATTCAGAGATATGTGACGATCAAATAATTATGTTCAGTATTCAAAATGTAGCAAAAAACATCGTGCAGGCGTACTCAGGAACTGAGGAAAAAGGTCGCATATCGAGGACAATCCCAGGACATTCAGAGGGATGATAAAGTGGGTCATTTAATACTTTATGGGGACAATTAATTTTCATACCTCAGAGAAAAAAAATCTAGGAGGGGGAAAAAAAACTGGCTTGTGAAAAGAAGACATTTATTTTCATTTTTGATTTAGTGGCTTGACAGGTGATGGATTTTATTTCTTATTATTCATATTTTATATTTTAAAATGCTGTATCAAGAGTTCAGTGCGACTGAATCAGGGAGCATCCTAACATAAAATTGCAGTAACAAAGGCCTTTCACTGAGAAGTGTGGGGAAATGCTGCCAGTGGGGATCAGTGACAGAACGTCGGTTTGCCCGCTACCTGGAGGTCCCCAGAGTGACATGCTGTGGCACCGTCCCCTCCCAGTGGAACCCTGTTATGATGCCTGCGAGCCATTAAGGACTTAACAGAAAGGTTATGATTACAGAGGAACAAAGGTTATCTCACCAGCTGCCTAAGACGGCACTCGCAGTGCGATGTCGGCAGCAGGGGGGGTGCCTCAAAGGAAAAGATGAAGAATTAGTCAGACCTCCTATTGCCTGATAAAAAATTGAATATTTTCAGTTTTAGAAGAATTATTACCATTACGAGTAAGTCCTTTCAGCTTCCTGTCTTATGTTCACTCACGTTTTAGATGCTTATTTTAATCGGTTTTTAAAAAAAGGTTTTATTTACTGGGATTTAAAAAAAAAAATAAGGGAAATAATAAAATAATTATTTAAAATAATAAGGGAAAACTGCACCCCCTACAGGTCTGTCTGGTGGAAGCACATTTCTGAGGTGTAGACCTCATTAAGCAAACATGGGTCACTTCCCAGAATTAAGTCAAGAGTTTTGATTCGCTCTCTGAGTGTTGTGGAGACAACTGCATTACCCTGCATCAGGCAAGCAGTTGGGTGGATGATGGATGGATGGAATGATAGCAATGAAACAGATTAATGATGATACATACATGCTTGAATGAGAGATGCTAAGAATGTGACATTAATAATAATAATAATAATAATAATAATAATGATAATAATAATAATAGTAATAATTCAAGGTACCAACTTTCTTGGTTCTGTGTGCCTCCCATTGTCAGTGTAAGTGAATCAGGAATGAGACAATGTGTGTCCATTCCAGTCTAGGAGTCACTGGGTAAGTTTTCAAACCTCCTGACAGTTGAATCTAGGCTAAGAGTAAAATCCTTTTTAAGTCTCCTAAAAAGGTAAAATTGACCTCAGAAATAGTCTGGGGACGGGCGCTTTCTCTGCGAGGCGGCAGCGTTTTGGAAGGCGCCCTCCTGCCCACACTGATTCTGCCTCATTCTGCCTCATCTCCATCGCCGTACTTCGTCTCGCTCTTTCTCTTCCCCCCCAGGTACCCGCAGAGGTGTTTAGGTGCTAATTGCTTTACAGAGGTCTCTCTTCTCCCAGCCCTGCAGACTCGGTGCAGATGGGGGCAAACAGCAGGTCTCACCCCCAGCAGGCAGACCTGCTACTTCTCCCCTCGGCAAACCTGTAAGTAGCATGTGGGGTTGATGGAAAGAATAAATCATTACAATCGCCCCCTCCAGGCCTCCTGACTGAAAATGATTTCCACACAATTTACTTCTTCTCTTAAATTCCGGTTTCACATTGAAATATTGAAAGCATCTCTTTGCGCTTCAGAGGAAGTCATGTGTGAATTTTCGTCCGTGACTTCATGTCCGTGACTTCACATTTCAGGTGGATGAAATCAGATATATAACTTTGGCTGCAGAGCACAGAGCCGTATAGTGATTTGAGTAATTGTAACATAGATCTTTCCCACCAAAGAGCTGACTGTTTGGTGTTATATTTGTCTACACTGCGCTGCATTCTGAGAAAGAAGCTGTCAGTTCATGCAGTAGGGAACTGATAGTTCCACTCTCATGTACCTATGACTGCTTATAAAAGCTTCATCAGATACATTTGTATCCACCACAAATCCCCGCTTTCCAAAAGCAGCCTCCTTAAAGGAAGCCTTTCAAGTCGGCTGTTTCGCGTTCATCTTTCGAATTGATACTGTCTGCGCTGTTTCCCAGGGCAACTCAGTTAAGACGACATCACAGATCGAAAAGGCACGTCTGCATCTTCAGTGCCTGAAGCATAAATGCACCTGTCTTCATTCAGATACTACTTTCAAGTGATAAAGTTTAGGAAATGCTTTTCATGTCTAAGCGATGTACTTAGAAGGAGCCAGGATCAGTGACAAATAGTATGTTAGAGACAACAGTGGAATTTACTGCCAGGTCAAGATTTTCATGTAGTTCTTGAGAAGTACGAGACAAATTAAACATGCAAACATGAATGCAACATGAAATCTGATGAAGGAAACTTAATGAAACATCTGCTGTAAAGTAATGTTTGTCTTTGAAGAATTAAAGTGTTATCCTTTATTTTCCTTTTATAGAACATAACAATTAAAATAAATTAGTAATATATGTCCTGACTGCATATTCTTGATTAAAATTACTAAATATTTATCCTGTAATGAATCATGGAGTTTATTGAAGTTTGGGAAAGAATCTTCTGCATGTACATATTTGAGCATCTATCAAGAAGGCAACACATGGCATTTACACAGCAGGGGGGGTGCGTTTTGTTATTTCTCCAGATGTTTGGAGACAGCTGAGGAGTCTGGATCGTCTGCTGTCTTGTTCTGTAGCTTTGGTTTCACTATCATCTGCTGTCTTGTTCTGTAGCACTGGCTTTACTACAGACATTTCAGTGCTATGGTTGGATTCTTTTCCAAACACCAGAGATGTACTGAAGTGTTTCTACAATTCGGCTCGCATTTCACTCACATTCCACTCACTGCAATGTGGAATATTAGCCTCTCCAATGTCTGGCCAATCAGGTGACAGTAACACAGAGAAGGCCCTGGTGATCTGTGTGCTGCCCCTAGATGGACGCTGCTGTCGTATGGGCGTTGAGCGTTGAGGTGCCACTTCAATGATGTGAATTAAATGTTTAGCTTTATAAATGGGTGAATGTGCTTAACTGGAAATTCCAGATAGGATGAATGTTATTATTATTATTATTAGAGGTTTATAAACTTTAAATTTCTGTTTTTATTTGTGTTGGTTCATGATTTGTTTCACTATCACTTCCAACTGCACCATGGTAGTTCAGTGCACTATAAAAGAAAGTGGTACCTTTCAAACATAACAGGCGAGGGAATCTTCCTTTTCTGCTCTTCAGGCTTTGTAATCCCTAAATAAAATAAAAATGAAACCAGCCTGCTATGGTGCATTGGCTTTATATCCCCAGCGGGTATAGAGTCGGGTATAGAGCCGGGACACGCCAAGCACATTTTTCCTTTCGTGCAACATACCTACAGATGAAACTAAACACTATATGAGCAGGAACTTAGGCAAATGTTCTGCGAGTATCAATCATTGTCCTAAATTGGTTTGATGAAAACTCAGATGTGTGTATAGATAGAATAAAAATCTAAGTATGGTGTTTTAATCAATAGTAATTGATTCATGTTCATTAAATATATTATCATTTAAATACAGAGCGCTAGCACTGTCTGCTAGGTGCTCCATTTTGCTCCTGCAGTCCAAAAGCATGCAGGTCTGTGAATGGTGTTTCTACATTGCCCAAGGTGTCAGACTACATGCAAGTGTGTTTCAGGGGTGATTCTAGGGGTGGGGCAGGAGGGGCCAGTGCCCCCATAACAACATGCACGCCCTTCCTGTGGCACCCCGAAATACGTATGCTACTTGGGTCTGAAATGTATTATTCTTATTATTATTATTATTATTATTATTACTGCTATTTACATTTATATGTGTGGGCTAAAATTGTACGCACTGGGAACAGCCAAAACACAAACATAGGCACATTTTCTTGATGAACTCTTAACGCCAGTGTGCCGGGTGGTCGAATCACTTCAGTTGGGGAAAAGTGAAGTTATCCACAGAATAAAATAATCAAGTCTGTGGAAGCAAGACAGTCTAAACGAGAAATCAGAGTGAGCTATTTGTAACAACTGCAAAATGTAATGGCAAAGCACTGCATAAATAAGTTTTCCATTTTCAAAGTTGATTTTGCTCCAGTTGAAATGGTTTTAAACCTCTACTGGTGTGTCCCCTGCCTTATACCCAGTGCAACCTTGGCTATGGTCCAGGTGCTTGGTGTCCTCATACTATATAAGTGGTTAGGGAAGATGAAAGTGTAAATGGAAGAGCAGGGAAAGTGGTAGACAGCAGGAAACTTCAAAGCGAAACATCTTAGCCAAGCCCTTGTTGTCTGAAGTGAACAGGAACTGAGGATATGCAGCACTGAATTCTGGGTAAGGAGAACTGTTCTTATCCAGCTGTGGATCACAATCAGAGCACACTCCAGGATGTAGGTATTTATTCTTTTTTTGAACAAAGTGACTCCATTGTCAATGGAAAATCTATTCTTGTCAGGTAAAAATGACAAGATTGCCAGAAAAGTAGGGTACTTGTATGAGGATGGATTCATTACAAATTTATATGATTCTGAGTTCAGGTAGGCCTAAATATATCTGTTGGATTCTTATCCAAAATCAGTTGAACATTTTTTTGGAAATAAAGCTCTATAATGCACTCCTTCTAAGAATGACCTAATGCAAACAGCTTTGTGAATGGCTGATATGTGTCTAGAATATCTTTACTTTTTCATTTACAAATCTTTGTTCTCTATCCCTGCACGCCTATGAAGTGACTGTAATGGGAGTTTGTTTATGCGCTAATGCTACACCTAGCTCAGCTTTGAAAGGATGTGAAGGGTAGAAAACCACTTAAGCAGGAGGGATTGTCCTCTCATAGCCAGGGTTTAGCACATTTTCTGCCCCTCAGGCAACCTGACGGCAGCATTAGCAGGTAGCGTGGTCTTTGAGGACCCTGTGACATGTGCAGGAATCTGCCGAATCCCAGCAGGAAGCGTTCAGTATCACGCTGATGGACAACAATTGCGTTCTCCACCCAGATGGCCATGAACAATGCAGACAACATGCAGGCTGGTGGCCGCTGATTGCCACAAAAAAGACCCACATCACGGCCACACTTAAGACTTCAGCGACCTCCTTTCATTTCCCCAGCACCAGTGACGTGGCCAGAAATGAAATGGCAGGTGGGCAAAAATAAAAGTGGGTTGGCCACACAATCCAATATAGCTCAATAGCATTTACAGTACATTACAAAGGCAAAAGTGTTCTGCTCTGCGTTGGTCTGTTTTGCTATGCTCACTTTCCTCAACAGCAATCAAAATCAAACCATTCTGCTCTCTTCATTTACTACAACAAGACACTATATACAAAATCTGAACAAGCACCTCACAGCATATGTAAGGACAATGAAAACAGCTTCACACACAGCGACTGCAGAGAGTATTAAGCAACAAAGCGAAGTCATGTTATATAATAAATTTGTGATGCACATCCATTGTCCATGGCCACTTTAAAGTTCCGAAATCAAACTCCAGTACAGCAAAGTATTATTTAACTTAAGTGGTTGCCTGCTTTTCTTCTGGGTACCACAGCTATCTCTGCTCTCTGAAAGTACTCACAGACTGCTGCAAAAAAGAGAAGAGAACAATTTTAGGCCTATTTTTGATGTCTTCCTGGAGTCATATTAATAAGTTAAAAAAAATCCTTCTGGATAAATAAAGTATCTCTATATATCTATCTATAAAATAATATTAGCTGGTTCTAGTTCCAAATTCCTTGGTCATCTCGAACAGAAACTTTTGTAGTTCTTGGCCACTTTCGTCTGTCGCTTTCACACCTCACATAGGAAGTGTGACCTTTATGCTAAATAAGCAAGGGATACACAAAAATGGTCTTAGATTAAACTTCATACGAAACTACACTGCTACCCCAAAACAATGGAGAATGTTATTGTGGGGATCGATTGCGATCAAAACTGGATAATTTTATTTATATTTAATTTATACGACAAATGACGTGTTTTTATTTTCATTATCAAATCTGTGTAGCACGTCAATCTTCCGTTTTCCACAAAATAATAAAATGACGTAACGCTATTCTGCTAATAAACCCTGGCAAATTTCACCACCAGCTTAAGTATCCACTGAATTTTCCGATGCGGAAATATGGAAATGCAAGCAAAAAAGTATTCATCAATGCATTAAAGGTAACTGACGTATAAAAAGAATTCTATCTGCTCATTTTTTTCTCCACTACTGCTGTCTCTTTTCCCAGCACTTCTGCATAACTTCCAAGTTGACCAACAAGTTATCTGTAAGCTCCACCGAAGTAGTTCGTGTTCAAATGAAGAGTGGGGGCTATAAAGAGTTCCTGCTTCCAAGGAACTACAATCAGTTCCTGTGAGGGATTGACAACAGACGTTCCTACTTCCGGAAAATGGTTCTTGTGGTGGGAAAATGCCTAATAATAGTAGATTTGTTAGAAGATAAAAGTTGATTGGGTGAGCCTAGGCCCACCCATAGCTACATCCCTGCCCAATTTTTGGTTTTAATGTACAGCACTTTGTGTCAGCTGTGGTTGTTTTAAAGTGCTTTATAAATAAAGATGATGATGATGATGATGATGATGATGAATAACAATGACTACCCAAATGCGACTGCCCCCTCTAGACCTTACCGCCCTGCGATACATGAAACATCTTACTGTCATGGCTGCCAGCCATCCCATGCTGCCCTGCACTCAAATACGCCCCTATCCCTATCCAGATCGACAGAGGTAGAAAGTTCAGGTTCAGAAAGTAGAAATCCAGGCCAAGATTTTGTTTCAACCAACCAGTTGAGTATAAAGAGTCACAATCACAGAGTACTCAACTGATGGGTTGAAACAAAATCTTGGCCTGGATTTGTACTTTCTGAACTTTCCACCTCTGCAAATTGATATAAACTTTCACTCAGCTTGTTGCCCAATGCCGTTCCCCTTCATCACCAAATACGTCCCTCCGGGGTTTCCCCCGCAGTTCGTTCCCCATGTGCGTTCCTACACAGCACAACCTGGGCTCATAACCTGGATTCAGACAGCAGTGGCCCCCCTGAGGTGCTTAACCTGAATCGCTCCAGTAAAGCCTCCATAAATAAAAAGTGTGTCGTTCTGGATAGAAGCGTCAGCTATGCAATAAACAAATAATAATAAAAAATAATAGCTACTGTGGGTTATTTGTTATGGGGAGTCACACAAACTGAAGATAGAGGATTTAGTGAGGATTTACATCTCAGTAAGGGATTGGAGACGGATGTAGACTGTAAAACTGAGAATGTCAAATAAAAAAATGGAACAGCAGAATATAAAACACACAGTAAACTGTAAAGGATGGAAGGCGATTAGGCATTAGACAGAAACGGATATTCAGAGATTTGCATTATTAATAAACTATTTGTCTGTTGGAATAAGAAGGACTATGCTTAATAGTGTGGACGACTGAGACATTGTAGGTGGTCTGGTCAAATTAGTGATCAGGGTAGCTACTTATGTTTAATGTATGTGTTCAGTTTCTAGGCAGTTGGCAGCAAAGTTCCGTTTAGCTCACTGTGGGTTTACAATTGCTGTGTAGCAGTCATACCAGGGCTGTCAAAGAGTCGTGCGTGTGTTACCCTGGATAAGTCAAATGAATACATCTAAATGTAAATGGGGTGGAGAGAGATATCCTTCTTACCAATCGCAGCATGTTTTCGGAATTGCTTTTGCAGTGGATGAGGCAGTGTGTGTGTGTCTGTGTGTGTTTTCGTGTGTGTGGGTAGTTATCTTAAGGCAGACAAATCTCGCAAAGGCTGATATTGCTGGGTACTGTCCACCAAGCAATTTTTTATAACTCTATATGTTTTAAAAAAAACTGTTTGTTATCAGATTTCATCTCTTTGGAAAGGAGCTCGTTAATTGCGTTAAAGTGAGGAGCCCTTTCGATATGAATGCAAATGCGTGTTTCTTAGGAGTCAAAACTCGTTTGCATTATGCTCATGCACACAGAGAAATGAATGTTCCTAATGGTTTTAACGGGAAAACATGCACGTTGATACCAAGGTACTCGAAATTATCAGCAATTAAATGTGCCGCATCCGACAAAGCACTCAGGAATTCAAATAGCGGGCCCAAACAATAAACACCGACCACTATCGCTGTGATTAATGACGACGCGAATGTCCGGGGAATGCAATAAAACAGGATGAATCTTTAAAGACAATAATAGTCCTTATGGACTTTAATACTTGAGTAAAGGTCTTGAACAGAACACAGACAAAGTAGATGTGCCTTAAAAGGCTTTTCTCTCGAAAGGCGATCCATTTCGTGTGAAGCAGAGGACGGAGCCCTTCCCACCCATCACAGATGGGGGGCTAAAAATAGGCAAACTGTCTTATGCCCTCACAGGGCCAGACCACTTTTTGGTTTATATTTATAGTCATTATCAGAACTAACACACCCCCAATTTCCTTTCCCCTGAGGCGGAAACGTATGACAAGTTTATTGATTAAAGCAATTATTTTCCACTGCACCTATTTGTACCCTAAGTTTTTTTTCCTGTGCTTTTCCACCAGTATTACCTATTCATGCTGTGCTAGTCTGCCTTTATTCCATAATATAAAGGGTTAGAGCTTTGAAGTTTTACATTATAGTCCTCATTGCAGACTTGGAATTGAAAGTGAAGTTTTTAACGCAAAGCTTAAAAAAAAATAAAAACCTTTCCACAGTCATGTCCATCTTTATTTTGAACCCATAGGCGATTTGAAGTGTATATTTGACTCGGCCTGAAGGGAAACAAGCAAGTCATTTGCTGCGTCTGTCAGGGATATCAAAATAACTATTCTGTGTCCTATAGACAATATGAGAAGGTAATGGTTATACCATGTTCATCTTCAGAGCACGATGTTCTCCTTCTTGTGCTGCATTTCCCTGTGAGTGGTTCCTCGTTGATTTTTCACTGCAGGCCCTGTGACAGTGGGAACTACGCTTTAGGGATCACCCAGCACGTCGCTCGTGATCTCCACCATCGTTACCTCTCCTTGGTTCAGCGTGGTGCCCGATTTTCTTCCTGCTCTTATACGCTTGAAAATGACTGGAACAAAATTATGGCTGTATACCTTGATAAAGAAATGACAATAAAACATAATGAAAAGTAGAATCACTTTCTTGCCATGCATGATTTTAAGAACCGCAAGGCATTACATCCCTGTAGCGTCAATTTTATTGTAATTTTATGTTTTTGTTATTTTTAAGAACAAACTTTAAATGAAAAAATGAAACACCACAACTCAGATTGTAAAATGTTATTACCCTAGATTTCTATCTATACCATAACAAGATAATAAGAATGACTATTCGTGAGTGATGGGGATACAGATTCAGTTGGGACTCTGTTCTTGTAGCCTTTAGCGAGATACATGCACCAAACTGCTTATTACTTTTTTTAAATGCTGAAAACTGTCACTCCGCCTCTTAAGGGTGATTTATCCCTTTGTTTTTGTAGTTTTGGAATGCGGATGCATTGTCCATTAGTGTAGCTTCTGCATGATTCTCAGCTCTTACTTGAAAAAAAAAAGAAAAACATGAAAATCGCAGTACACGGAGGTCCATCCATGAAGCGTGTGCATCCACACCTCTCCAGACGGAGGGGGGCAGGTGCATTTCAGGGTAATTAATCATTGAAAGTGTGCAGCGTGTTGCTATTGCAGTGGGGGTGGGTGTGTTGGATACGTGGACATGCTCGCCGTTGCCTGAAATCCTTTCCTATGGGACGTGTGGGCGTGTCCGCGAGTAGTGTAACGGTGAAAAACATGGGCTTGTAGTAGTGTAGAGGCTGCTCTTATAGCTCCCAGGACGAGGCCTGCCTCTGTTTAAATGTACTTGTAAGATGCTTTGAATGTACGTGTCAGCTAAATAGTAACAGTAATAACGATGTGGCTTTAAGGGACAGGAGCCCTTTGTAAGCTCCCCCATCTCTGTACACCATAATGACTCCAGTGCCCGGCCACACACCTGTGACATCAGGCTGGGCGTCATCTGGTCCATTAATGCCGTGAGGTTCCGGAAGCTTCTTTCTTCGTGTCCGGCCCGACGCTGTTATGCTTCTGAGAATAATGGCCCCCACACATCACGCAGGCGCTGGCAGGGGCTGTATGAATCATCGGACGGCCAGGGCGACAGTAATGGGTCTAATTCTCCACAGGAGAGCCTGTGTGTCTCTGACAGGGAGGCTGTCGCTTGCATCTTTTTTTGTGATGGAAAGCGTTGGCAGAAAGATTAACTTTACGGCGGTGTTCTGGTGATCCACCAGATGTTTCCTTCAGAAGGCTATTTATGCTACGAATTAGTGTCTGCTTTGCTTTTAGTTTGGTTTATAAATTGATTTTTTTTCTTTCTTTCCTCCCTTCTTCTCTTTCCCTTCTTTCCAATTTGCATCTTTCTGACGAAGTATCACGGCTGTCTGTTAAGTAAGATGCCAGCAGCGGCTTCAGTAATCAGGGAGATCCGATTAACAGCCTCCAGTCAATCGATCGGCTGAAGATGCCAGCTCCCAGTCCGCCTTACCCCAGCGTTTGTAATTAGCTGAACTGGGAGTCTGGAATGGATTATATTGCTTGTGAAGATAATTGATCATTATATGTAGGTATTTGATTAAATTTTATCTGAGGTCATCAAAAAAGCAACAAATCCTTTATACAAAGTGCTTTACTTGAAATACAAGAAAATTTGCTGAATATTAATAGTTAGCAGTTAGATGGATGGATGAATGAATGGATGGAAGGATGGATGGATGGAAGTTTTCTTTACTTGAATCTCGAATCTACCCCCCACACCCTGTTGACACATTTAAGTAGGGGGGTCACTGAGAGCTCAAATAACCAAGGAGCCTGGGACCATGTTAATGTGCCTGTGGGTTGGATACAGAACAGTGAAACAAAGCAAACAGAAGATAGGAATGAGCACTGCAGGAAAGTGCTGATGCAGATAAGTTGCGTCTTTCTACTAAGTTCAATTGAAAGAACTGGCTTCTCACTGGCGTAGAATACTCCAGCTGGCCACTTCATTAAAATCTGTGGAAAGGCACATGCACGCACACGTGGACACACACACACACATACACACATGCACACACACACACACACGCACACACACACACACACGCACACGCACATGTGCACACACATGCACGCACACACAGCAAGCACACATACTGACACACGCACACAGACACACACACGCACACACACATGCACGCACACACAGCAAGCACACATACTGACACACGCACGCACACACACTGACACACGCACACACCCTCACACACGCACACACACACACACACACATGCACGCACACACAGCACGCACACACACTGACACATGCACACAGACACACACATGCACACACGCACACACATACATGCACGCACACACACTGACACACGCACAAAGACACACACACACACACATGCACGCACACACACTGACACACGCGCAC
>JAODLC010000065.1:15691778-15709457 GCA_026781145.1 Hippopotamyrus pictus
CACACACACATACACACACGCACACACATACATGCACGCACACACACTGACACACACACACACATGCACGCACACACACACGCACACACACTGACACATGCACACAGACACACACATGCACACACACATACACACACGCACACACATACATGCACGCACACACACTGACACACGCACACAGACACACACACACACATGCACGCACACACACTGACACACGCGCACACACACACACACTCAGGACTTTGAAGCCTCTCTGCTGTATTTACAGTGCCTTGAAAAAGTAGTCATACCCCTTCAACTTTTCCACATTTTGTCACATTACAACCATGAACTTGAATGTATTTTATTGGGATTTCACGTGACAGACCAACACAAAATACTCCATAATTGTGAAGTGGAAAGAAAATGATACATGGTTGTCAAAATTTCTTGCAAAGAAAAATCCCCCCCCCCCCCCCAAGTCAATACTTAGCAGAACCACCTTTAGCTGCAATTACAGCTGCTGGTCTTTTGGGGTATGTCTCATCCAGCTTTGCACATCTAGAGACTGCAATTTTTGCCCATTCTCCTTTGCAAAATAGCTCAAGCTGAGTCAGATTGGATTGGATTGGAGAGCATCTGTGAACAGCAATTTTCAAGCCTTGCCACAGATTCTCAATGGGATTTAGGTCTGGAATTTGAGCCATTCTAACACGCGAGCTGAGTATGCTTTGATTTAAACCATTCCATTGTAGCTCTGGCTATATGCTTTGGGTCGTTGTCCTGATGGAAGGTGAACCTCCACCCACATCTCAAGTCTTCTGCAGCCTCTAACAGGTTTTCTTGCAGGATTGCCCTGTATTTAGCTCCATCCATCTTCCCATCAACTCTGACCAGCTTCCCTGTCCCTGCTGAAGAAAAGCATCCCCGCAGCATGATGCTGCCACCACCATCTTTCACAGTGGGGATGGTGTGTTCAGGGTGATGTGCAGTGTTAGTTTTCCACCACACATAGCGTTTTGCATTTAGCATTTTGCATTTCATCTGACCAGAGCACCTTCTTCCACATGTTTGCTGTGTCCCCTACATGGCTTGTGGCAAACTGCAAATGGGGCTTCTTATGTCTTTCCTTCAGCAATGGCTTTCTTCTTGCCGCTCTTCCATAGAGGCCGGAGTACACGACTTATTGTTGTCCTGTGGACGGATTCTCCCACCTGAGCAGTGGATTTCAGAAGTTTCTCAAGAGTGACCATGGGCCTCTTGGCTGCTTCTCTGACCAGTGCTCTCCTTGCCTGGCCTGTCAGTTCAGGTGGACGGCCATGTCTTGGTAGGTTTGCAGTTGTGCCATACTGTACTCCTTCCATTTTTGCATGATGGATTGAACAGTGCTCCATGTGATGTTCAAAGCTTGGGATATTTTTTTATAATCTAACCCTGCTTTAAACTTCTCCACAACTTTATCCCTGACCTGATCTGGTGTGTTCCTTGCTCTTCATGATGCAGTTTATTCACTATCGTTCTCTAACAAACCTCTGAGGCCTCCACAGGACAGCTGTATTTATACTGAGAATAACACACAAGTGGACTCTATTTACTAATTAGGTGACTTCTGAAGGCAATTGGTTGCACTAGATTTTATTTAGGGGTGTCAGAGGGAGTGAACACAAATGCATGCTGTACCTTTCAGATTTTTATTTGTGAAACGTTTTGAAAACCATGTATCGTTTTCTTTCCACTTCAAAATTATGTGCTACTTTGTCTTGGTCTGTCACATAAAATCCCAATAAAATACATTTAAGAGTGTGGTTGTAACGTGATATGTGAAATGTGGAAAAGTTCAAAGGATATGAATACTTTTTCATGGCACTGTATATGCTGAAGACAATTCTTTTTTAAGGGATGTGTTCAAATTACTCACAAGAACAAAGACCAGCTGTTTCTTCAGTCCCCACGTATGTCACTAGTCCATACTACTTGTTTTCCTTTTTTCCAGATAGTTATAAGCATATAATCCCGCGATAGATTCAGCTGCTGTGGGGAAATAGTCCCTTTATGTCAGCTTACTGCTTTTTTCTACCATTGATCAATCAATAACCAGCACATTGCACAAATGTTTTGTTCTGACACTTGGTCTGCCGTAATTGAGGCACATTTGTAAGTCAGATCTTGCATTTATTTATAAAATGTGTGAAAGTAACACATCAGTCAAAGCATTTCTCGATGTTTCTTGGTTTGCTCTAATAATGGCACAAACACCCAGAAATTATGTGTGCATTTTTTATGTGAGAAAGTAAAATGCGTTTTGTGAATCAACAGAAACAGGATGCATACTATGGCATCATGGAAATGAAATAAAAATTCATACAAAGGACGAAGCCACATACAGTACTAATATATATTACTGAAATCTGCCAATATAATCTTTACAGTGCATATTCCAAACAGCCTCCACAGCTCCCACTACATGCATACTGGCTGAACTAAAGACCACCATGGTGGGAAACAATTTACATTAAATACAAAATGGTGTCCCTTTGCCTGATGGGAAATGCAAATAATAGTGCAGGAACAGGTTAGTGGCTCTGGTAGTACAATAAGGGAAGGTTACAGTTATAATTAGGATGCTTTCACTACACTTTTGGTACTAATAAATTGACATTGTACTTTTTCCATTGATTTCCAGTCCAGTACCAGTATCGAAGTACTAAACCAGATGGAGTACCCCTTTGGTACTTTGGGGTGAGACTTGTAAATGTGTTCATTGTTGATTGGTTAAGCAAACAACCAACCTCTGAAACACAACTGTCATCTTCAAAAAGCATAGTACGAACTCAGAAAACAACATCTGTTGGGTCAGAGCAACAGATTCAACAAGGTCTGGGTGGCATGACGTGCAAGAAATAAAAAGAGCAATTCAGAAAAAAACAAAAGCTATGACATAGTACGGCTGCACCATACTGAAAAAATTTTTTAATATCACAATTAACATTGGGATTTTAGTAAAGCAAATAAGGGGCTCAAAATAAATACATTTCACAAAACCCATCTATGATTGATTTACACAGCAAAGATGAAAATGGTTATGAATGGTTTGGAGGGAGCATGCAGAGCTCATGCAAAAGCAGTGGAGGCTAAATTCAAACAGATTTTTTTTTACATATACTTGATAATTTTGAAAAGGAACAAACATTAAAATTGCAAAGCTTGCTAAGTTTTGTTTTCTATGACAGAGTATAAATGTTTTAGCGAAACAGAAACCCCCATGCTATAATGTCTGCACAGAATAAAGGTCTGACAAAGTCTGGGGGGTCTTTCACGAAGCAGGATTTCTTGCATCCCTGGAGAACTTGTCAGATTTAATGTAGTCTGAACTACATTTAAGTGGATGAAGATATAGTCCATTTAGTCCAGACTACCTTAAATCCAACAAGTTATCCGGCTAAGCAAGAAATACTGCTTCGTGAAAGACCCCCATAATCTCACCCCAACTGACTATCACTTTGAGATGCGAGAATTGCATGAATGTAATATGTGATGTTGATATTAACATTGCCTAGTGCTGTAGTATACTATAATAGCCATTTTGGAATTCAGTACAAAACACCCCACTGCCCATCTTGATGACGTCATTCAGTCCCCTGGTGCAGTGGTAAGTGCTCCTAAGAGACCAGGGTGGCACCAGAGTAACAAAGAGAAACATTTAAGTGAGAGATACGAGGCACGAGATGGAAGAAGAGAGTAGACTTAGGAGAGGCTGCAGTCTCAGCTGAATGGGAAACATCTTGTGCTTAAAGTATTTAAACCTTAAAGACAGTGCCTCATCATTTCTGCCTCAAAAGGCACAAAATATTAGAAAAACAATACAGCCCACATGACTCCCATTCAGCAGAGGGATCCTTATGTGGGAGAATAATGTCCACACCACTTAAACAACATTTGTGGAGTTTAAGTCACGTGATTTTTATCACTTAAACCATTGACTGATATGGAGTGATTGTGATGTATCTTTTCTGTATTGTCTATCCTCAGTAAATGAGCACAATATGAAATGCTATGGATTGGGGGCATCTTGGGTCAGAATCGTTACAGACTTTATGGATTAGTGCATAAAAAAGGCCAATTTTCCAGAGGTGTGAGAAAGTGAATGTACGTGGCCGCAGCTTATTGACAATCTGGAAAGTCTTAAGCTGCAGTTAATGAGCGATCTCCAAGCAGACCCTGACAAATCTGTCAAGAAAAGTGGGCAGAAATTGCAGGAAGCTGGTGGGCTAAGTTTTACCCAAAATGACAGGTCATTAAGCCTTGCATTGACTATGATGTTATTGACTAGGATGACTTGGATCAAAATTTGCCCTTCTCTCCTATATTTGATAAAATATCAGCTGAAACTTATTTTTTTATGAGTTTCTTTTTTCAGTAGACACAATATTGATCGATATCTTACAGAAGACTTGTCCTCAATCTGCTTATCCAGTATATAGAGTATATTAACAGGTGGGAAATAAGAGCTTGGAATTGCAATAAAGTGACATAATTATTGCGAGAGAAACTCACAGTTGTTTATGGGTCTGTGGTTACTATTAGTACCGTGCAACTCCAGGGTTAGGGTTTGAGTTCCCATAACCATAAGACACAAAATTAGGGGGCATCTCTAAGTGGCCCATAGTCTATACCCTAAGCAAACCTGCTCCCCTCCCATCCTTGTGATAAGCAGCTAGAAGATGGTCTGGAATCTTGACAATATTGACTTTAAAAGGCCTTGTTTATTTACCGGGTTTAAAAACTGGAATTCATGCAGGTGTAATGTGTCATGTTAGCAGGATGAAAATACCTGCCCAATATACAGCCAGCCCATTATAAATGGCCTAGCAGGGTGTAGATCATAAAACATCATGAACCGATGAATTCTCAGGTTCACTAAAACCCAATGGGGAACTGTCTCTGAAGTGTCTACTCCTAGTCTCCTCTCCCTCAGCTGCATAGGAGAGTAGAGACAGGTGGTGGAACCATATGGAGTGGCTATAACTGCTTTCCTTCTGGTTAGCATGAAGCTTTCACAGAACATACAAGGCTGGAATAGTCACATTCAGCAACCCGCAGGGGCACCTGCCTATTAGCCTTCTGCAAAGCCTAGAAAATAAAGTAGGTCTTACCTATTGCTTAATAAATCTAGGATCCAGAATGCATGGCAGCGTCACCCAGATAGTCCCAGTAATATCTCTCCGATCACACCTCTGCAGCTTTTCTCAGAAAAACAAGGTTGTCAAAATGTTTACATTTCAGTACCTGGTTCTTGGAATCGGTTGGCTGTGTTGGAAAAGTTTTGATTTCTGAGGAAATTAAGAGAAGAGAAGAGCGTCTCAGCTCCTGTATTCCTGCTACACTCCCCCTACAAAGTGGGCCTCTGGCTTTTGCTTCAACAGCAATCTGTCAGACCTTCGGCACAATACTTATCATCTCTTCCCCAGCGAAACTAGCAAACGCAGCAGTTGTCAGAGAACTCTGAGCCTGCCAAGAACACTCCAGAAGCAGTAGCCGTAATCCGCCGATTTTTACTTTGTACTGTATTCCAACCCGTTCGCCTTTCAGTTGAGGGTCTTAGAGATAGTGGAGCCAATCCCAAGCTGCACAGGGCAGGAGGTCAGAGATACTTCAGGCACCAGTCGATTGCAAGGCGCGTGCACACACACACACACACACACACACACACACACACGCGCAATCACACGCAAAAGGTGAATAGGTCAATTTAGACACACCAGTTTTTTTTATTTTTTTAAATGCAGGGGTGTCAGTGCGGTATGGATACCCTGGCAGATTTGGGGGGGGGGCAAAGTGACTTCTCAGGGGGTCCAGAATTTGTAAGTGTGCCCCTGTTTAAATGTATGGTTTTGGACTGAAGGAGGGCACTCAGATAAACATGGGATGAACACACAAACTCCACAGACACACAAATTACGCTGTCCTTATTATTTTAGCTATTAAATTTTAAATGCAAATCTGCTTGAACTACAACATTTTTTCCCCAAAAGCAACAGTTTTACCTATTTATACAACTCAGTAATTTGCTGGAGCAAATTAGGTTAAGTTCTCTTCTCAAGGGTACTACAACAGGGTCCTCTCCCAAGGCCTTGAACTCACAAGCTTAATATATACTTAATTCTACCCTATGTGCTGTCCTTGCCCATTCTTCTGTCTCTGTTTTCCAAAGTAAAAAAATATTTATATAAAAGCCCATTTTATAGACAGTGTGTCCTCCAGCTCCACTAAAACCTTCCAGAACAACCTTGAGCAATAAGAAATCCCTACCCCGTCTGTTCTCACCAACTGTTACAGCCTCTCTTAATCACAAGCCGTGCCAACACCTCCGATGTGCTCACTGTCATTGTGATTTTTGGCCAAAATCACTTTCTCTCAGATTTTTTGTGTGACCGTATTTCTCATATATGATCGCACTACATAGTAAAGGCTTAAGGTAATCAAATTTTCCTTGACTGGATATTTTCTAAGATGACAGACGTCCTTTGAAATGATCCTTAATGGTTTATATATTTAAAAAGCAGATTTGATTTCTTGTCCGTTTCCTTCATAAAGGATTAAGGGAGATGACCCCTACAATCAAAGATGTATTTTTTAAGCTCCGGTTCAAATCGCAGTGTTAGGAAATCCTGATGGAAGGTTTTAGCACAAGAAAAGAAAAATCCATTTCCTTCTTCCCTAATGCATTTCTACAGCTGACAGCTTAATGTGTGCACCTCAACTGAAAATGCGCCTGACTATCCACATTAGTTAAATTCAGGTTTATCTATGCAAGACTTTCTTTAAGCACCTGGAGGCTGCCAACAATTAACAGGTTTTGTAAGAGGTTTAATAACAGGTTTAATTTGCAACTGAAAGGGAAACATGACATTTTTCCCTGCATTATGTTATCTGCTGAGATGTGTCACTGGTGAATGAAAGGTGATGCAGAATTTACAGACATTAAAAGCTCAAGCTACCTTTGTAAGCCTAAGGTACAGTCTTCAACCCAATTAATATTTTATACTTAAAATTTTGTGCTTTCTCACAATTTCTACTTGTACACTGTTACAAGTTATATAAATATATAAATAGATTCCATGACCCTTCTTGGGTTAAGCAGTTGGAAAATGGATGGATGGATATGAACACAATCTGAAGATCCACCTACCTCTTTGTGTACTTTTTTAAAAGTACATCTTAGACTGTGAAGTTTGACTTTAGATCAGTCAAACCTTCTTGTTAATGACTAGGTACATTTAATTTTAAACCATTAGACTAGAAGAGTGTTTCTGCCTATTGTACTTGGTAACACAATAAATGATAGAGCTTTAGTTATCCTCTTGGAGGGAGGGGTGATTATTCCCTAACAACATTACAAAGGTAAATACCTCCCAGGACTCTAGTCTTCAAAGGAAATAAACAAAGAGAGCCGGGTTAGCTTTCCTCAAACATTTGCTCAGCCTACCAGCCTTTTTCACCTTGATATTACCCCCAATGCACAACAGCAAAGAACACGACACTGACTACGATGAACTGATAGCACACAAGCCAAATCTGTTGGACCCTCCAAAGGACTTTAGTCTCGGAGGAAAAAAAAAACTCCTTCCTCATCTCCATCCCAGACCAGCCTCCTCCACCGTCATTCATCTTTCTGACATTGAGCTGTAGGTGGTTCATCTTGCACCATCCAACCAAACTTTCCACCATATTCTATACTCCTTTTTTTAATTCCTTCAGTGATTTATCACCTCAGTCGCAGGATCAAAAGGGAACTTCTGAAGATTGGATGAGCCATAGTTGTACTTGGTATCAGTGATACACAAGAATGATTACGGTACTGTCCCTTGGCATATACCCCTATGTTGTTCAGCACAACATCGAATATTCAATTTCTGATACGGAAGAAATGTTAATGAGGTTTGTTAATGAGATCCAGACATTCATGGTGTTTGTTACCCTGCTTCCCTGAATGGTGCTAAATGCCCCTAACACGTCAACAAAGAGAATCCTCAAGAATCTGCTTGACTTAGCTAGGTATAAATAGGCTCTGTGAAGCAGGTACAGGATAGCATCCTCTACACCTGCATGTGTCTGGTATTCAAACTGTAGTGAGTCTTGGAAGTTCATAATGAGTGGCCTGAAACTCTGGAAGACCAGCATCGTTATATGGTATACCTGTATCACTGGTCTCTAGTCATTATGGGTACTGGAGCATCCCTTCTTACAGTAGGCACTGGGACGATTTCTTTCTGGTGTGGTAACCTTCTGCAGTCATGGGGCAGGTTAACCACGTGCTGCAGAGCCTTTCCCAGCTGGAACACGTAGTCTGGAGCTGATGTTATCAGGACCTGCTGGCTTACCTATATTTAGCCATTGTGGCTCTCGGCAGTGCTTTACTTGACGGGGCACAAATACTTACAAATAAAAGATGCATTACGATTTATTAATGATGAACAAACATCAGTATTTCAGTTGTGTTATTCATTGCTTGTTCCTTTAGTAGTTCACAGAAGTTTACATAATTAACAGCTATCATAACAAATATAGTAACTGTTTGAGATAAAACATGCTTCACAATTAATGATGAATTAACATGAGATCAATATGCAACTAAGACTTAGTATGTGGTTCATTAATATCTAAGTAATAATATAATTCTGTATTATTTGCGGCCCATCAAATAGAGTGTGTGACGACGGCAGGCAGAGCAGGGAACGGACAATCAGGATCCAGGACACGGCGCTTCAGGAACACGGGGTTTATTCAAAGACGCGAGCAGACAGGGCAGAACCAGGCACATGACGTTAATGACGGTACTGGGGATACATACTCTAACGTGGACTTAAATACACAGGACTTAATGAAACAACAAGAAACAGCTGATAACGTCGGGGTTTTACGTGAGGTTAAGGAGGGGGCATGGTTAAGGAGGGGTGTGGTTAACGGGGGGCGTGGTTAACGAGGGGCGTGGTTAACGAGGGGCGTGGCACACAGAAGGGTCGTATGAGCCGGGTTTAAGCTAACTGAGGGAGTGTGAAGGTGAATCTTCACAAGAAAGCGATGACCAAGACAAGTGTATGCATCACAAATATATGTATCTCTTGCATAGAACAAGTCCGATGTTCTATCCTCCCTTGTGCGTAAATTGTCTCATTGCTGGGAGAGGTGTCATTAAAGTAAATGGAGATAACTATGGATGTGCCGAGTTTGAAAACGTGAGGCAAACGAGTATATGACCTCACACTCAGTGTCTGCGTAGGCCGACGTCAGAACATAAATAACAATATGAGAACCTGCGCTGTAGGTAGTTTGGCCTTAGGCTCTGAGCCAGTGGCTCAACGTGTGGGCAGCAGATTTACCCTTTCACAAGCACATGCTCGGGATTATACCCCTTGGAGTTAATAAAGATGGCTCCCCCCCCAATGTGAAGCCTGAGTCCAGTGTATGCCGTTGCGGCCATGATTCTGTGGAGCACATTAAGCTGCACTCCCCTTTTCCCTTTGGCTCCTTACCAAGCCGAAGAGCTCATCCATCTTGTTCGGAAGTGATTTCATGTTCCCCTTAATCTCTGTAGACAGGTAGGGTTTGCAGTTGTTTCTCCTCTCTCTCTCTCTCTCTCTCTCTCTCCCCCCCTCCCTCACCTTAACTTACCTCGGTGCCAATCCCCCAACTCTAGAGGGACACCCCTCAGTTTGGACCAGGTGTCCAATCTCAGGGCGATGAGCTCTTGCCATGTATAAAACACGTCACTAGCAATGAAAAGACTGAATAAAGCAAAAGACAAAACAATGAGATCTAGAAAAAGAAGGGAAAAAAAATGCAGACCTGACAAGAATGCCAACAATGGCACCATCAGGCTGGATTCAAAGGGATAGACTACAGTGTAAATCGATTATTGTCAAAAAATTATTAGGTTGTATTCTATAGACATATTTTTATGATATTATGATTCACTTCTCATGGTAAATGTGCACACTACAGGTACAATTTTTATGTGCATGTTATTACATTACAGCACAAAGACCCCCAATCAGGGTGGGCTGTGGTGACATTCACTTCCCCATTCTGTATTCAGGGGGCAGGTCCATGCCATTATCACCGCAGTGAGCTAACAATAGCCAATAGCCTGTCACATAGAAGGAACTGGGTCCTTAGCCATCCCAGATAAATATGAACGGTTTTCTCCTACTGTAGACCCAGTTTCACCACTCCATCCCATGATCATTGGCTGCCATTCCCGCTAATCGCTTCCAAAAGTCTGCAGCAGAACCGGATCAAAAGAGGCCAAGGATGGTAGCAGCCTCAGCCGCAGCACCCGGCTGGCTGAAGAGCTGGAAAAGCCCAGATGGGGAACATCCATGATCTATGAATTTTCCTCTTCTCTTCATCTTCAACCTCGCTAATCTTCCTGGGGACCAGTGACACCCTAGCTTGTGGTGGCCCGTACAGATGGCTACTGATATTCCCATAAATACACACTCCTCCACTCTCACAGCACCGAATCTACGGAGCCAAACTTCCCGCCGAGTTTTCTCTCTCCCAGTAAACTCTCTCCTCCCCAACGTTCTTCTTATCACCCAGTATTAATCCTCCCCGTAATCAGCTTCCTCCCTCAGCTTTACCCACTAGAGGTTGATTCCATGAGCGTTTATGCAAGAACAGCTGGTGATTAATTCATATTTCGTTAATTAATGCCGCATTATCGGGAAAAACGACCTGGGAATATCATGCTTCCTTGTTAATGCAATACACAAATACTGAACACAAAAACTGGTGGTTAACTGTGTACGAAGCAGAAATGAATCCTCACCGGTTTTAGTTTAAGCCCATACAATCTACTTACCATAAACGTATATGCAGATGTTGCTCATGGGAGGTTTACTTACACAAAAATGTTCTGAGGGCAGAAGGAAAAATGATTGGTTCAGAGAGATAACCAATAAGATGGTAGAGGATGTGGCTCCAAGCAAGTAGAGGAGGTGGGAGCACCCAGTCAGATGTCTTGGTCCTGCCTCTACCAATTGCTTGGAGCCACTTCCTGTACAACCTGATTGGTTATCTCTCTGAACCAATCATTTTTCCTTCTGCCTTCAGAACTTTTTTGTGTAAGTAGTAACTCTCACGAGTGTGGAATGTTTCATTGGGTGAAGTGGTTGACATAGAAAGTAGCACTATGGCCTTTCCCCTATAAGGTTGTGTGTGCTTGTGTGTGTGTGTGTGTGTGTGTGTGTGTGTGTGTGTGTGGTATGCATATTCTTCCTGTATCCAATATGGATTTCCATTGGAAACCCTGTAGATCAGAAGTATGTTAGGTGAATCAATGTTACTAAATTGCCTTTATAGCATGTGCCCTATGATGCTCTGGCATACACCCAGGGTGCCCTATACACCCAGGGTGCCCTGTGCTTTCTGGGAAAGGTTCCAAGCTTGCTTAGACCCTGTACTGGATGAGTGATGATGCAGGGGCGTGGTGCATTGTTACATTCTAACAATGCTGAGTGTGCAGTTTTGGAATGTGATAATATTTCTTAAAATGCATTAAACATTTTCAGTTGCTATGCTCCAAACAAACAGTACTACCCATAACACCACAGTTGATAAATGTTAAATAATATTAAATATCTGTAAGTTTATACCAATGTTTGAATGGGGACTTAGTAGGGTGTACCTCTATGAAATAGATACAGAAATCAGTATGCCTCCAGTAGGGACTGAAATTGGAACTGTGAGTTTACCCTTCCATCCATCTTCTCACTGTTTATCCAGAACATGGTTGCATGGGGGCTTGGAGCCTTGCCCAGGCAGCATAGGCCAGAAGGTAGGGGAACACCCTGGATGGGATGCCAATCCATCACAAGGCACAGACACCATGTGAAATTTCGAGACGGCACATCTGTGGAATGCGAGAGGAATCCAGAGGACCCAGCAGAAACTTCCACAAGCTGTGAGTAGGTGTAGGACTCGAATCGCCTAACCTTGGTGGAGTGAGGCCATGGAGCTGCCCGCTGAGTTGTATAAGGAGGATTTACGCCTGTTTTATTTTACCATTTTAAATGCAATTAATTCTGAATGCTACCACTTCTCAGCAAGAGCAATTAGTGTGAATCCATGCATTTTTCTGAATACGTTCCCATTAATTACCAGGGCCTATAAGAAATGGGACATTTTACAGTTTGTGCTTGCTATCCACCTCTGTCGGGTGGAGGATGACCTTGCCATAGAAACAGCAGTCTACAAATAATCAGCAACGATGAAGGGATTTAAGAAAAAGCCTCCCCATATTCATCCTATGCAGAGTTAAACCATATGTTCCCCACAACTCTCTACCCATCACAAAGTCATTTGTCTTTGCTGAGCTTTCTGCTGTCCAACGTGTCTGTTGGAAACAGGATTTAATACAACACAAAAGAAACTACTTTCAGTCACATTTAAAATCTAAAAACCATTAATGGCAGCAGAATGAGTTAGTTTAGCAGCCGAAGTTTTTCAGTTCAGTGTCGCTCTTTAAGCAAACAGTACATTTCACTCCCTCCTTGACCCTCGATTTTACATCCATTTAATGACATATTCAGCATCTCTAGGGTGTGCACGGGCTACTTTTAATTAAGTGATGATACTTTAATGCAGTCTTTTCTACTCAAAAGTAAATCTGGTGGCCCGACTTCCTCAGCCGCAGCAGCCAGCTTCATACTTTTCTTCAGCTTTAACATTCTCACTTTGACTTTTACTTGTCTGAAAGCCATAATAAACAGAGCTCAGAAAAACGAAGCTGTGAAAGCAGTCCTAATCATTCAGGGACAAAAAGACAACTTGGTGCATAGTACAAAATACTTAGTGACTGAATTCATAGGAACAAATGAAGATACAGTACTAATAACAAAATAACTTATTAACATAACTATATTAATGTATGCAGGTTAAGCTGAAGTATGACTGTAATCTGTCTGAAGTTCAGACAGTAGACAAGACAATCCACAGCGGATTGCTTCAGGAAAAAATGACCTGTATAAATGAATTCATCTACATGCTAAATAAGCTGCTTTGAATGACAATACCTTCTACAATTGCAATCTATTACATTATAACGTATTAAACTTAATTTCTTCCTAAATACTGCCTCTCTATAGGAATCTATGTCATTTCAAATGAAATACATCATGCATGATTCTTACTGCATATATTTAATAGATCAAATCAAATCAATTTTTATTTAGAAAATGTGCAACACTACAGCATAAAGCAATGAAACGAGTTTCCTAGAGAGGTCCCTATGAAATAAAAGTAATAAGCTAAAAAAAGTGAGTAAATAAAATGGTAGAAGAAGAAAATAGAAATTGTTGCAAATTGTTCATACTAATAGCCTGATCAGCTATTGAGTAGCCTGACTGCCTGAGGGCATAAGCTGTTATGTCTGCTTGTCTGTATGCCGGACAGCTTCTCCACACCTTCTTGAATGAGGGGGATTTCCTGACCAAAAACTGCATCTCTCTTACATTCACTATAGACGCTCCACCTGTAACTGATGCCTGTAACATGGATTAAGGTGAAGGATGTGCCAAACTTGGTGGGGGAGGTTTGCATTTTGAACACTCCCTGGCTTAAGAGGTGTAGTATTCTGGCTTTTGTGCTGTCAGCTTTAACGGGCCATACTTACAGGCTGCCTAATCTCTGGTGATGTGTGTGTGATCCGGATGCTGCTTTAAACAGCTTGCCTGTAAAGTTGAGTATTATTGGCTGAAATAACCTGCTGTCTGTTGCCTAAACTCTCGGTGAATTTCTATGTTTGGCGATACAGCTGGGTACTTCTGAAGCTCTGAATTCAGGTCTGTTTACTGAGGGCTGGAGTCATGACTTGAGGTCTTGTCCACATATAATGTAGAATTCCCACTTTATTTGAGAAGCCTATAATTTAATGTGATAATATTCTAATATTAATAAATGATCGGCATAAAAAGTAATGACCTTCGATTATGGGTCATTGTGGAGATTTTCTTGAAAATAAATATTTCCAAGAACTGGATTTCTTTGTATCCAAAGCAATCATGCAAAATGCTTATGCAAAACAAGTTTATACAAATAAGGATTAATACACTTGGGATGAAGGATTCATGATTAGTTAGTACTAACTGACTTATCGGATAAACACGTCAAATACGTAACAGGTTTACTAAATTAACTTGCAGAGCTGAAAACCTTATTTGGAGAAAAGGCACCTACTTACAGTATGAGTATGATTTGTTTACTTAGATATGGTATTGTTTTTTAAGATGAAACATTTGTGAAATCTGGTTCATACTTTTCACATCACCAATAGCCGCGCGGAAGTTCCCTATTTTATGCTGGGTCATACTTTTAGCATCACCAATAGCTGCCCAGAAGTTGTCCATTTTATGCTGGTTCATACTTTTCACATCACCAATAGCCACGTGGAAGTTGCCCATTTTATGCTGCCCTATCCTACTGTTGCAAGCAGAGGTGGACATTTCAGGTCCAGAAAGTAAAAATCCAAACCAGGATTTTGTTTCAACCAACCAGTTGAGCATAAAGAGTCACAGACACAGAGTACTCAGCTGGTTGGTTAGAACAAAATCTTGGTCTGGATTTTTACTTTCTGGACCTGAAAGATTGTCCAAGGAGCTTATAACCAAGATACAAATGGAACATGACCATCCATCTATCTTCTATAATTATTTACCTATTAAATACTGAGCCTAGAGACTTTACCAGAAGCACTGGGTACAAGGCAGGGGGACACCCTGGATGGAATGTCAGTTTATGGCAGGGTTCATACTCTCACTGTAATTTAGAGACAGCGGTTCACCAAATCACTATGTATTTTTTGCCTGCAGGATAAAACAAATCTACACCAACCCAGCAAAAACATAGGAATGTTACACACAGCATGGGAATCAGACCTACAGTCCTGGATGATATGAGGTGATAGACCCTCTGCGATACCCAGAAGGTAATCAATGATAGAAAAAGAAAACCTAGCGCTTCCTAGGTACTTTGTATTTCTATAGCTTTTACTAGGTAGTCTGTATTTCCATAGACTTTGGAAAGGAATATGAGATTTGAGTAGGGTTAATTAAGTGTAATATTATAAAGTGCATAGTGACCTTGTGAATGTCTGTATTTCTACACCTGGGCACGTACACACAGTGATGTTCAATGACAAAGATAAGATGAATTGCCGGCAGGCTCTGCGGAGCATGAGAGCAGATGCCTCCGATCTCTACCTGAGCCACTCTGGGGGATTCCCGCCGTTTGAGCGGCTCAGCTCCCTCCCTGCCCTTTGAAAACTTCACAAACCAGCCTTGAAACTCATGATGTGTCGAGCTGCCCCGATAAATGGGAGAATACATTACTTACACTGTACAAAGGGTAGTCATTTTGCAGAATACTTAATATTATGCCCTTGAAAAAGAGTACAGTATATATACAGTATCATGTATGTTATCGAATTTAAAGAAGTTGTACTGAATGACTTGGAGGTTTATCTGTTGGATGGTGTGGGCCTCAGTACATACAGTAAGGCTGTGAGTTCACACCTCCGGAGCTGTCAGATCGATTCTCTCTCCTGGCTCTGTGTTCTCTCTCTATCCGGGTTCCTTTCACAGTGTAAAAATATGCACCTATTTGACATCTCTAAATAGCTCATGGTGTGTGGCTTGTGATAGGCTGGCATCTTCTTTCAGGTGTCCCAAATAAGTCACATGGAAAATAAATAACGGCTTCTCTTTCGTCCCTTCTTCATCGAATAAGTAATTCTGCATCGATTAGGTTGCTCTAGCTCCCATCCTAGTGACCCCAGGAAGGACAGAGAGCCAAATGGGACAACAGGTCATTTCATATTGTTCTCATACATATTAAGGAAAATTTAATGAGCAATTCACCTCAACACCTCTGGCCTGAGATGAAGTGGAACCCCATCCAGAGTGTCCCCTGCTCTGTGCCCTTTGCTGCCTAGGATACGCTCCAAGGCTCACTATGACCCTCTACTGGCTAAGTGCTTATGGAAGACGGATGTACATTTCATATTTGTTGAGTCAGTAGGATGGCTAATTATCCAGTTTTACGTAGCCCTCGCTTTTTAGCCCCTGTGCTGTGAGAAGGGATAAAAACTCAAAGCTCCTTTGTCATCCACCTGCCTCTCCCCCCTCTAAGGCTCTAGGCTTCATCGAGGGATGTTACACTCTTCGGAGGAGAGCACTGTTCACTCTATCCGCAGCCCCCCAGGCACCCAGCCAGCGCTGGTTAGTGCCGAAAAATGATGAGAGGGGGAGGGATCTGGCCGTCTATCATACCCGACAGTCAACCCCACGTCGACTCGCAGACGGAAAACTAGCCTGGATCCCCAACATATGCGCTCCAGGCAGAAAGCTGCTGTTAGTATCAGCATATAGTATAGCCACATATGTCTACTGTTACAAGCAGGATCAGAAAAATGACACATTCAGGCATCCCATATGCATCATGACCTACATAAAAACTGTCGAGTACAGATCAGCAGTTATAAAAGACAGTTTAATGTCACTCTTTATTAAGGGGCTGTAAATGTCTGTCTATTACAATATGAGTGAGTATTAGAACAAAAGTAACTTTTTATCATTCCTATTTTTTTTTTATTTTATTTTTATTAAGCTGGCATTAAGTTACCTACTACTAACTACAAGCCAGCACTATTACAGGTTTGACACCCCCAGGGATGGGAGTTTGAATCCTTCCCGGCTTGGTTTGCGTAAATTTGCATGCTTCCCCTGCAAGAGCATAGGAGAAAGTCTGATATTGGCGTGGTGCATAACTTCGTACATATCTCACAAAATGTCCCAGTCCTTAAAATTGTGCATATATACACATACACAGGAGAAATTTTGATTTGGCGGGGTGCATAACTTGGTACTATCTCACAAAATACACATACAATTTTTGCACACCACAGGTTCTTCCATTTATTTCATAAACTGCAGATTATTCTTGTTACAAATATATAACTATAAATGAGAATAGACGTCAGCAAACAGCAGCCGGGACATTTTTGCATGATACTGGTTCATGTTGCTGACTGGAATTCTAGGAGCCTCCGTCAGGTTTTTCAGTTCCCTCCTAAGGAACAGGTACTATGTTTGTCCAAAGGTTTTTTATTCTTGTTAAGCCTTTGAAAGCTGAGTTAACAACTATAAATGAAAATACAAGTCAAATAAGCAAGTTTCCTTTATAACATGGAAAGAGTATGTAACAGTGCATGCCTGACATCCTACAGTATTAACCAGTTGTGTAGTGATGGCACAGTCAAATTCTAGGTTGTCCTTTAACTTTAAATGCACTAGTTAACCGTTTCATCCCATTAAACAGAGCAGTATTTAATGTCCCATGTAGAAAGAATGACTTGAATTTTCTCTGCTGTTATAACTGCTAGAGGAGGTTACTTTGATGAATCAAAGATATGACATTTCCTTGCTTATAAAGGTACTGAAATGGTGAACATACTGCAAATGTATTTGCCATCAAGAGTGTATTTTTAGTAAATGTTAAGTAACACGCAAACGTGTGTGTGTATATATATATATATATAAATATATAAACACTGACCTAAATGATTAGGAACACCATACTAATACGGTGTTTGACCCCCTTTCGCCTTCAGAACTGCCTTAATTCTATGTGGCATTGATT
>JAODLC010000065.1:15709557-15721061 GCA_026781145.1 Hippopotamyrus pictus
CTAAATGCATTGAAGCAACTGCCATGTGATTGGTTGATTAGATAATTGCATTAATGAGAAATTGAACAGGTGTTCCTGATAATCCTTTAGGTGAGTGTATATATACACACACACCAAAAACGTGATTTCATAACAAAAGTCCATTGACAGGCATTGTTTAACATATTTGCACATATCTTCCACACAGACATTTTCTTTTTATTAAGTGTCATTTAATTTTTTTACTGATTCATTGAATTATGTTCTTGCCATTTTGTTATTAATTGCAATTGTAGTGACTTGCTCTCAAAGGGATACTATACACAAATACACAAAATCTGATAAAGCTTATTCTGATCTGATCTGAAATGTTTGGTATTTTGTTATTGCAGGGGTGTTACTAATTAAAAAGCAATTAACTTTTTAACTTAGAATATGTCACTCCCTGCATTCCTGTCCCCTTGTTCTTTCCCCGGTGTGGCTCTAACAGGCCACGCCTGTTGCTAATTTGTCCTATTTCTCATTTCAGCCCTCATGTGCCTCACTCCAGCTGCCCCTCATCTGCTCCCTCATCAGTGACATATAAGAGTGCTTCCCATGCCTGTGCTTGCCAATCTGATCATTGATGCTACTACCTGCTTGTGTGCCTGCTGGCTCATTGCACTCATGCAATGCCTCTGTTTAACCCCTTGTGGTTCTTTTGAGTTTGCCCTATTTATTAGTGATTCTTTTTAATAAAGCTCCCTCATGTCTGTTTCTGTCTTTGCCCTCCTTGTAACTGAATGACTGTACTCCCCAAGGTGTCCAAAAGCTCTGGACTCTCAGCCTTCTGGCCTGCTCTCTCTCCCTGGTTGCCTATCTACAGTCTCCACACTATGCTCTGGTGTATGCACCTAGGTGGTTTCTGGATAATCATCTCATAGACCCCCCTTAGTGACCGTGAGCTAGATTAGAGAGAATGATACTACAGGCCCATGAGTAGCCTCACCAGAGTGGATGCCATACTGTTCCTCCTACAGTGCCAAGGAGGATCTGCCTGAGCTCCCACATAGTGTGTTCTTGGCAAGTGACAGTACCTGTGCTGAAGAGCTAGAGGTGGGAGCAATGCAGAGCTGGAGGATCTCCTCAAGCAGCTGGAGGACTGTCTATAGGAGCTGGTCTATGGTGCAGAGGTGGAGGAGTTTGAGCTAAAGAAGAGCTACCTATTTAATGTCAAGAGGTAGGTAGAAGCCGCATAGCTTAACTCTGATGCTCCTGAGATACCTAGTGAGCTCCATCTGTGTCCAGAGGTGTCTGAGCTCTGCTCAACTCCAGGGGCATCAGAGTTCTATCATCTCCTGAGATCTGTGCTCTGCCTGTCCCCTAAAGAGCTCTGCCCATTGGCTTTCTGGAGCCCTCTGGTAGCTCCTGCTGCAGAAAGAGACTAAAGGGAAGGGTAGAGCTGGTGTCCTGCCTAGGAGATGCTGCCACTCTGCCAGTGCCCTGCTCTACTTGTCTCTGGAAGCCCCAGTTCTGCGCTGCTCACCGCCTGGTGTCCTGGTTGTTCTCTGTTTGTGGACTGGGGCTCCTGATTACTGCTCGCCTGTGGCCTCGGCAGCTCCGGCCTGCTCACCTGCAGTCATTGCCGTCTCACCAGCTCGCGCTCCAGCCCTGACTCTTCTCTAGCCCCCGAACCCAACTTCCTGGCTGCCACCTGCTCTGAGAGGGTGACTCCAGAAGAGGACCCTCCGGAAGATCTGGAGTGGGACCCCCTCAGATCTGGCCGGCAGTCCAGCACTGTGGCCCCTGGTTCCCCAACCTGAACTACCCATGTTTCCTGTCCGGAGATGGTCTCTGGCATCAAGGGGAGTCCATAAAAGGGGCCGGCCGTGTCTGTGTCTGAGGGAGACGAGGGCTTACCTTCTGTGGCCACCGCTCCAGTCCCTCGGGGTCCTCCTGCCCAACAGGATCCTCAGGCCCCTCCAGTTCCTGTTCCATCCCCCATGCATGCTCTCACTCTGCAGGTCCCTCTTTACTCTCAGGTGCCAACCCTGCCTTCCCCTTGGCGTGACCTGGTCTTGCCGGCCTCCAAAGCTTGGTGGGCTTATGTCCCAGGGTCCAGGAGGCCCTCTAGCTTATCTCTGTTCCCTTCTGCCCCTGTTCAGTTTCTCTTAGCTCTGTCCCACCTCTGTTCATCCCTGGCCCATGCCCTATGTTGCCTTGTCCATGTATGTACCTCTGCTTTGCTTGTCCCTGCACCTGGCCACCCTGTCTTTGAGTGTCTATTCCGTCTGGGGTTTGTGTGACCCCTACTGTTCATGTTCATTTGATTCCATGGTTCATGTGCTGCCCCTGGTCATTTGTCTTGTTTTCCCCCGCCAGTCCCTGGTCCTGCCTATGCCTTCTATGTGTCTCGTCTAGTCTGGTGTGGGTGTGCGTCTGTCTCATCCTGTCATGTATGATTTTGTTCTGGGGCTTTTTGTCCTGGTTGTATCATCAGTATAACAGTGATGAGATGATGTGATTTTGAAAAAAATTGACCTAGAAGAAGCATATACATACAAAATAAGACTGGGCCTAAAAAATAACCTTGTGGTACTCCACAGGTAACAGGCACCACAGAGGAGGAAAAGATTCCAATCTTAACAGAGAAAGATCTTTAATTTAGATATTTGACTGGTGACTGTGATGTCAATTCTGCTGTTCTGCGTGTTTCCTTCAAGAGCCAAACTGTTTGGTAGAGAGAACTTTCAAACTACAGATTTCACCAAAATAATAATTAGAATAAAGTAATTGGAAGGCCAATTCCATAAGGTAAATAATCTTCTGCAAATAAATCTCCAAACTCTGATGGATTAATCACCTTTGCTGGCCACCGATGACCTCCGACAACCATTTGTAATCAAAATGAAAGTCGTTATGTCTTCTGCCCCTGTGTTTGCGCATGCCACAGGAGCTATAAATCTAGACTGTCCTTTCAACGCTCCTGATAGTTTCAAAAACCTGAAGTGTTCAGTGATCGGAGAGTTGGAGAACAGGATTTGCGCATTGGACCAGCACATTAGTACCTTAGTGGAGAGTAAGTAGATTGAACCATATCTAAACATCCCTCAATCAGATCATACAGCTGGTTTAAAGCTGCCCATAGTTCCTCCAGCCGTGCCTGTCTCCAGCCCGGCACCAGCAGCCAGTATAGGTGAGCCCTGGGTTGCGGTCAGACATGGTCCTATGAGCTCTAGCACACCAATCAGCGGTTACACTTAGCAATAGGTTCTCTGCCCTATGCATTTCTTCTGCCAAAGTGGAAACAGGTGCTCATAATTGGAGACTCAATAGTTAGAAACATCAGAGTAAAAGCAGCGGCTTCTGTGAAATGCTTCTCTGGGGCCGGAGTTTGCGACATGGAGAAATTGGACTCCCTCTCCAGCAGGGAAGTCTCCACCTTGGTTGTTCACTGTGGAACTAATGACATAAAGTCCCGACAATCCAAGGTATTAAAGAGGAACTACGAGAGCAAAAGCTAAAACAAAACACCGGAATCTAATTGTCTCTGGTCTCTAACCAATCCTCTGTAGAGGGGAAGTAATCTATAGTAGGCTACTTTCCCTAAACTGCTGGTTAGAGACTTGGTGTGCATCTCAAAACATTGCCTTCATTGATAATTGAGACCTTTTTTGGGAACAGCCTGGCTTTTATAAATGGGACAGCCTCTAGCCAAATTGAAGGGGATCATTTATGTTCTCTCAAAACATGGCAAATATTTTACCTGCCTGACTGAGCAGCACCCAGGCCTCAGCCTTGAGATCTTAAATCGAAGGCTGTTTATTTTCCCATCCTTAGCTCATGTCAGGTTATGACCCAGGTGCTCCACGACACGGCATCCCCTAAATCTAGTTCAGTGAACCTAGAAAGAATATAGTAACTATTATTAGACCAAGACTCACACCTAAACGTTCCATTGGGGGCTCCTGTGCGGATAACCTAATAGCAATCCCACTGTGTCAGCGTCAGCACCTGTCTGACCCTGTCCTCCATGGCCTGTATTTAGCCGGCATGTGTTGCTGGTCATTCTGATTCCTCCCCCTCCCTCTTGTAGACCTCAGCCTGGTGTGTCAGCTTGTTTTCTGGGTTGCTGCATAGCTCAATGGACTGAGCATGCAGCTTAGAAGCTGTATTCTCCAGTTGTGGGTTTGAGACTTGCTCAAGACCAGTTTCACCTGTTCTATGTTTGTTTTTTTTTTCTCTTCTGGTGGTTACTTGTTTATTTTTCTATTTTTAGGTTTTCCCTGCTTCTGCTGTGTTTCATTTCTGTATATTATGGTCCTAGTCTCTCTGGTGTTGTTACCCTAGTGTTTACTACTGTATGTATTCTTAGTCTTTACTGTTTACTAGGTCCCTTAGTCTGTGTTCATTTAGTGTTACTGCTTCCACCAGTTTCTCACTGTTCCTGCACCTCCCTTGATTAGTTAACTGATTGAGTTACACCTTCTTTTTCCTCATTTTCTGTGTGTATTTAAATACTGTTTCCTCTCCGTTTTCTAGTCTCATTGTTCATGCTTATGCTATCATGTAGTTGGAGTTCATTTTGTCTCATAGTCCTGCTCCCTGTGTAGGTCTGTTTCCTGGTATTATTATTTTATGATTTCTTTAGTTGGTTCTTCATTGTTTCCCCATTAGTTTCTGACACCCTTGTGGTTCCGTTAATTCAGGGGTCTCCAACTCCGGTCCTGGAGAACTACTATCCAGTAGGTTTTCTGTCCCATTTGGCTTCTGATGAGCCACACCTGTTCTTGGTATTAAGGAGCCACAACATAAAAGCACCATACAATGCTCATTATTGAACATTTACTCTTTAGGAAACAAATCACTTCTTGTCAGTGACATGGTGCTTCACACTGGTGCAGACCTGTGTTTTTTTAACTCAAACCGGGCTCAGACCCCCAGACACTGTACCTCTTGTTGAAGCCTCACTTGATGGGTTTAGTTTCGTACAGAAACCACGTGGCTGGGTGTGGAGGCGGCCTGGCAGCTATTTTTAACTCACTGTTAAAATTGATCCCAAAATCATAAGATTTTAATTTTGAAGCAATGCTAATTCAAATGGCATCTGACTACCCATCTCTATTCTGATTGTATACCGATCGCCTGAATCATACATTTAATTTCAGACTGAATTTGAGGGACTACTTACTGACTACTTATTATCATAGACAATATTATAATAATTGGAGATTTCAATATAAATGTGGACATAGACTCTGATGCTTTCAGCAAAAGTTTCCTGTTTAACACACCTGATTCAACTCCTTATGCTAATTACCACACAGCTCTTGAGTTGAATCATTTATGGTGGAACAGGAAAAGAACTAAGCTACACAGGGCTCCAGCCCTCCAGGACTGGAGTTGGGCACCCCTGCTCCAGCACCTGCCTACCTAACAGAATTACTTCAAGTCTACAAGCCACACTGTCCACTCAGACCATGGAATTTTGCTACAGGGTCCCTATATTGTGGAATGGTTTGCCAGTCTTTGTTCAGGATATGGAATCAGTCTCAGTCTTTACATAACGACTGAAGACATATTTCAGTTAAACTTAGATGCAGCTTAACGCATAACACACTGTAACTACGGCTGCTGGTGCTGCTGTACATGTCATTTTATCTACTATGCTTGTCCATTCATGTGTCTATGCATATTCTGACCATCCATGCTCTCTGCCATCCTTCCCACATGTCCAGATGGTGCTCGGGGTGGGCACCGTCTGAGCTGGAGTCCTGGTTCAATCACATGGAAGGGTGACATCATGTACGTGACCTACGAACTGTAATATCGTGGGTGCTTTTAGCAAGCAAGCCCACTCATTTCTTTTTCCCATAATGTAAGCACGCCCGGGGGGTTGGGCAGGCAGTTGATCTTGGACCTCTGGAGATTTTTTTTCTCTACAGGAGTTTTTGGTTCCTCTCCTCTGTTGTCATCTGGCTTTATTGCTCTCGTTTCTTTGTCTTCTCTCTTCACTGTTTTCGCTGTTTCAATGATGCTATGATATTACAACACATCAATAAATTGATTTGAATTGAGATCATTTGAATTGGACCTAAACCACTCAAATGCAGTTCCCTGGATACCAACTGCTTGTTTCAGTCGATCCAAGAGAATTGACTATATGAAAAGCAGCACCTAGATCCAAAAGATTAAGGACAGCACAGCTACCTGAGAGGACAGACAGGTTACTGGACACACTGAAAAGAGAAGGCACTGCTATAATTTGTTCTGAAACCTGATTGAAATTTTTCCAGAATATTATATTTGGATAGTCAGGGAGAGAGTTGAGAGAGTATAACTTTCATCAGGACTTTGAAAAATGGAAGTTTGGAAATAGGTCTAAAATTATTCAAATTTGTTGAACCCAGGTTAGGTTTTTTAGTCAGAGGCTGATCTGTAGTATAGTTTAAACAAGGTGGAACAGTGCCACTAAGTAATCGGGTATTTGGGTAAAACACTGGGACCAATGGTGTCTACCACAGCAGCTATGAGGGAAGATCCAATGGGCAAGTAGTGGGTTTCATATTAGAGATGATCTCTAGGAGGTGAGGGAGGGATGCAAGCTCAAACTTATCCAGTACTCTACAGCATTTGGATAATTCCAGAATCTCATAGGCAGGGAATATAATATGACCTCTTCTACAGTCAATCTTGTTAATAAAGAACTATTTAAAGTCTTCACATGATTTAAAAGAAGTATTTGGACCAACACAAACATTATGATTTAGGACACTTTTAATGGTATTAAACAGAATTTTTGGTCTATGAGAGTTTGTGAGAATATTTTTCTCTTGCTTCTTTAACTGTCCCCTGATATTTAGCAAGGCAATTTCTCAAAATTTCATAGACATGTCTTTTTTTCCATTTTCTTTCTGCTCTTCTACAGTCCTGTCTGAGAGAGCTAGTCATGATTTAGCCAGGATTCAGCTTTTGCTTTTGATCTTCATTTTAAAGGAGCCACAAAGTCCATTATGTCAGTAGAGGTGGAATTAAACAAAACCGTCAAATCTTCAGAGCTCACATGTAAGAGGTGACTCAATGAATCGAGTAAATGAACACTTAATGTTGGCATCTAAAAACAGTTTAGCAGTAGATGGGTTAATAATAGAGTGAGAGCGCTGTGAAGGAGTATGTAAACGAAGAGGAGGACATGGAAGAATGCAATCAAACCTAACAGGCCAGTGGTTGGATATATAGACAAATGTCGTTTTGCTGTAAATTCCTCACAGTCCTAATGATAAAACTAAATCACGAGTATGTCCTTGCTTTGTCTGTAGGGCCTATGACAGACTGGACAAAATTAAAAAGTCAACAAGGCAACAACGTCGGCCCTGTCATTCACAGGACCATGGAGCAGGGATGCATCCCTTAGCGCTGGCTCTGACAGTGCATCTGCAGTGAGATCCACGATGCATTATCAAGGGTGATGAGCCATTCCCAGATCAGCAAGATGTTTGTAAACATCCAACGGCAGTCGACCCTGCAGCTTACAGTTCCACTGTAACAACTGTGATGCAGCTTAGACAAGAGGCATTTCATATAATGAGAGTGTTGCACAAATATAGTCCTGAGAGGTGCATCGTGGTTTCCCCATTCATACACTAGACTATTTTTTTTTTTTTACATCGTTAGCGGGACCGTCAAACCAAAAGATCCCAGTGTAATGTGAGGAAAAGCAGTACCATACAACTTTCCGACACAAACCCTGGCAATACACAACTTGAGCAAGAAAGTGGAGACTTATTCACATGAAGTTGAGCTGGTGGATTGGGGCAGCAAAGGCTCGTGTTCGGTCGGTGAGAAATGGAAATAAACCAAATGATTTTTGGAATAGCACAAATCATCTTTATGTTTGTAAGACAACAAGAATAGCAACTTTTTAACAAATCAACACAAATAAAAAACAAACGGAGAGCAGTGACAGACTGACACATCAGCGTTCACTCAACTGGAAACACAATTAGCATTACGGATTTGTTCAGGTCATGCTTCAGCTGCATTGCTATCATTGAAATCTCTGGCAGGAAGGGTTCTGTAGGGAAAGGCTCTGGAGGGGCCCACCAGGCAAATCTGACTTCTCCTCTGGAAGGTGTCCAGACGTTGGCCCTGTTGCCTGCCTGTGGTTGCTAGACTGATGCCAGACCTCTCTGTCACCAACAGGCAGTCTCCTACCTTCCCTACCTCCACCAGACCGGTGCCTATTGGCCAGAACCAACATTTGGGTTCCCAGTTGTTGCCAGCCCAGAAGAGATGATCCCAGAGGATGAACCACCAGAGGAGTAGGAATGGGACCTTCGAGTACATGGACACCTGTCACTGTCTCACGGTCACGTCTACCGGCACACGTGCCCCAGCATGGTCAGCAATGTAAGCATAGGTCTGAATGAGGGACTAGCCAAGTCTCCGAATCCCAAAGGGGGAGATGGAGACATGGTGTGCGGGCCCATCTCGCCAGACCCAGAGGCTCTCCTGCATTCCAGCTACCTCAGGGCCCCTTAACCCTGCAGGCCCCTCAATGTAATTCTGTCCCTGTTCCTGCCCCTGTGTGTTTTCCAGCCCTGTATTGTTTCTCACCGCCTTCCTCTTCTTTCTCCCCATGCACCTTCCCTCTCACCGGTGGATCAGTTCAGAAAACCTCACTTACCATGCTCGTCGCATGGTGTCCATTCGGATCCCCTGGGCCTCTGTCAATGTCCCTTGTAATGCCTAGTCTCCTGCCCAAACTTCCTCTCTGGTCGCTGTTGTTCCCTGTTTGGTTCTCCCCCTATAATTCTTTTCCCCTTTTCTGTCCCTGTGGCCTCTCGTCCTGTCTGCCATGTTTTGTCAGTTGCTGTGTCTCTCTATTCCTCTTAGTCCCTGTACACCGCTGAACTCTGTTGTCTGTCTTTGGTCTCTTGTCTGTTCCGTGAAGTGGACATGCTGAAGCATGTTTGTTGTGCTCTTTGTGTATTTTATCAGTCTTTTACAATGTTTGCACACAGTTTTTGCCTTGTCTGTGCTTTTCTCGCCGTTTTCGTTTGTCATTACCGGAAGGCTAAAACGCTGCCACACCGCAGTGCCATCTCGCGTTCGGTCAAAACGTGAATACGCAGTGACATCTGATGTCGAACTGACGTCGTGAATGTAATATTATGCCAGTTTTTCCGTTAAGTAAAGTACTGTGAAGTACTCCTAATGTAGCAATTCATTTTCCACATCAGCCGGTTTAAAACGTCATACATTTATTGATTTTTAACCGATTCGCGATTCATCGTTACATGCCTATTCGCTATGCATACAAAACTGCATTTGAGTCATGCTTTCCCCACGGCGCGTGTCACCAGGCTGCAGTTTGCAAAAATAATATGTATTATTCACAGACGCACACCCATAAACTGAGAAACGAGTGAAAAAAAATGTTCTGTGGTCTCTTGATTTTTTCCAGAGCCGCATGTACAGTATGTGTTTAACTATTACTCTGTTTATACAGGCTGGACTCAATAATTCATTATTCATTAATGCCGGCTAATTTAATCTTTTTGTCTGTCTCTCTCTACAACACTATAATATTGCATTAATAAATACATTTTGTGGTGACATTTTCATAAGTTGACCCAAATGACGTTACTGATTTATCAGTTAGTAAGTATAATGCTGGCCGTTATTCGGCTATGTCAATACAGAAAATGATGTTTTATTGTTATCTGTGAAAATAAAAACCTTATTGTAATTAATGCTTTAATTTTCTTAAAATACACTTTAGATTTAAATTTCTTTGGAGGTTATGAACTAATATTGACTAAGTTACAGGAAGAATTGAAAACCATACAAATTGCCAACTGCAGTCAGTTTTATTTATTTTTTTTAAAGTTAGGCATGCGCAAAGGCCCATGATAAAATACAACATTCTTTACTTCAAAAGAGGATATTTAATTTGCTCTTTTTGTCAAAAGGACTGACATTTTCAGCAATGCTGAACATGCCAGTATTCAGTTATCATTCAAATAACGTCACACCCCCATAATCCATCTCGATAAACTGAAGGTCTGTCATATTACGTTTTATTTCAAAATTGCTGAATGTTAAATGTATCTGCAACAGAAGAGTACTAAACAAATTAGTATTCATCCTGGTATAGAAAATAATTGAAATGCAAATGTCTATTGAGGGAACAAATTAAGCCAAATGAAACATCCTCCCATTGCCCCCCCCCACATCTCCCTGTGATTTTGTGGGTTTCCTATCCCAGTCCAAAAACAAGCTCAGGCGAATGGGAGTTGCCAAATTGTCTGTAGGTGTGTATGCATATATAAATGGTGTGTGTGCCCTGCAATGGTTTGGACCCCATGCTGGGTTATTCCCTGCCTTGTGCCTGTATCTTCTGGAAAAGGCTTGGAACCCTCAAGACCCTACTTGGGACAAAGCAGTTATGGAAAATGGATCGATGGCATTAAGCTACCATTAAGTTACCTACTACTAACTATAATTCAATTCAATTTTATTTGTATCACGGGTTTTCACAACATTACATTTTCTCAAAACGCTTTACAGCATCCCCGCCCAGCGTGGTACCATGATAGGATGCCACCTGTGCAATAAGTCCAATCGTGAAATTTCCTCACTACTAAATATTCCACGGTCAACTGTTAGTGGCATTATAACAAAGTGGAAGCAATTGGGAACAACAGCATGTAAAATCACAGAGCAGGGACAACACATGCTGAGGTGCAGAGTGTGCAGAAGTCACCAACTGTCTGCAGAGTCAATAGCTACAGACCTCCAACCATCGTGGCCTTCAGATTAGCTCAAAAACAGTGCAGAATGGGTTTCTATGGCTGAGCAGCTGCATCCAAGTGCAATCCAAAGCGTTGGATGCAGTGGTATAAAGCACGTTGCCACTGGACTATAGAGCAGTGGAGACATGTTCTTTGGAGTGACGAATCACACTTCTCTATCTGGCAATCCGATGGATGCGTCTGGGTTTGGCAGTTACCAGGAGAAAGATACTTGTCTGACTGCATTGTGCCAAGTGTAAAGTTTGTTGGAGGGGGGATTATAGTGTGGGGTTCTGTCTCAGGGGTTGGGCTTGGCCCCTTACTTTCAATGAAAGGAATTCTTAATGCCGCAACATTCTAAGCCATTTTGGACAATTTCATGCTCCCAACTTTGTGGGAACAGTTTGGGGATAGCCTGTTCCTGTTCTAACATTCCCAGACCCAGATAGAACACCATTGGGATGAATTATGGAGGAGACTCCGAACCAGACCTTCTCGTCCAACATTAGTGCCTGACTTCACAAATGCTCTCCTAGAAAAATGGTCAGAAATTCCCATAAACACACTCCTAAACCCCTAAACCTTGTGTGTAAGCCTTCCCAGAAGAGTTGAAGCTGTTATAGCTGCAAAGGGAGGACCCCCTTATATTAAAGTGTATGCATTAAGAATGGGATGTCATTAACCCTTATGAGCCTAAGGCCTCTTTTCCACTTTCGGGGTAGTCTGACATGCCTTGACATTTTAAAATAT
>JAODLC010000065.1:15721161-15733485 GCA_026781145.1 Hippopotamyrus pictus
ACAGTACCACTGTAAGTGAGTGTGTGTGTGTGTGTGTGTGTGTGTGTGTGTGTGTATATATATATATATATATATATATATATATATATATATATATATATTCAACATTTAGATAGTTTTCCTTTGAATATCACACTTTTTATTTACATTTGTATGTGAACATGACGCCACAATTTCGTAACAGCTGGCTACCAGTAGTTTGCATGACTACTTCCAAACAAGAAAAGGCCATTGAACATACAGTATATAAATATATAGTGTTTGAAACAGAATATTTATAAATGCCCTTCTTTAGGTGTATTCTGTGATTTTGTGACAAACCTACTTTGCAGTCCCGTTTTTATCATTCATCTGATTTATTTTTGATTGGATCCTACTGCAGTGACCCCATTATTATCTCATGAATGGGCCATTGCTATTCAGATAGAAAAACAGTTCCTCTACAAGGCTGGCGAAACGTTATTAATTACCTTATTCTTCCTCCACCAAACTTTCAGGCTGTCAGTTTTGGATGGTTCCATGTTGCTGGATGGGAAGATGTGTAATTTAATTCCATTTGGTTGACTAACGAATACGAAAAGACAAGACCTTGGATGAATCGCTGTCAGATTGGATAGATTTCTTTTTTGGAAAATAGCATATTAATGACTCCATTCTGATAGTAATTCTGTATTTTATCTGCAATGTATTTATTGCATTTCAGTTTCATTCCTTCTTTTTTCTCTGCCTGAGTATTAAATACAAGCCTAAAATTGTGTTTTATTGTCACTTCAGTTATTCATCTGGTACAGGGTTGGAAAGAGCACACAAACTCTACATGCTGAGCCAAGATTTGAACCTCCAAGCCAGGAGGTATCATTCAGCATCCTGAGTCACTGTGCTACAGTTTTTTCCAAGAAGCTTATTACAGACATGCTGAATTTCCCTACTGAGTACAAATGTTTTCTCTCTGCAAGAAAATATACATGAAATAAGTGAGACAGGCAGGCTACTGTAAATGATGGCAGTCATTTAGTTTTACATGCTGTTTCTTGCAGGCTTAATGACATGAGAAATCACAGAGTCCTGACTAGGGGTGTAACGAGATCTCGCGATATTACAACATGAGATTTCTCATGTTCAAATCAGCTGCTGTAAGCATGTCAGTGTCTGACTAAATTACCATAGTAGATGCCCCAGACACTTTTAAATCTTTTGTGTGGCAGTATTTTGGGTACCCGGCGGAAAATATAAACAGCGAAAGGGTGACAGACAAAACACGTCCCATCTGTAAGCATTGTAGGAAAATAATGCCGTACACAGTGGCTAACACTACTACTGTACAAAGCCATTTGCAGCACCATCATAGCGCTTTACTTAAATCAAATCTTAAATGAAAATTAAATGAAGAAAACATTAAAAAAAGTTTTATGTTTGTTAATTATATTGTCTTATTTGCGTTTTATGTTCAAATGGGAAGTCAAATAGGAGAGAAGCATGTCATTTAAGTTTGTGGTGAAATATTTATGGTGCTAGATATTTGTTCTGTTCTTTACTTCATATGATGATGTGTGATTACTTAACACATTTCATCACACATCTGCATTATTTAGCATTTTTGTCTTTCAAATTAATCAAATAAAAGGCTGCTTTCCAGTACTATATTTTCTCTTTGAAGTTTTCCTTAAAATATTGTCTCGTCTCGTTCTCGTCAACCCAATATCGTGTCTCGTCTCGTCCCGTGGACTGAGTATATCGTTACACCCCTAGTCCTGACATAATTGATGGAAAAAATGACAAAATTACCATAAAACCCAAGATATTCTCCATTTGTTTAAATGTATGTTCAGTTCCTTCGTTCAGGCTTGAGTCTGTATGCAGTTGTTCTCACTATGTTTGTGTCATTTTGCTTCCATAAAATAAAAATAAACCGACCATTAAAGTAAATTAGTGTTTAAATTGCCTTTAATTAATGTCAGAATAACATGAAATAGACTGCTGTCCCATCCACGGTATGTCCTGTCTTTGCTTCCTAGGGTGAGAAGGATTGGTACTAGAATAGCATGACCTTATTGGATAAGAAAGCAGCTATCCAATAAAAGATGGCTGCCGGACAAACCACTAATTACACTGGCCTACAGTCAAAATGCTTCTTAAATAAATTTACCCAGATTGTACTAACTTTGGGTTGCTAATAACGAAAATGATACTTAATAATGTTGATTGGCTATAATTTTTAAGATACGGTACTGGATCAATACGTCTCATATATACGGGCCGATGTTTCGGAGTGACCAAAGATAGCAGGGCAAGAGATCTGCATTAAAGTAGGAAAGATTGGCCACTTAGACAGTCGCTAGAGCCTGGTACAAAAAATGTTCAGCATCCTCCACTTGTGGAGTCAAAGAAAATTTTTGCTTCCGCCATTGCATATCAAACTTGGTTTGATGAAAAACTTTGTCAAAGCTCTGGACAAGACAAAGCCAGCTTTCAAGTGTCTAAGTGAAGCTAACATAAAGGAAGGTGTCTTTGTTGGTCCCCAAAATCGTGAACTTTTTCGGATGATACATCTGTCAGTGCATTGCGTGGCAAAGAACAAACAGCATGGTGATCCTTCAAGTCAGTGGCAGCAAATTTCCTTGGGAAAACCAAAGCAGATAACGATATTGAGCTGGTACAAAAGCTTCTCAGAGCATATAAAACTTGGATGCAACATGTCACTAAAGGTTCACTTTCTACGCAGCCATCTTGATTTTTTTCCCAACAGACCGTGGGGAAGTGAGTGATGAGCACGGTGAGCGATTTCACCAAGACATTGCAGCCATGGAGAAAAGATATGAAGGCAAATGGAGTCAATCAATGCTTGCTGACTATTGATGACATGATGGCGTTTGCTTTTTGAATCATAACAGATGCTAATAATAAGCCAATTGTTGTAAAAAAAAAAAAGTTAAAGGGTCTGTGTTTAAATGAATATGAGCCACTATACGATAGACGTATAGTGTATTTGACGATGTGTATGATCGCATAACTGAAAAGATTAAATATCTTTTGAACGGTAGCCAATCAACCTGTTTTATTGTCATATTTGAAATCAGCACACCAAAATGCATCAGAATTGGCAGATTTTATTCCTGAAGCAAACAATTTCAAAAATTTGTAGACCAGTGTTATTTATCCATCCATTTTCCACACCACATAGCCTGGACAGTATGACAGTGACCCTGAAGCCACTGTCAGCCACCTGCTGTTCTCCTCTTTATGTGCTCTACCCTTCTTCCAGGGACAGTTTGCTCTTTGGAAAACACAAGATGGGAGAGCCACCGGACAGGGTGCCAGTCCATTGCAGGGCACGCACAGGCACGTACACCATAAGAAGTAAAGGGAAGTTGATTCATGTTGTGTGCTTTTGCACTACATGAAAAAGCCTGTCCAAATACAGTGAGAACACGCTGAGCCCATAGACACAGAAAACAAGGGTTAGGGAGCGAGCCCACAACTCTGGAGGTGTGAGGTCACAGTGCTACACACTGCACCACCATCTAATTATACATCTGTTAACTGAAATACGTTTCACATTTGTTTGTCCATCTCGTAAGTGTTATGTGCTATTTCACATTTGTCACACATTAATATTTTCAAAAAAAGCAATCGTCCTATTCGCAATCTGTTCACTTTTCCCTCGTTAACACCATCACGTTGTCTCCACCACTTACGTAAAGACTCTGCCTTTGGAAATAAACTTGGTCAGTAAAGTGGAGCTGTGGTTGATATTTCATTGTTTGTGTCTCTAGTAGCTGAGGATGATTTGACTCACAAACTAGGGGGTCAAACCTTAAACTGTACTAAAACTGTACAATTTAAGCTTAAACTGTAAAACGTTATGGTCTGTTTATGTATAACTGAGCAGGGCTCAACAGAAACCAAGACCCTAGATGTCCTCCAGAGGCACCAGAAAGATACTTTGAATGTGCTCACCGTTCATCCCTACAAGCGCTCTGTTCTGGGAGCCGAGTCTATTCTGTGAGGCTGGAAGCATTTTTTGACACATCCATGTGAGCATATTTTGACCTTCTGCAGAGGGTGGTATCACAGAGTTAGGCTGTCAGGAGAACATCCCCAAAGGCAACTTTAGATTGGTGTCACCAACCGCCCACTAACTCCCATCCCGCTGGCTGAGAATCATCTGCATGTCTGCCTCAACACTAGGAAAACTGCCAGATTTGGATTGATCTTAAAGACTTGGGGGTTTTCACCTTCTGAGAGATAACAGTAAGGTCATTTGGAGAACTACAGTGACGACAGAAGTTCCTGAGTTATCAAACTTGAACTCCCTTGAATCACCAACCTAAACAATGATATAAATTGTATATAAGGCAACAAATCTGTCATGTCACCAGAAAAAAAGAAACAAGCAAAAAAAAAAAAAAAATCAAAACGAAGCAGAACATAAAGGTATTCTACTTCCTTTCAGAAAACCAGTGAATGGAGAGGGGAGCACAAAATACTAAATAAATTTTTTTTTTGCAGCTTTTGTATATTTGTTTTGACTCAGTGTTGCATCCCCTTTTATATCTCACACGGATACGTCTGAGCAAGGTCTTGTAGATGCTCTTTCATCGTCAGCAGAGTGGGATGTTCAGAGTCTCCACATGTGGTTCAAGATGCCTTATGCTAGTAAAAAAAAAAAAAAAAAAAAAACTTCATTCTGTCAAAAAACGGCCTTGATGTGGGCGGTTTGCGATGTTTGATGAATCCTTGTAAATATTCCATATATAACTTAAAATAAACAAATAACAAATGTCATGTGAGCAGCCAAACTAAACGCAAAGGGCTAATGAGGACTATGTGCCCCTGAAGACTTCCGAAGACCTCTGATGAGAACTCAACAAGAGCAATGTCGATACTGACACACTGTCTTGCCATCTATTGCAAATTAGTTAGAAAATCACAACTTTTTGGGAGGAGAGAAGAAGATCATATCATAACAAAGGATGACTCCTGGATAGCCAATCATGCCAGTGCACATCAAAGAAATCATTTTTTTATTTAAGAGTTAACTATATTCCAAAAAAATACAATGTCTTCACAACGACCCAATCCTAACCTCAAGCTTGAGAACCTGTCAAGGACATCAAAGTTTCTACCACGTCTAAGCATAAACCTGTGCCAGGCACAAAGCAACCAGGTTTTCACCCTTCTTCCAGAAGCTCTGCCATTCTTAGCCCTCCTGTCAGTTGATGGCTGAGGCCCTGGATTTTCCGGCAAACTTAGCCAGGGACTGGCCTAAGAGAATAAAAGAACTGCAGTTGACAACAATGGACAGCTCAGTATCAAGGGCCACTACAATCATTAGCAAGTAGGAAGAATCATACCTCACTTCATGAACAGTCGTATTCTGGAACAATGATAGAGTTAGACAAAGGAAACTCAGACAAAACGCATTATCAAGAAAGAAATATTCCACATCTATATGCTCCTCTTTTTAGTGAACAACTTTCCTTTGAGATCCAGCAAAGAATCAGTTTCCGACATGGTCTAGAAGGAGAAAAACACAAGTAAGATTTGAAACAGGCAGACAAACAAACAGTGATTCATCGGGCTCTGGTAAAGAAGGTACAGCTACCTACTGGCTCAGGTTACCTCAGAAGATGTGTGAAAACTAATTCGAGTGAAACCTACCCTCAGGCTAGCAAGGAGTTTGATCAAGAAGGAGCCTGCTGTAAGTGCAACACTATAACAGGGCAGACAATAACAGTAACAGAATTTGCTAGAAGTTCTTGCAAGAAATAACTACTTGAAGGATCCCATGGTATGGCAGCATGGTGGAGTGGTGTGTGTGTGGCTGAACATTCTCCCTCTTGTTTCCCCAGAATACTCCGGGTTTCTCCCCTAATCTGAAGATATTCAGTTACGCAAGTTAGGACCTCAAGGTTGTCCATAGTGGGGAAGGAATGTGTGTGAAAGAGTGGCTTCCAGGGTCTTCACACTCCCTTAGATGGGCAACAGACCTATCTGAGACCATGCATTGCATAATCGGTTGGAAGACAGATGCATGTGTATCATTAAACTATATTTATATAATATTTGATAACATATTATTAAAATATTTTAACAAAGTATGGAGGGTAGAAGATAAGAAATATTTTATGTATTAGCAACCAAATTTTTTTAACCATGGTCAAGGGCTCATATTGACTGAAGAGTAATATTGTTTTTTTAGCTTTCTATACTTCATTATACTTTTGTATAAGTGCTTCCTTCCATCCATCCATCCATCCAGCCGGCCAGCCATTTTTATACCAGCTTGTCCAATGCAGGTTTAAATGGGTCCAGAGTCCATCTCTTTAGCTATGGGTGCATGACCGGGAATAACTCAGGATGGGGTGCAAAGTTATACAATATGTTTTATTATAGGCTGATGCAAATGAGAAACGAAGATATTATTTCAATTTATAAAATTTGTTTATTTTTATGTGGACTACCATGCGACTAACACTTTCCACAGTATGTGTTACAAAGCTTTGTGTTCCTTTCTGATATGATACATAAACTTAACATATATTATTAGTAACAAAACTCTGTTACATGTTAATGTGACACACAACAGAAGGCAGGACAGGAAGCAGGAGGAATGAGATACGGGAATGAGTTTTCTGCATTTGCATTCAGGTCTCATACTGTTCTGAGAATGCTATTCTAGGGTTTGTTTCCTTTAACAATGCAGGCACTTCACAGGAGGGCACCGGTTTATTCACTATTAAAAATTATACATTTTGATGTTCCACCTGGGCAGCTAAAACATTTATATTCTGTCATTATTTCTGATCAGAATCAGAAACTTTATTGTCACATGACCAAGATCAGTGAAAATTTGTGTTGGCACACCTTGCCGCAGTTGGAGACACCATGACAACAGACAATTAACAGTTTGGGATGCACGACACAAGACACGTAACACAGAGGTGTAAACACAAGATAGGTGATAAATTCGGAGGTTTGTGCAAGTATAAGTAGTGCAGTGCTGGAGGTTGGCACTAGTACAGTACAGACAATAATACCACAATGTGATTAAATGGGGAATAAAAATCAAGCCTAGTTTTACAGAAATATTGTTTTCAATTAACTGGCAAGAGCTGTGGGATTAGGGATTCACTGTTATTCAAGCATAAAAATACTGACATACCTAGGTAGGGATCAGAGAGTGAGAACAGGCTACCTTCTGATCACTTTCTGGGTAGTGACTTTTAAGTTAAGAAGAAACGGTTTTGATAAAGCCATTGGCAGTTAGGTGGGTGGCAGTGTAAACACACTTCTGTTTTTTTCTTCTATGGCATCTTGTTTTCTTTGTTTTTCTCCCTTGCAATTTTCTGAATTATGTATGAATTACTCTGAGAGGTTAACGCTGCCCGGAATGCACTGTGAATCTGCTGACAGCTCTGATCTACCTTGACCTGTGGTAGAAGGAGAAAAAAAAATTCCCCTTATTGTACTTAATTAGATTGTTGACAGATGTGGAAGAAGTACTTTCCTGGATTCTTCTAGGGCCTTAAAAACACCCAATTTCTTCTCCAGTAATAAACTGCTTTCATTGAAGTCTATCAACAAATCAAAGGTAATCATCAGCCTGTGAATGGCCTGAGGTCAGTCGTTATTCTTTGTGTAACAGACAGAGGACGGTAAGACGAAGCTGCTGGATAGAGACGGGTTAGTTGGAAATGTTTTGGTTTTTCTCAAAGTGTATTAGCTATTAAAACACCACCATCTGGCTCTTAAGTAACAGATAGCAAGAGCTGTAAACACAGATTTGCCGCTCCGTGCTGATCACCCGGCTTGGAATCACTCGGAATCCTATTATTTTGGTCAATATACATGGAGAAATTGGAAAATGCACAATAACAAGTGAAAAACCTAAAGCTTCTGCTGAATACATTCCCAGACCCTATAAATAAATAATGAAAATGTCAAAATGATGGGAAGGAAAGAAAATGCTATAGAACTGAAAGACTGTACGAGTTCATTCATAGATACACTGATGACAGAATATATTTTTTTTCATATGATAGCATCTAACTGAAAGTAAGCAGTACGTCTTTTTATAAACACTCTCAACACTGTGACAGATGACCTACTCATCAACTTTTCAAGCAAATCTCTGAAGGTTCACCTACAACACATTTACATGTATTTGCAATTCATTGTAATCATATAATCAAGGATTAGATAGCTGATCTCTTATTTTCAAATACTGAAATACAGCCTGTCTCATTATACTGAGTTAGATATCATTTCAGGATCCCATTATACAGCTATTTACGTACAGATGGAAATACTGGAAAAAATAATTCAAAGACGACGGAAAATTGGATTAGATGAAAGTATCGAGGGCTTTCCATTTAAGGCTTGCGGGTTATGACAGTTATCACATGCGGAGCTGGATGTTGTTTTGTGTGCAGTAAAATTATGAATATGGATTTCCATGAAGCCGTTATTCCCAAGAAAGGAGACCTTCTCATTACGGTATGATGAATACCCTTCATAATTATAGCATCTTATTGTTTGGATATGATATGAATTTAAATAATTTCATTAGAATATCTGATTAATCCAACTTTTAATTTTTTTCCCCCGATTTTATAGAAACCTTACATTATTTCATTTATAAAAAAAAAATCTTTCTCATTTTTATATATAAAAAAGAACAGAGGTGGAAATTTCAGGTCCAGAAAGTACAAATCCTGACCGTGATTTAGCTTCAACCAACCAGTTACAGAGTACTCCACTGGTTGGTTGAAGCTAAATCACGGTCTGGATTTGTACTTTCTGGATCTGAAATTTCCACCTCTGAAAAAGAATGATCAAGTGAGCTATTTGTACTGTAACTGCTATGTGAGCACCAGTTACTGTGTTTGGTTAAGCTCCTTGGTGAAGCTGTTTGGAGGTCCAGCATCAGTGGTGGCGGTCAACTGGTCTAACAAGAACAATTGGACTAATATCAGTGCCCATAATCTAATCTGCAAGGGATGAGTGACAGACAGACCTGGATTTGGTGGGAAGAGTTTTCGGTCATCTCAAGCACCTCGAAAATACTGCAGGTTCTAGTGAGGGGTTCATTTGTCATTGAATGTCTCCCCTATTATTTTTGCCCGAACATTTTGTCATTGAGCGCCCGAGGCAAACACAACAAAGATATCTTTTCCAACAATTTCTCACAAATGGAAAAAGCTACTCCCTAATGGACTAGTGAGTTCATGATCCAAGCTCCCTTATAAATGCGTCACAGACCTACTGTATAACAACACATGGCTGTACCTGGGTCTTTTAATCACGTCTCCCATAATGCAACATAAATTTTTCTATGCATTTTTTTCACTGAACATTATTCCACAAGTTAAATTAGTGTCCTTAGCAGCTTCATGGTGATAGACCTGCTAAGGAATTTGATGTTGGCCCATGTTCGTGATCAGGAAAACAACCGTCATTAACTTGGCCCTACTTACAGAATGTCCTAGAAGCACTATATCCGTGCGGTTGGTGAGGAGGTAATCTTTTCTGTGTCTTTTACTGTTGTTCTTATATTATGAGTCACTTTAATGATATGCAAATTGGGAACAGGTGTTGTTTTGACTGCATTACCATCTTTCAGGCTGATATTATAGCCGATTCACTAAACTGTGTTTATATGGACAAATGCAGCAGGACACAGTCTGCCTCTGCCCTCAAAGAAGAGACGGCAAGCTTAATTAGTAATACCAACCCCTCCAATCGCCACCCCCACTACCAATCTGGTGTTGTTATTACTACAGAATTTAATTTTTTTTATGTTGTGCATCTTGGGCTATGGAGCAGCACTGCAGTAGGGTGCTGAGCACTGTTGCCCCTCACCTTGGAGACCAGGGTTTGAGTCACTGCCTTGGCTCCATGTGTGTGGAGATTGCATGTTCCTGTGGCGGGGTTCCCTTCAGATTCTCTCATTTCTGCTCACAGTTCAAAAACATGGTAAGGTGAACTGGAGTTTCCAAATTGTCATAGGTGTGGTCGTGTACAGTGGGTATAGAAAAAGAATCATCCCTTTCAAAATATTCACATTTTATTGCTTTGCAGTCTGAAATGAATACACACACACACAAATATTTTTCCAGCTGTATTTACTCAATGTAGCTTATAACAGCCAAGTGAAAGATGTAGTTGTGACAAGAAAAAATTTAAAATAAAAAAAATAAACAGAATCACTGAGATGGTTAAAGGATCACCCCCCCTGTGTCAGTACTTTGTGGAACCACCTTTTGCTTTGATTGTAGCCATGAGTCTGTTGGGATACTTCTCTATCAACTTTGCGCATCTAGACAATATTGCAATATTTGCCCACTCTTCTTTACAGAACTGTTCAAGCTCAGTCAAATTGGATGGTGACTGCTGGTGGACTACAGTCTTCAAGTTATTCCATAGATTTTCTGTAGGATTTATGGGCACTTCTCCACCACACCAATAACTGTACTTTTGGAATGGTACTTCTGGTACTTTAATTTTTCCATTGACTTCTGGTCAAGTACCAGTACCAAAAGTTACAGTACCAAAAGTGCCAAACCAGATGGGGTACTTTTTTGGTACTTTGTGGTGGGACTTGAAATGCTTTCTTTGTTGATTGGTTATGCAAATAGCCTGCAACAATACAACTGCACATAAGGAGATTCACCTTTTTCTCCTTCAGCCACTGTATGGTTAGCTTTGCTGTGCACTTTGGGTCATTGTCATGTTGGAAGGTGAACCTTCTTCCATTGATAACTTTCTGGCAGAAGGCAACAGGTTATCCTCAAGAACTTGAATTTTTCCTTCTGCCTTGACAAGTGCCCAGGCCCTGATACAGAGAAACACCCCCTCAATAGGATGCTACCACCTCCATATTTTACTGTAGGTATGGTGTTCTTTGGAAGGTAAGCTGTATTGGCTTTCCCCCAGATATACCATTTGGTGTTGAGACCAGATAATTCAGTTTTGGTTTGATCTGACATTTTGGCAAAGCTCAATCGAGACTTAATGTGTGCAACCCTCCCATACAAGTCAGATTTGTGGAGCATTTGTGATGCTGTTGTCACAAGCACACAATGACCATTCTTTGTCAAAATATCCTGCAACTGCTGCAAAGTTGCCATAGGCCTTTTGGTAGCCTCTCTCACCAGTTTCTTCCATGCTCTTCCAACCAGTTTGGAGGGATGATCTGATCCACTTTCCACTTCTTGATTATAGACTTTACTGTGCTCCTAGGGATTGATAAAGCCTTTGACATTTTTTGTATCCATCTCCTAACTTGTGCCTGTCCCCAACTTTATCCCAGAGATGTTTTGACAGTGCCTTGCCACCCATAGTTGACTGTTTGCTTTCAGTTGCACTTCCAGGCACAGAAATGCTCTAGGAATAGCTGTTCTTATACTGAACTCATCAGAATGATTACAGTTGATCACGGGTGGAAGCCAATTAACTTTGTGTGCAATCGAGAAGGTGATTAGTTACACCTGATTGAGTTTACAAGTCTTTTTTCAGAGGGTGGATGATCCTTTAACAATCTCAGTGACTCCTTTTTTTGCCTGTTATTTTCTTGTGGTGTGTATGTGTGTGTATCTTCATTTCAGGCTGCAAAGCAACAAAATGGGAATATTTTGAAGAGGGTGATTCTTTTCTGTACTCTCTGTATATGTTGCATTATATAAATGTTATTTTGACCTTGTGGGTTTTTTTTTGTGGTCTCACAATGAGAATTTTATTAATCTGTGAATGCAATCAGAAAAGTTAAATAATTGAAGGTCTTGTGTTTTGTTTGGTTGCTTATGGTTAAGGTTAGGCCTGGGTAGGGGTTATGGGTTTTCCCCATAGAAATGAATGAACTTCCCAAAAAAAGATATAAATACAGTGTGTGTGTTTGTGGATTAGGTTTGTATTACATTGTGGGGACCAAATGTCCTACACAATGTTATAAAAAAAGAGTTATTTTGACGTTGTAGGGACCATTTTTCGGGTCCCCACGAGGACCTGTGATTGCAATCAAAAAACTAAAAATGCCTAGTCTCATATTTTGTTTGGTTTCTTGTGGGAAAGGTTAAGGCTGGGTAGGGGTTAAGGTCATCATGTTGCAATTAGAATTTTCCCCACAGAAATGAATGGACAGTCACCACAAAGATATAATTACAAACGTGTGTGCGTGTGTGTGTGTGGTGTGTGTGTGTGTGTGTGTGTGTGGTGTGTATGTGCGTGTGTGTGTGTGTGTGTGTGGTGTGTGTGTGTGTGTGTGTGTGTGTATGTGTGTGTGTGTGTGTGTGGTGTGTATGTGCGTGTGTGTGTGTCTGTGTG
>JAODLC010000065.1:15733585-15752555 GCA_026781145.1 Hippopotamyrus pictus
GTGTGTCTGTGTGTGTGTATGTGCGTGTGTGTGTGTGTGTGTGTGTGTGTGTGTGGTGTGTGTGCATGTGCTCTGCTATGGGATGGCACCCCATTCTAGGTCACTCCCTGCCTTGCGCTTGTAGCTTTCAGTGATAGTTTGATAGTCTCCGGACCCCTGTGATCTTGCATACAGTAGGACAAATGGGTACAGAAAAAGGAATGGATCGTGCTATTCATGTAGTAGGTACAAAGGCGATAGACTGGTCCGCATCTTGGAAGTTACTGGTCAGGCTTAAGCGGATTCCATACTGAGGACCATACAAATGCCAAAAATACATTTTAAAAAGCTGTTTTTGGGGGAAGGGGTGACCAACAATGAATGCCAGTGTCACAGCAGGTCTCACTCAAATCTGCATGGTAGAGTCCACAAAATAACTTATTCTGATTGGATGACAAGGTGCCTGGAATCACATCACACAACAACAGAATTGCCAGACTTCACTAGAGTGCTGTCTTCATCCTCAGACAAATACATATTCAAATGCCCTGAAACAGTTCTCCCTTGGATTCAGATTACGAGTATGCTGTGCTAGAAAAGAATAGATTGAGCTCTCAATGAAGCTATATTTTCAAGAATTTTCTTTCTGGGGACATACTTCTTTGTTTTCCTGGGCCAAGATTCCATTTAAGCCTAACAGATAATCATGTTTATGATGAGGGTGGTGTTGCTAATTCCTCCGTAACCTCATGTAAAACATCCCCTCACAAGCAAAGTGAGATTTATTTGCACATTGTAGTCGCTTGTTGTGATTGTCGACGGTCAGAGTGGAGGTAATTAGGGGCAGCGATCAAATGTTGACACGTTCTGGCTCTTTCAGTAATTAAGTGGTAATGAATGAAGCTCTCATGCTTTCTGTTGCTGTCGCTTTAATCGAGTTTAAAAACTGATAAGCTGACTATTGACCTGTGCATTGCATTCTTGGTGTGCACAGTGGGTCAGGCTGTTTACACAGTCTGTAATGAGTATAGCTCATATAAGCGTGCACGAGTTAATTTATATTATAAATGCTTGACAATCATTCTGATTTTATCTAGTCACAGCTGAGGTCTAATGACCCGCTTCATGTTTTGCCTGGTGTAATTATTTAAATGGCTTTATAATGTGTTATGTATTGTTATATTGAGCGTTTCTTTGGATAGTTTATCTAACAGTAGATTATTGCGCTGCCATAAGGGAAAATAAAACCTGCAACCTTAATAAAGGAGAACAAAAAATGTGCTAATTGGAAGCAAAATTGTCCATAATTCTCACACGCTCCACCTTGGTCTTTATGACCGACACCAAGGTTGACGAGAGCATGTCGAAACTTGGGCAGTTGTTGCTGCATCTTCTTCTTCAGACCCTGTCATCCCACGATACCTCTCCTGTTAGTTACCATGGGTGAACCAACCTGCTGAGTATGTCCAAGGGACCAAGAATGTGGACCAGCTGCAGATTTTGAAACTAAAGGAAGACTTAAATTATCTGTGGTAACCCTGCTGGTCCAGCTATCCTAATGGTGAAGGATGTAACCTGTCACAAGGAATGCAGCCCAGACAGGATAGATTTACATCTTTATTAGGGACGCTTCATTCTGTGGATCAGGACCTCGGTATGACCTGGAATGCGTTTTGTGCTGATGCAGGGTCATACGGCATCACGCAAAGTAGCCTTTCGTAAGAGTCATCGCTGGCATTTCAGTCAGAGTCTATAAAATACAGCGGGAGTCAGCGGCCGAGATTGTTCTCCTGCTGTCGAGGCTCCCAGAGCTGCTGTCAGACCAGGCCCTTCATTCGGCATCTGCTTTTTACAGCAGACAGACCAATTGATTTGTTGACCAAAGCTCCATCCCCATTTGCTGCATCCCAGAACAAAAGTGACAGAAGAGTCATATAATGGTGTAATGGTTAGAGCAGCCAACTGCTGAGAGAACCATAAAATAAATAATGATACAATTTTGGATGCCGAGTCACATCTTTCTTCCAACTACCTTCCTGGTGAGGGTCATCTTTAGACTGTCCTAGGCAGCACAGGGGCGCACCTTGGATAGACGGCTGTGCCAATTTGCCTAATTATATGTCCGTACACTGTGGGATGACACCCAGATATGAGGAGAGGGCGAACCGCACACACACAAATGAAGGTAAGATTCAAACCCCCCAGTGCTAGAGGTCTGAGTCAAAAATACAACCCACTAAATGTTCAAGACTATAACTATTATTAGTATAACCATTATTACATTAGGTATTTATAAAGTTATATTTGTTCATCCCATGCTGAGCGGTTTTACTGAAAACCTGTTATTTTGATGTTATGGGGACCATCTTTTGGTTCCCAAAAGGAGAAACTCAGTTTTATATATAAAAAAATGTGACTGCAATCTAAAAACTAAAAATGTCAAAAGTCTTGTATTTTGTTTAGTTAATTATGGCTAAGGTTAGGGCTGGGTAGTGGTTAAGGTTGTCATAGTTGGGATTAGGATTATACCCACAGAAATGAATGGAGAGTCCCTACAAAGATATGAATACAAATGCGCGTGTGTGTTTGTGTGTGTTTGTGTGTGTGTGTGTGTGTGTGTGTGTGTGTGTGCGTGTGTGTGTGCGTGTGCGTGTGCGTGTGTGTGTGTGAGTGAGAGAGAGAGAGAGAAAGAGAAGCTGTGATGAACTAGCATTCCATCCACAGTGTGTCTCTGCCCTGTGCTGTTTGAGGTGAGCTCTAGCCCCCCCCGTGACCCCAATCTTCACTTTCACTTTTTCCCAAAACGTTAGCCTCATCTTGATTATACCATTTTTTCTGAGGCTGTATTGCAGAATTTTAGACAAGGTTTGAGATTTCCTTACTGGCAAAAACTGCAAACCCCCAGCCCTTGAATCATGTACTGTTTGGTGAATTTCAGTCTAACCACCAAATGGTTCTGGACGTAAATCATAATATGGACCCGCATAACAGCGAATGGTGACAGTAAATTAGTAGCCCATGGTGAACCACACCTGTTGGTGTTAGCGTCATCCAGAACATGGGAGCCACTCAGCATGACTCCCAATCCCATAATACCAATCAGCCTTTGACACTTCCACAGAGGACGTACTGTATTTGTTTTGGGCTTAAAAACACCCATCTGATGGATATACATACATTTTGATAACTCCAACCCGTGTGTGACACGTTTTAAGAGCCCTGGGATCCATCACATTCAGACGGAATTGTTTTATATGTTGCAAAAGTGCCGGTTTTCTTTCAGATTACATCTAATACATCCACGAAAAATGTTTATGGCTACAGAAATATGTACTTCTCTTCGGCGAGACTGTGTGGTCTCCAGTGTTCACCTTAAGCTGTCCCCACAATAATTTACAGCCTGAAAGCTCTTCTGGGGAATTTTGTCACAAGCTGACCTCAATAAGGCAATATTTGTCACTGACTTTAAGAAGGAGAAAAGGCCCGTCTTCCAGGTGAAGAGATGGGCGATTAGCTCCCGGCTGAGTCAGGCGTCTCGCAGTTTATATGTCCAAGCAAGATAGAAATGCCCATGAAACACTATTATAGAGGTGTCATAAACTGTTCTTTATTGCCGGTTTGTATAGCCTGGCGGAATAGCGTAAAGGCATTTTCCCCTCCCTAAATCCTCTTTATTGAAAGCATTTTTTTTCTGTTAATATCCCAGACTGCTGAAAAAGTCTCTTGCAGTCAGTTCGGGTACAGGGGATTTTGTGGCGAACATCAATGCACAGCCAAGGAGAGACAATCAGTCAGGGAGATGGATCATTTTCAACGTGATCTCTAGCACATTTCTTGTGCACCTGAGTCACATTTCTTCAGACAGTCCTGACGGAAATCAAACCTTCTACACGTTCTACAGTTTTTAAGATTATTTTAGGATGAGAGATATAATTATAAACCTTATAAACTGCAGTGTGATGGGGTGGATTTCACAGAAAAATCAATGCTGCTATAAAAAATAAAAATAGTTACATGACTGATATTCTGCTAAAAATTCCACGCTGTGGGCTTTTCATAGCTCCTGATCTGTGCAGACACTAAGGAGATCTAAGGAAGACACATTGGTCATAGCTACTTCAGTGTTATGTGGGATTTCGGGTCATTCATGAGAATTCAAACGTACCGGCTGTCATTCGGTCAGGCCCATAATTAGTTTATCATGCAGCAAGGCGGCTAAATGGTAAAAGTGCTTTGGTTCCTCTCCATAGTCCACATACCCAGACTCCCTCATGAAAAACAAGCTTCTTCAGCAGGCGGATGGACAGGCATGTCACATCATAGGGCTCCTTGTCTAGGATCTCAGTCTCCTCTCCTGTGTGAAATACTAAAAAGAATAGCGGCATACGGGCAGGGCCTTGGGTCCATTAACGTAAATACAGTATCTGAGTTTGAGAAATTGAAAAATATATACAGTATTTGACCATGGAAGCAAAGACAAAATAGGCAAATGAATATATACAAACAGAGCCTCTAGTGCAGGGGTCACCAATTGAGTTTAAAAAGAAGCATTTAAAACACGTTTATTATACATGAAGCTTATATAAGTTTAGGTAAACTCTGTTCTATTGTAATTGATTGGTAGCCTTAGTATGGCTCAGTAACTGTGAAGTAGCTCTCAGTTTCAAAAAGGTTTGGTGAGCCCTGCTCTAGTGACTTAGCACTGGGTACTCTAAAGTGGAACAAAAGTGTGAATCTGAGTACTTCTTTCTGAAAGGATGCTTTATTTGACATTGGTAAAGTATGAGCACAGGTAAATTAGAATGCTTCTCCTTTGATATATCAGCAGACATACAAGTGAGAGTGAAGATTGGGGTCACAGGGGGAGGCCTAGAGCTCCCCTCGAACAGCACTCTCTCTCTCTCTCTCTCTCTCTCTCTCACACACGCACACACACACACACAAACATTTTTAGATTGATTGCAGTCACAGATTTTTATAAAATTGAGCTTCCCTTTGTGGCAACCGAAACAATGGTTCCCACAATATTAAAATAACAGATATTTATCACATTGTGTAAGAATTGTGCTATGTAATATATACATGACCACACACGTACACACACACACACACATACACCAAAGCTGGCTGGATTACACTCTGGTTAAGTATAATATAGCCCCCTCTTACTTTCTAGGCCTGAAGCATAGCTGGTGTGAGAGGCTGGCCAAACAAAGGGCAACCAGTTGACAACAAGTGGTTTAAAATTAATCTCCCAGCACGAAACCCCGAGATGAGGAACCTGTTTCTCTTTTGTGTTGACAGTAGAGATTTGGGCTTTGCCCGTCGTCTAATCTGCTAATTGGTTCGATTCACTCAGTGGCACTTTTATAAAGTCTTTGAATTGCTAGTCTTGAAAATGCTAAGGCCAAACCAGCAGTACACACTGTTGATACTAATGAGGACCTACAGTATAGGTTCAGTGAGTTAGTAATTAAATCTACCAGGTTTCTAGACAGAGGTCACCAAGACTGAGAGTCCATAAAACCAATGAGTCTAAAGATAAACCAAAAAATACAGCTATATTTAAGAGAAATCTCCATAGCAAAGCAGGGACACACTCGTAATTAAGGATTCTGAACATTAGCTCGTCTCGTTAACCACCACAGGCCCAGCTGTACCATGCAGGATAAAATAACACAAGGCTGTTTACCTGAAATCCACGGTCTGAAAAGCTGTAAAAGCAAAATCCTGCCAGTTCTGTTCATTGTAGTGTTTTGATTCATTGGATTTCTGGTTTAATTGGGCACTTGCCTGTAGTTTATCTATATGTGTTGTGGTAGCAGTGCATTTCTTACAGTCATGCTTTCAGTGAAAATTAATTGAAATGAAATATAGATGTTAGATGTGTTATGAATGGCTAAGTTCTTGTGAGTTGTCAGTGTTAACCTCTTTTAACTCTGACATTTGCTGTATTGATTTATTTATTAAACATGTATGATAGCACACGGACAATCATATGAACAGTATGCATGTATGTAGTGTTATGACGCGCTGCAGGCGCGGGGAGCGAACAAGCAAAACTCGCAAACAGGGATCCAAAAATACGGGATTTAATGGGCAAAGACGGCAGCACAGGACAAACGTTAATGACAGACCTAGGGAAACTAACTCAGACGCGGATTAAATACTCAAGACAAGGCAAAAGAAACAGGAAACAGGTGATCACGATCAGGGATTAACACGAGGTAATGAGGGGGGCGTGGCACACACATGGATCATACGAGCTGGTCATGACATGTAGTATTTAAATGACATAAGTTTTGGTTTGTGTTGAAATAAAAACAACAATAATAATAATAATAATTAATAATTAATTTAAACTCTTTGTGGATCTTTCACATTACATTTATGACAGGCAGTAATTTATGAATTTCTCGCACAAAACTAGATGGAATCAATGCAGTGTATTACTGTGGAATAGTGGAAAAAACAGTATTTTTGCTAAACCAGCATGGTGATGGTAACAAATATATAAAATGTGATGTATTCCAGTCCTTCATATGAAGGCCACCACAGCTGAAGAGGATAAGGATTTTTGAAGTATAATTTTATTTCTGTGCTAATGGATGTTTTTCCAGCGCTGCAGAAATTTTGAAATTGTTTACAAAGATCAATCTGACACAGAGAGTGCTTATTTGAAATTCCACAGAGCACAAATAAAAGGAAATCTGAAAAAGAAATTCAGTGGGGAAAAGTAACAGACATAAATAATTAGATAACTGCTGATGGACAAAAAAAAAAATACTTAGATCATTCGGTTTCCAAGCTACGTCTTGGAATAGGAGAATTTATTTACTAGTGTATAGTGATCATTCTAGGATCATGATGCAATTAGCCTGAAATAATATAGCAATAATAACTTGATATGGATTTAGAAGAGTTGCCTACTGTTATAACATTTCAAGTCTTATTTGTTTACACTGAGTCTGTATGTTCTATGTTCTTGCTGATGTGGGAGCAGGTGAAAATGTCACCTGCCGTTTATTGCCTGTTTTCAGAAATGCCGGCTTTGGTCTCCTTGCCTGTCAGCCACGAATGGCTGGAGGATGAAAGTGAAGAGGCTTCAGCCGTCGCTGCCTAGTTTCGGTCCTCGATCATGGAGACACTTCCCTCTGTGCCTTCTTAACGCATTGCACCAAAATGAATTCCTTAAATTAAAAGCCCATCAGTTTTGAAACAAGTTTGTATTTAGAGAAAGTTTCAGGCAACGTTGGGAATGCCTGGCTGATGGAACATATACTGCGAGAAGGTTTCTGAATAACATGTTTTTTTATAATATTGTGGGTAATTTAGAATACTGCTCAGGTACGGGACTATTTAAAATATTTTTTATTGTTCTATGTCTACATGAGACTTTCTTGGTAATGAAGCAAGCCCTGCGGACGGCGTATGACTTCAAAGACATTTTGGCAGACGTTCCCGCAATCTCGGGGCTCGGGCAGCAACGACCAGACTTCATTTGATATAATAAATGTAATTTCCCCTCGGCGAGCTTCTCAAATTGCGCCGGCTTTTTTCTTGATGCAGTAATTTGTATACACTTTTCGAAAGCCGTAGCTCTGCACTGGACTCGGCGAAGGAAATAAGGCAGCTGTCTCCGTGCAAACCTGAAGGACATGCAGTTTGGCATCCAACCTGAATACATAAGACGTTCCTCTATTTCACCCTGGGTTTATTTCATGAAGACATACAATATAATCTTTTCTTTATTTTTTTTCCAGTTATAACCTGTAGTCAATTAGGTTCCTCAATAAAGCCTAACTGTACACCAAATCCTTTAACAATTACTGGCTTGGCACATTATTTCCTTGGTTCAACCTCCATTGCGCATCTCTAAGTTCTAAGTGTTTCTTTGTGTACAGCGTGTGAGATTCTGTTATGTGTTACTTTTTGGTGTTTATAATGAACTGCAGCACTTCTTGTCTTGTATTTATCTGTCACTATGGTCTCCCCGAAGCACTCAAGTAAGGATTTCATTGTAGAGTACCATGTTATCACCACGTTAACAGCTTCTCCTATTCAGGGTCCCAGTGCGCCCGGATCCCATCCCAGGCAAAACAGGTCGCAAGGCTGGGGTTACACCCCGGATGGGATGCCAGAGCTATAAGTCATAATGACAAATCTTAAGATTGGAGTTAATTCAGAAAGAATGAATCAAATATCATAGCGAGGTAAACTGGTCGATGATTAGAAGGTTTTTAAAATTTTTAATCAATTAAGGTAAGTAAAATCAGAAAGTATTTCAGTGTTGACTGATGAAATGAGGTATTTTATTAAAATCATGGTACAATTTATATATAAATACAAGTTACAAAAAGTAAAACAAAACTAATTTGAGGCTACCTTGCTGAATTAAACACAGCTGTGCCAGAGTCCTCTGTCATTCTCTGTAATGCTGGGTTCCCCTCCCAACTGTCATAATAGCGGCAGGAAGCTTCTCGGCTCGACCAGACTGTAGGACAGGTTTCGCAGGTCCGCTAGGGAGTGAACGGGCTTATAGCCCAGTAAGGACAGAGTGCGGTTGCAAAGAGTCTGCACCACACCCACGATGTCATAGGCGAGTCGCAGTCTCCAGCTCTCCGCAGTGGCTCTGGAGTCCCTAGTGGTGGAGTACTTATAGTTTCCCTCTGTGGGCGAAGCGCTACGCTTGGTGTTCTGTAAAATCCAGGCTCGCACCTTCTCGTCCATCTCCAAGCCGACGAATCGGTAGATCTCCTCCGCCTTCTCCTCAGGGTGAAGGGCCAGGTCCTCGTATCGCACCAGTAGGTACTTCCCCCTAAGCCAGGGTGGCTGCCTGAGGCCCGTCTGGGCGGAGTCTGCCAGATCCTGGCAGGTGCGCGTGATCTGCGCCAGGTCCACGTAGCGCGGCTGCCTCCCAGTGGCGTTCCAGATTTTCCAGGCCCGGAACTGGTCGGCGAAGGCACCCATGCGGGAAGCCAGGATGCCCCGGGGGTCACGCACGAGGTGCACGATCCTCAGGTGCAGGCGGGGGTCCTCGGACAGCGTGCGTAAGTCCTGTACCTCGGGGATGCGTACCGTCTTGATAGCCACGTGACCCCGAGCCAGGCAGGCCTGGGAGGCCAGCGTGAGGTTGAGTGTCCGGCATCGCCGGGGGCACCAGGCCTCGTCGGGCTCTCCTGGGGCCCCGCCGTTCTCGAGGCACACGGGGGGCGAGCACAGGGCACTGCTGGACGCCCGCCTGAAGAAGGAGCCCGTCAGGTGGTCCTGAGGTTCAGGCCGGATGTAGTTCTCAAGGAAGTGGAGGTCGCAGGTGTACATGTTGAGGAGCAGGTCGCGGTAGGCGCCCAGTAGGGCCCGAGGATCCAAGCCACGGCGCAGCCTGCTGCTGGAGTTGGTGAAGACCTGCTGGACGTGGTAGAGGGGCTCGAACACGTAGAAGATACTCGGGTGCTGGTTGAATAGCTGTCCCGTGAAAGAGGAGCCGCTGCGGGTGGTGGCGAAGAGGAGGATATGCTTCCGGGAGGAGGAGAGAGAGGAGAAGCTCCCCTCAGACGGAGGCCTGCCATCACAAAGGGACCTCCATCGGTACTCTGCAAGCGAAGGAGGCGGAAGACAGAGGTGAGGTGTCATGCCTGCTTCATCCTCGTGAAAAGAAAAAAAAAGTTTCTAATCAAAGATTGTCAATAAAGCCAAACAAAGTATATCAAAACGGTAATAAACACCAATAAATATGCACACTGCCAAAGGATATCATTTTTTAATTTCTTTTTAATTTTTTTGGACGCACCACTTTTATAATCTCTGGCGTTCATTATGAGGTATGAATTCCGGGTTATATGTGGAATTGCATTACAAGCCTTCTGGAAAATTATGAAAATTAAATGTACAAGAAATTAAATTCAGCAATTATGTTTGGTAGCTGAGAATTGCACCAGGGTTATATTAACACAGTCCCTGAACACAAGACTGCCTGCTCTATGCTTGAATACATTTCAGCATCACATAATATAATGAGCTATTGTCAATGAAAATATAAAAATAAGAGATTCTTGTATTTCGTTTTCTATTTGTAATAAAGTATGTAAATTATGTAAACTACAAACAAAACAAGCTTTGTTTTATTAACAAAATTTTGTAATTAAACAAGCATCAACAATAACTCGCACATCTACAACTACATGTTTTTCCACGACGATGTATCGTTTAAACGAATTTGTAACAAAAAAAGCTATTTTTTAATTTCAAACAAAATGGATTAATCATCCGATACAACTGCATAATTCCTTTAATAAGTAACCGTTTGGTGTTCTCTTGCTGTGTTCTAAATGGAAATCAATAGATTACATCAAGGGGCGGTAGCAGAAGAAGCTGTGTGCAGCTAGTCTATGGAAACAGACAAAATGCTGATCTGCTATAAAATAAAAGTGTGATATTTCATCTCCTCCTACGGGTATAACTGTAAATTTCACACTCATGTTTGCCAGTCTTCCCTGGTTAAACCCTAAAGAAGTTTAGTCGAACTGCACCAGATACTTCTGTCAGTTAAAGTCATGAAAAGTCACACAGAAAGCATGATGCTGCTTCTTAGGAGACAGAAGGCTAAGTGCCATAGTCAAATTAATTAGAGGCCGGGGCTTTGTTATACATGATAAATGAAAAGGCTGGAGTCATCTTTAATAATCAAAAAGTGGCCGTGCCTGCAAAAGTACAGAGATGAAATATTACTATCGTAAATTATTATTGCTATTACAGGAGTTAAATTACATGATTAACGACAGCCACCATTTAAAAATCTTTTGCATTACTAATATATAAAATATAACACGTTAAAATGGCCACCGTATTATGTACTTTTGTATTCTACAGCTAACAATTACTCATATAATAGAATTCAGGCCATTTATTGTGGAAAAACCATCTAATGCCAAAACTAATTTCCCTTGCCACCAAAGGAAGAAGGGCTGGCAGGTGTCTGCCCTCTACTGGTCATATTGAAAATATATTTCTCAATTAATAAAAAACGGTAAGACCTAATTAAACGGAAATGGTCCAGTGTGAAAACAAGCTGCTGTTTACAAGAACAAAAACCTTCTAGGATTTTGACAAATTTACAGCATGATCACTCTGTATCTGGGTGTCACCTCACCTGACCATCAATTGACCTATTCAGACTTGGGACAACATGTGTATTTCCAAAAACAGAATCATTATCTGTATCCATTGAGATTAGATAGATAGATAGATAGATAGATAGATAGATAGATAGATAGATAGATAGATAGATAGATAGAACATTTTCACAGAAAGTATAGCAGAAACACTTGGACAGCAAGTGGCAACAGGACAATACAGGAGCTCTGCAGCATTTTCCCGTTTTGCTTTTGTGTGAACTGATTTTCAAAAGTGTTCTTGTCCAGTTTCTCTGTCTGATCATGTGGCCGTTTATTTAGTGAAATTATTAAAAGTGGGTGTGGGATGCCCGTGCACAACCATACAGCAAACAATTCTTTAGAGTATTTGTAGTAATTCATAGTAATATGGAGGCGGCCTTTTAATTTGAAGTTTTGGCAGCTTTCCCTTCATTCCCTTCATTAGTCACACACACAGGCACACACATACGTATTAGATATCTATATCTTTGTGGGGATTCTCCATTTGTTTCTGACTATGACAACCTTAACCCCTATCCAGCCAAACCAAACAAAATATGACATTAATTTTTTGATTGCATTCACATATTGTTATAAAATTAAGTTTATCCTTCTGGGGACTGAAAAATGTCCCCACAAGGTCAAAATAACAGGTTTTCATCACATTCTGGTGACATTTAATATGTACAACATCTCTCTCTCTCTCTCCCTCCCTCTCTCTCACACACAAACACACACACACACACATTTGTATTCATATCTTTGGAGACCGTCCATTACTTTTTATGGGCGTGATCCTAATCCCAACTACAACAACCTTAACCCCTACCCAGCCCTAACCTTAACCATAATTAACCATAACCTAAATACAAGATATTATATTTTTAGTTTTTCGGTTGCATTCACAGATTTTAATAGAATGGTCTCCACAACATCAAAATAACAGGCTGTTATCACGTTGTGAGGACACAATATAATACATAAATAACCCACACTCAGACGCACACTCTCACACCCATACACCAAGCAGAGACATGCAGACAGGCTTACTTATACACGCACAATAACACAAAACAACGAGACGGGTTCATTAGAAGCAGATGGAAGGGTCTGCATGTGTGAGCTTAAGATCAGGGTACGTGGGCGTGAGTTTGCAAAGTGTCCCTCCACGGAGCATGTGCGGGCCAGCCACCCTCCCACACACACACCCAGGGCAGGACTGAGGCCTACCTTTGGGCCGGCGGAATTGGCAGCGGTCCGCCCCACCGCAGGGCTCGGCGATGGAGCCCCTCAATGAGCGGATGGCTGTGTACTGCACCCCGAGTGATGCACACACCAGCAACAGCACTGTCTTCCAGGAGCACTCCATCCTGGCTACCTGCCAGCTCTACATCCTCAGCTCTGTGACCGAGGACCCAGGGAGAGAACGGCATCCAGTCACGGGGAAGTTCACCAGAGACACCAAACAGAGCATATGAAAACATAAAAAACAGCACAACACGGTTTTAAATACAGACGATCTTGGCCACTGCAACTGACTGTATTGGCAACTGAAACCACACCCCACTTTTTTAATCCTTTTTTTTTTCTTTTCATATCCTGGGTAATTTAATTGATTATTAAAAACACGACTACAGTCGAAGGGCTTAGTTGTTTCACCGTCGCCACTCCACTCCCCTCTCTGGGGCCCTGAACGTCTAGTTAGAGTGTAGCTGATTTAAAAATGCCCCCTACAATATCACTTATCAAGGCTATAAATGCCGGATTACGGATCAATTGTTATTCCCATTGTACGGCGATTTTTCTATTTTTGGAAGACGAGCGCATAGAACTTGTCTAGGGGCCCTGTGAGGCTTAGGCGACCCGCGGCGGCCGGGATCGCTGGCGCTCCCATCACCACCCGCATTAACCGCAGTCCCTCCGGTTACGGCTTTGCCTCGCGCTTTAAGCAAAGGGCGGTGATTGGCAGCAGTAAGCTTCGCAGCCCCGTATCTCCCATCAGTAGCCTGCTGTTTAAATCCGTCCAGAAACCACTTAATGCGTAGGAGCTAAAGCCAGCGCACACCTTTTTAAAAAGACAGTAGTTGCCATTTACAATTTAATAATCTGTTCCCCAAAACTCCTGCTTTTGAACTTCTCTTCATCCGTAAACATCCCTTAATAGCTATTTACAGGCCTCAATTAACACGCGAATGCGAAGAAATAACAGGCATGTACCAAGAAAAAGACCCAAGATAAAAATGCGATGATAAGAAATAAGGCGAACAGGTAGCGAAACAGCAGAACAGAGCGGAGCTTTGGGAAATGGGGGATTTTTTTTCAGTGTTTCTTGAACATCCTTGAGGGTTGGACTAAGGCGTCGTAAAGAATATGTTGTGAAAGTATTTTTGCTTCAAAAAAGGAATGAGTCTACGAGCAATTTAGTAATGTAGATGCATAAGAAAGCTACTGCACGTTCCGTTGCTGGTGGCTGAATGAATTCACTGGTAGAAGCATTTTTTGTTGCTGGTAGGCCTACTAATAATAATTTTAAGCACTTACAATCGCTTTTCATCCGAAAACTAGAGTTTGAGCTGAAAGTTATTCTAAAACATCTATATTTACTGGTATATAATAGCCCGACAAAATCACAGTTAGTCTTATCATATAAAATTTACCCTGCGAGATCAATAAGTTGAAGACAACCAGGCATCATTCAATCATTATGTCCCATCCAATTTATAATGTATTGCCGTTTGGTCCTTATAGTTTTGTTCCCTCTAATAAGCTATAGAATAATGTCTATGCTTGCACGTAGACCTATGCAGAAATAGATCTAAGGTATCATCAATAGTTGTTTTAAACACAACAGAGGCTTAAATGTTGTATATCAGTATGTGGCGAATGTTACAAAATTCAAATCTTTCTTGAGGTGGAAAGTGCGCGGTTAAGTTGGGGTTGGGAACCCCTCCCGCCCCGGGACACCGGGAGCTCAAGGTGCGCTATAGAACTGTCAGTCTGGTCCTGCCTATTAATATCGGACTAGCCGGTTTCCACTTTGTTCCCGTCTTATTTTGATTCACAGTGAAAGTTGCACACAGAAGGATGCAATCATTGTCTGCATATATTAATTAACTTAAGTTAAAGATTTTTAGCTATATGTTTAAATATCAGTGCTCATAATTAGACAGGAAATAATTAGACACCACTTCAGAAGGCTACATTATGTGGGGGGTCAGATACATTAACCAAGTAATTAAAACGCCCCTCAAGGCGGCTCTTCCGCACCTCAGCCCGCCCCTCGGTAACAGTGCACACTGTAACACCCTAACAGGTTATAAAATGGAAAGTGATCGAAAGCGAGTATTCAGCTGCAGCAACCGGGATTGTTCTAGAACCAGTGCTTGAAGTGGCTATATAAGATGTACCTCTGTGTTCTCTTCAAAGTACAGAACGTTTCTCTCGTACCGGCACTCTTATAATCTGCCGGTACTGAATGAGAAGGGGTTGGCACCTGTTTTTCCTACTTTAAGCACTGTCTAGAGCACATGCATTGGTGCATGCATGCGAGATGCTTGGGTCACGCCTAAAACACTGTTACTGAACTAGGTTTGCGAACAGCATATTCATTTAGTGTGTGCATAATATTTGCAAATTTGGGGGAAGTTCCCTGGGAGTGCGAGCAAGTTCGTTGTGAAAAGGAACGGCCACTCCGTGAATACACAGCCAAATTTATACTGAGACAGAATAAATGATCAAATTAGACCAAATGCCACACGCCTGTGTCGTGTGGTGTTGGAATTGGAGAAATAAAGAGGTCCTTGATTTGGGGCATTTTTCCACTATGACAATTTTACTGCGAACCTCACTCGTATACGGGTGCACATAATAGCCAGTTGTCAGGACAGCTGGCTTCAAAGTGCACTAGTTTGTAAGAAGATAAAGTACGATCTGATTGCTCATGCCGATATTTTCGGACACAGACACGAACAATAAGTATTTCACTGTTTCTTGTTGTACAGTGTAATCGCCCGCTAACTTAACTTTCCATAGCTGTCACCCATGCATCATTCCGCCACACATTCATTATTTCATACGTCAATCTGCAGGACGAAAAAAACATCTACTAAGTTCATTTTGAAAAATAGAACAGATACATCTGCGTCGATGGGCAACATCTACATATAGCAGATTAAGTCTTTTGTATGCCTTAAAAACACCGTCTATGAAAATCATACAAAATGTCTAAGCAAATGTGAACGTTAGAATAACTAGGTGCTCAGAAATTTCATACCGCATCCTTTCATGAAAACCACATGGAGACAGAAAACAAGCCACAAATGTACCTGGATGTAAGAAATCGCCTTAAATGCTCATAAAACCATGCACGACATAGGCTACTATATACAGCAAACAACTGCAAATAGTGAACTGATTTAAAAGGCAGGATACCGCTATTTTGGTAACTAGTCTATTTCTAATATACATATGCCGTGTATGGATTGACAGAACCAGACGACTGCTCACAACCTGGAGTGAGCACGGAGTTTGAAATTGACTAGACCCCAGATCAAACCACCGCGATTGCATATAGAGTGAATTACATAGACTCTGTCCGTGGAGATAACAATAGCTTGCGAACCTCGTGGCAATAAGCATGCATTGGACATCTTACCATGTATATCTGTTCCCCGCGAGAAAAAAATTATGATTAAATCAACAAACAGGTAAAACGTGTCGGGCGAAGCAAATGCAAATCCGGATGCTGCTTCCTCGGCTGTCTAGTTTAAATAGTCCTCCGGGTAGCAGACGCCGAGTTGCGGCCAATAGCGGAGGGGGCTGAGTAACCCAATAAGGAAGAACAGAAGGCGCGGATTTGATGGACAGCGGAGGAAGAGACGAGCGCATCTGCCCGCGACTTACAGTACATACAGCCGGAGACTAACTGCGGTCACTCTCCGCAATAAAAGCGATCCAGGAGTCCGGCATTTTATTTGAGCTCCGATCGCTGGTGTAGGAAGCTCACAAAAAAATCTTGTCTGCATTTTCTCAATTATAAATAGCTGAATATGTCAGAGTTATATTCTGCAACACAAGCACACACACACACAGGTTTGTAAGTAGCCTATATCTTTCTTGGGACTCTCCATTCATTTTTAACTCTAATCACAACATGACGACCTTAACCCCTACCCAGACCCTAACCTTAACCACAAGTAACCAAACAAAATACGAGACATTTGACATTTTTACTTTTTTGATTGCATTCACAGATCATTGTGGGGACCTGGAAAATGGTCTCCACAACGCCAAAAAAAACAAGTTTTTATTGCATTGTGGGGAACAAAGTAATATAAAATGAAACATATTCGAAATATAAACAATAATATAAACACAGAGAGAGAAAGAGTCATTTTAAGCCCCTTAATCTCCAGAAAATGTCACAACAGTTGGAATGTCTTGTTTTGAAGGAGTGTAAAACATTATTTATCAAATTATGTCATTTCCATTGAGGTTACATTTATCCCTACCCGAGCCGAAAACGTAATGGCGTATTAAATTAAACTCTTACAGATTCTGGGTTCCTTTGGTTGCATGTGACCATAACAAACGCGAGAGATCGTGAAGTTACTGGAATGACACATTATGTCAGAAGGGCATCGCGATTCCCTGCTCTGTTCAAGGTGGGAGGTTTTTTTTTTTTCCCTAATATGAACAACAGGGTGTAGCGATCCCGATCCCTCAGGCAAGTTAGGGGTGAGCAACTGTAGTACGGTCCGCTCATCAGCACAAACACCATCCCCAGGTAATACAGCGGGTCCACTAACCTCGAAGTCTTAAGCCCCTTTTCTACTGCTGACTCCGCTGTTGCGACGAAGGTTTTGGTGAAAAAAAATACCGGGCTTCGGCTGCATTTTAAACCAATGGCTCAATCAAAACGTTCCCTCGCGAAACACTCAAAAACATGAGAGGGGCAGCCGGCAGGTTAGCTTTTTAAAGATTCCCAAGAAACCGCATGTACCGAAATAGTATTTTACCAAAATTATTTCCCAAAACATCTAGCTGAAAAATACATCATGTCCAATATTGAAAGCTGTCCTGGTATGCATGAATGGGCATAGCTGTTAAATGTATTAGAAAGCATTTTAATTTACAGGTTTGAGAATTAAACGGGTTTGTTTCCATAAGTTATGGGTTAGGCCACACTGATGACTTTTATTTCTTTACTTAAGATGCGGAATGAAAATCTTAAAATGTAAAGATTTAACTATATACTCTTCATGAAGCATGTTGTTAAATTAGGCATGCTATTTTAACTTTATAAACCTTTTTATACATTCTGCATCATAGTTATAAATGATACGATTAGGTTTATTTACCTAATGAACTATAAATACTGTATATAAAATATTACCATTCAGTAAATATGAACTTTGTTGTTCCTTCACCACCCTGGTCTTCTACATGACATTTTTCTATATTTATAAGAACCCAAGATAACAGATATGATTTTATGTTGGCTTGCAGATGTAAGGAATTTAATGTGGTGGATGCTCTCCTATATATATTAAACAGAGTATGCCCTTGTTAAGACATATAAAAGGTAGAAATACAAATAAACAATTATTGACAGGAATTAACGTTCACCCTGAGTATTTAAAACATACAACTGGATTTAACAGCAGTGCCAAGTTTAAATAGTTTGTAATGTAGCACATCAGTACGTAGGATTATGTATGTAAACTCAGTGGCTGCTACATTAGGTACTACAAAGTAACTCCATGTTGGAACCTGGTAGTTTCCAAAACCACTTCAAACTTGTCAACTTCTCCTTTCTGCACATTATACTGAGCTGTTGCACTGGTGGCTTTAACAAATCTAGCTATTCCCCTCTGACCTACCGCTTTAACAATGTTTTCACCCTCAGAACTCGTGCTATCTGGATGTTTCTTTTTTATTATTCATCACGCTGTTCCCTGTAAATTCTAGACACTGTGGTACATAACAATCCCAGGATGGCTGTTTCCCAGATTCCGGAATCGCTACGTGTGGCACCAAAAATCGCACCACGTTTAAAATCACTCAGATCACACATCTTAGCTGCTCTTGATGCTTAGCCAAACGGCCACTGACCATGTACGTTTGCTTTATGTATTCGGGTGCAGTCACATGATTGGCTGATTGGAGGAGCAGGTTATCTGGATTTATGCGCAGATGTACCTAATAAAGTGACCACTGAGCGTACGTACAGGTATATAGGTTTATGCATGTGGGTCTATGCATGTTTCTGTGTAGGACTATACATTTAGGGCTTTTAACATGTACTTTAGCATTTTTGGCTTAAAATGCTGATTTAATTAGTAGCCCAAGAAACAAATCTGTTAAACCTACTGGCTTTGCTCTGATTGTTGTTATTGTTGTTCAACCAATAGAGCAAAAAATGTTTGTCATAAAGGCAGGGCTGCCCATACTTTTTCAGGGGCCCCAGGCAACACTTTCCTTAGAAGTCCCCCGCCCCCCCCCCAACCCACAAAGAAAATTGATGATCATTTCACTTCCTCTACAACACAGGTATTCTGAGGGCCTTAGGCAACTGTCTATTCCATCTACAGCTTGAGATGGTCCTGCATAAAATGTCTATTCGGCTTCTGTCTTTCAGTCGCTTATCCAGGGCAGGGTAGTATGGGGTCTGGGTACCCATCCCACGCAGCATAGGGCACAGGGCAGGGGTACACCCTGGATGCTGTGCCAGTCTGTCATAGAGATGTAAGACCCTAACACAGATAATTGCGCAGTATGGGCTATTTAGAGCTACTGACTCACATGGACGTTTTTTGACTGGGGGAGGAAATTGGAGT
>JAODLC010000065.1:15800253-15816080 GCA_026781145.1 Hippopotamyrus pictus
AGAATGAATATTGAATGAATTTTGTTTGATATTAGGAAAGTTTTATTTGAAAATTTTGGCACAAATCTGATTCCATACGCGGACTGCTTGACCGAAATTACCAGGCACTGTTGCCAAGTCCTCATATTATGAGTGACTTTGCGCTTGTTTTCTGTAAGATCGCTGCAGGACATATTTATAAAGAATATTTATGCATTGGGCTGTAACCGAAATATCACGACTTTATTCTCGAAATCCATTCGCCTACATTTTTATAAATACGTACATATATAAATACATATATATTTCACTAATACTAATATGAATCAATACAAAATTTTATATACTTTAACCGCAAATTAGTCGAATATCATTGAAATATTACGGTTTGACTCGTAATCCGCATCACTCTTATGTATACCATGAATGAGAAATCTGTGGGCGCCCCTGTGTGGCGTGACATAGAACGAGCTAGGTGGCAGCGTCCTTTTAAATATGTGGTATTGATCATGCTGACGTCTTCGATTTCGATTTGTCTGGAAGTGTGCGGCCGCTTTAAGAGAACACACACAAACAAACACACACACACACACACACAAACCGGACTATACCTATAGAGACACTAGGGGCCCCAGGCGAAAAAATAACCCATGGGGCCCTCCTATACATCCCACTCAACATAGTAAAATTCATGACCATTATTTTAGCATGCAATCTAGATTAATAATATCAACAAAGAGAATTTAATAAACACAACTGCCTGTCTTGTCCTTACACCTCTGCCTATGGGAAATCTTGATAATTCTTATTAAAAATTTACAGGGCATGATTAGCATGCTCACAGATGTCTGATGTAGTAATTACAAGTGCAATGGTGCAATGGCGTTGTGATACAGAAACAGTCTGGCTTTTTTGTCACTGTCAAGTCAATTTTTAAATGAGTACATGGAGCCACACAATATGCTTAAAAAAGGTATAAACCAGGATGACTGCTACTAGGCCTGAGCATTTGCATTAGCATGCCAGCTAACTCACGGAATTATTTTTGTGTTCTGAAGGTTGTGAGGTTGAATCCCATAGGTGACAGAATAATAACAGCACAGGTATAAATGCTCCAGGGAAGATGCCTGACTGCTCTCTGACTCCAAGGTCCTCACTTGTATGTGACTCTGATCAAAGAGTACCTGCTAAATTAATGTAAATGCATAAAGATGAACATCCATAGAAAAAGATACTGAAAATGGCCACTGAATACACTATAGTGCTAAAAGTATTGGGACACCCCTCCAAATCACTGAATTCAGGTGTTTCAATCACTTCCATAGCCACAGGTGTATAAAATCAAGCACTTAGGCATATAGATTGCTTCTACAAACATCTGCGAAAGACTGGGTCGCTCTCAGGACATCAGTGAATTCAAGAGTGTTACCATGAAAGGATGCCACTTGTGCAATAAGTCCATTCATGGAATTTCTTTGCTACTAAATATTCCACGGTCAACTGTTAGTGGTATTATAACAAAGTGGAAGCAATTGGGAACAATTGCAACTCAGCCATGAAGTGGTAGACCACGTGAAATGACAGAGGGGGGACAACGCATCCTGATGTGCACAGTGTGCAGAAGTCACCAACTGTCAGTTGATTAGTTAGATTAGATTAGATTAGATTAGATTAATAGATAGATAGATAGATAGATAGATAGACAGACAGACAGATAGGCAGGCATCTGGTGCACCCGCATGCAAAAAGTCTTACAGTTCATCCATATTATTCCATTCTAAATCTAAAATTACTTACATTAAAGCGTTGGGGTAGCTTGCAAACCCTTCCAGCCATTTACAAGGTAATAAAACTGTTATATACATGTAAATTTCAGTTGACCAAAGTTGGCAACCCTGTGCATATTACTTGAAAGCCTACTTATTGCTATATTAAACACAGTTTACCTCAAAGTGCACATGTGTCAAGATTCAGCTCTACCTAGAGTTCCAGACCCCCACTTTCAACAAAACTCCTGTTACAAACAACACTGATTACACCAAAGGACAGCCAATAAAAATAAAATACTAAACAATAAATAATCAATTAAACGTAAATGAAGAAAATGTAGCTGGAACTGCACACTTAGTGACAACTCCTACCACCTTTCACAGCATGCATGGACTCCCCCATCCTGTAAGCGCTGATTGGCTCATCGACCTGTGACTGAGAAAGTATATCTGCCTCTCAATATGTATACATTAGGTAAATACCACTTATAAATCATACTTTGCCATACAAAGTTAGAAATCTATATTAAATATTAAATCAATAATAAATGCATTTTAATATTTCATCTTTGAGTTTTACAATGAAAAAAAAATCTATCACTGTTGCCTGTATTATTGTTGAGATAGTCGTACACTTCATCCAGCTATCCAGCCAACACCAATAAATAAAAACCTCTGCAACACTTTTATGATAATAATTTATAACAAATATAAACTGGCTTTTAAATATCAGCAGATACACAGTATGTTTCAGCTTTTAATTGTTTCACTCACATACACATGTTAAATGCTTCACCGCACAATATTAATCTCAGGAAAGCTAAGATTAAATTAGCCAATGATAGGCAAACAGGACAAGCTGTGTTTTTATATGGCATTAGTGTCCTTTATAGTCTTTTCACAGTGGTCTTCTGGCTGTACACTGGTCCGTAGTCCATTACTATTCACTTCCTGCTTTGATCTGCAGCCCAACTCCTTCTTGAAAACTTGGAATTTGTATCTGATGCCACATTCCTGCTGACACTCATCAGGTACACCTGGAAAACTACTCCAAGAAAATGAAGAAGAATTAGAAATGCAGTCAGTCCCCCCACGCCGTTTTAAACACCGATCCCAAGTTAAGTGACAGTAAACTGATTTGATTTGAGATTGATTAATGGTGTTAGAACCTACCACCTTCATTCAAGGACAAAAAAAACCCAAACAAAATTCAATCATTTACTTTTAAAATACAAAATGCTGGGTTTTATTTGAACAAGTCTGCTATTTAATGGTAATGCAAATATTTACTACAATGACTGTCTGAATTTTAAAAACAGAATAACAGCTCAGTTACTGCTGGACATACTTTTTACATGCAAGATGCTTATCAAAGTAAATTCTGGCAAGATCAAGAGAGGAACCTGAACACCGACTGACAGTGCGGAAGAAATGTTAAAGAGATGAGCAAGATGATGCAGATGAGAAATGAAAGAAACAGACAGAAACGTACTGGTCTTGCAGTCTGTAAACATTGCGGTCAAACCCTGGGAAGAAGGTATCACAGTCGAAGTCGGCCATAATGTCGGTGAGGTAGATCAGGTCACACCAGGGATGTCCCAGCGCCTTCTGTGCCAGATGAAGATCAGATGCACATTAGCTGAGTGCAAAGTACACCTATGCATGCACTATAGGTATAAATCCTGGATAGGGTGAGCAAGGTCACAAACAAGAGGCATCACTCCTCAAATGCATTGTGTAGAGTTCAAAGTAAGCTTTTTTGGGTTATGTTTCAGTGTGAAGGTTCAAACTATGCAACCGATGAACCAAATCTTGCAATTAATGCTGTAGTTTTCACATTTAGCCACAATAAATGCACCATCTACAGTATGATTTTTGTGGCATCAATGTCACCTTATTGTCGACGTACTGGAAGTAGTTTTACTTAAATAGATGACGTGGAGCGGCAACCGGACGTTCACCTTGTAAATCTCAACCCCACCTAAGATCCAGATGGTCTCTACCACCTCATTAAGAGGCGGACTGGTGGCCAGGACGACCGCGCTCTCAAAGTCGCTACAGAGGTGGTGTGCATGCTTGGGTAAGGTGCTGAGGAGAATGAAATCATGGGTAGGTTCAGAAGCAAATCTGGGATGTTTATGACATGACAAGAGGGCAGTATTAATGATTAATTCAATGGGGTTTTATAGGTTATAGTTTTAGGTTATTTTCTTAAATTGAAAGATACACAGACCCAGACATGCAATCAGCCAGGACAACTATTAGTGCATCCATTCGTCCACCATCTGCCACCTCCATGGCCCAGGTCACGGGGGCAGCAGTCTAAGCATGGATGCCCAGACCTCCCTCTCACTAGCCACCTCTTCCAGCTCCACCAGGGAGATACCAAGCTGTTCCCAGGCCAGCCGAGAGATATAATCTCTTCAGCATGCCCTGGGGCCTCCTCCCAGTAGGATGTGCCTGAACCACCTCCCCAGGGAGCCATCCAGGAGGCATCCTAGATAGATGCCTGAACCACCTCCCCAGAGAGCCATCCAGGAGGCATCCTAGATAGATGCCTGAACCACCTCAACTGGCTCCTTTCAATGTGGAGGAGCAGCGGCTCTACTCTGAGCTCCTCATGAATGTCGGGGTTAAGAGGTACTGCTTTATTTGCTTAATACTCCATATTGGTTTTTTCTTCCAACATTAATCCTGCACACACATACTCAATCCTTCCACTGCAGACCAAAGAGACAGTAACAGGATTTTACCTGATTGTTCTGCTCAGAACCACATTGACAGCATTATCGAAGGGGTGCAGGTTCTCAGGGGTGGAGAACCAGCAGATTCTCCCCCACACCAACAGGTTCTTCTTACCTGCAGAAGAGGAATTCTCCTCAAACATCAATCAAAATTCTAACTGGTTATCCTGGTCAGGGTTACCTCCGGCCTATCCTAGGCAATGAAGGATAAAGGGCAAGAGTATACTCCAGGCAGAATGTTACCACAAGGCACATACACACACTTACACACTATGGCAAACTTAGGGATGTCAGTTATCGTAAATGCATGTCTTTGGACTGTGTGCGGAAACCAGGGGATCCAGAGAAAACCCGCATGATTCAAAGAAGACGTTAATTGTTGGTGTGCTGCTCAATGGGCTAGGCCTTCATCCTTGGGATCAGAAGGTCACTGGTTCAAGGTCAGCCTCGGTTAACTATTTTTATGTATGTGGCTCATTGGACACCATAGGGTGGTGTGACCTTCAAGCTTCCTATCACCTGTATGGAGAGCAAGGTGGGGCAAGGCATAGAGGAACTTTCCCCACAGGGATTACTGAAGTATCTGTACTCTATTCTACCTCCATACACAGAGAGCCTGTAGGTGTGAACCAATGTCCAACCCCTATTTTCATCAAGATTATTTCATTGTTACCTTAGTATTGGATTGCAGGGTCTGCTTTGAATTCTGTGTATAATTAGCTGGAAACTAGTAAAGACCTAAAGGATCATAAGTGCTTCAAACTCCTGTAGAAACACCAACCAAGGTGAGGTGTGTTATCACTTATCTCTGATGCAAATGAGCCTTTGGATCATATCCCATCAATGCCATTATATATATATTTCTGCATGTGACCAATTTCTTCAAAGCCCCTGACAGACTCCACAGGAAAGCACATTAGATAAGTGTAACAGTGATCAATTTTATATAATAGCATCAATGCGGTAAAGAATTACAGAGAACAGGAAACAAAACCTGCTGGTAAACTGGCTGCCACAGCCCAGGGTCACACAAACCTCATTCAACTGCAACATTGTTATGTAGGTGTTGATAGATCTGAAATTTGGATTTAATTAATTGTCTTCTGTTGAACCATCTGGAAGGACATCCATCATTAGTTGGAAAATCATCCGCACATTTGTCTAGTAAAACTCATGGCAATCCATGCAACTCATTCAAACACCTCTTCATCTGGATGCTGGCAATTTTATGCGGGGTTACAGTGACAGTTTTGGAATCTGCTAAGTTGTATATAGATGTTCCAAAAAGACAAAAATATGCCAAGGGACACCTGAGGCGGGTAAGTTACCTGGCCTGGAAACACTAGAGATTTTGTCCAGTAAGTACTGGAACTCCATCCTGTATATACGTGCAGGGGGGAAAAAAACACAGGTATAAACACGTGTTCTGTTTGCTTGGTTTAAGGTCTGAAATTCAGGGGTTTTTACAACAGATATAACACGACAATTGTTTGTGTCTAACACTGGGCGTAATACAAGGTGCAGTAACAAGGTGGATAAGGGATATTAAAACCATGATTCCGTCATAACCCTGCAGGGTTTCTGGCTCTGTTAGCGTTCAGTGGATACGCCTTTGGACTTTTGCACAACAATATAATAATCAATTGCACAAGGGAGCTAAATTAAAGCCATGTGTCTCATCTCGTAGCAATTTTCGTTTTGCACTGTATTTGACTTTGCATATTTCATATTTATACTGATTGACTTTATACGGTAAAATTTGTTTATGTTGTCAATTTGTTGTTAACTTTAATCTACTGTAAGATTAGTTGCTTTCTGTGATAAGTTACTGTAACAAAGGCGAAAATATTTTTAAATTCAATCTATCAACCGTTTATATTTTACATTCTTATCACTGAAGTCTCCTCATAAACATCGCTGGATTCACGACGTACAGGCTATTATATCTTCTTCCCTCCAGCTGTAAGCCGATTTATCTCTAGAACATATCGGTACAGAAAAGGACTCACGGTAACGTCCATGGAAGCCGCCCGTTTTTGCCGATCCCCATGTTTTTGCACGCAGCGGCGATAAGCCTTATCGGTCTCCCTTGAACTTTCTCCTGACTGGCAAACATGTTGCCCGATCGTCAGCACCCAGCCGAGGTTTGCAATGTGTCCGTCCTCTTCCGCTGCTCATGTTGCTTTATACTCCCATAGATGAAACGCCCTTTGCATAAACTGGGGCGTATTGCATAACATCACCAAGAAGGTTACATGCAAAAATGTCGTCCGTGGATCCTATATTCAAAATGATATGATACAAAATAACTACGATGAACCGCTCTCTGTACCGTTAATAAAGTAAAATACGACTCCTTTTCATAACAGACATCAAACTACACTCGGGTTGACAGCTAAGGGAGCATCATAAAAGTCCGTTTAATCTGGTGTAACGTAGATACTTTCTTTTGCCAGTTTTAACTTCATAAATATCGCAAATGTATATACTGTAGTTAAGACATAGCATATGTGATTTATGTCTGTAACGGTATGGGTGTAAAACAATTTAATTACCAAGAATCATTAATGCAGCTGCATTCAGTTTACTGGAAAACAGAATTATCAAATGTCACTGTTATACAACATCATAATCAAGTGGTCATGTTCCCCTCCAGTTCAAAGTTTGGGTCTTCAGCCTGAATTATAATGTATGAGGCTGAAAAGGACTGTACAACAAAGTGGAGGTAATTGATAGTCACGTCACAGATGAAGTCAGGAATTGGCACCAGACTCCCATAAACAGACACTTGAATTTGGCTTTTAGTGATGAACAAGGGCCTCTGTTGTTTTTGCAAACGGCCCATTGGACCACACATCTAACCACTCACTTTGCGTGGCAGCAGCACACGTTTAAGGGCTTAACAGGCAATTCAATGGATTAACCCAGGGGTAGCCAATCTTATCCGCAAAGGGCCGGTGTGTATGCAGGTTTTTTGGATAACCTGTAGGTCAGCTGTTCAAACCCAGGTGTGAGGACTCTTCAGCCAATCAGTCCTCTAATTAGTAATCTAATTAGAGAGTTGCAGTGAAAACCTGCACACACAGCGGCCCTTTGTGGATAAGATTAGCCACCCCTGGATTAAACTCTCTGGCACTCGAGCCAATATAACACTCAGCATTACAATAAATGGCTTGCAAAACCAGCAGCCATACGTATGTCTACAATCATAGTTATACTATATGGATTCCAAAGGGAAAATGTAAATATACACAATATATGTGAGCCTTCAGAAAATACTGGGGTGGGTGCTTTGCTTTGGGGCAGCATGGTGATGCTATCTAATAATTGATAATTGATACTTTTATTAATCCCCATGGGGAAATTCTTTTTACGCCTACCTCAACCTGCTCTTTGTAGAGCAAGCCGTCCGTGAAGGGCAGCCACCCGTAGAGGGCCTTGCTCAAGGACCCGCAGACGTGCTGAGGCTGGGCTTGAACCGGTGATTACAGTCCTTTTACCTCAAACCTCTGTAGACCAGATTAGAGTTTCTGCCCTGGCTGTGTGTTTCGGGTTCCCCCCCCCCCCTCCGCTGACCATGACCAGGTAAACTGGAATTACCAAATTTTGTGTGTGTGTGTACCCACACACCCTGCGATGGGCTGGTGTCCATCTTAGGTCATTCCTCATTTTGTACCTGTAGCATCTGAGAAAAGCTCCAGATCTCTGTATAGCACAAGCGGATATAGAAAACGAGTGGAAATACATACTGTATTTACTCACCCTGTCATTGTTCAACAACAACATGTATCTTGTTCAGTTAATGGCAGCCTTGTATTCCCTGAAGGTTTTCTCCAGGTCACTACTGACAGTTTGAAAGTGACATACCATGGAAAGCACTGCAGGCTGAATACTAATGGGCAGTGATATCGGTACCAAAAGCAGGTGAACTGGGGCTACATGATCATAAGAGTCAGTTATGTCGTCTTTGTGTGGTCTTTGGCTGTGTAGCTTAGGACTTTGCCCGTGATCAGAAGGTCACCGTTTCTAATCCTGAGATTCCACTGCTGGGCCCTTAACCCAAATCTCTCCAGCAACTGACTGACCCTACCTTCTCCATTGTACATCATTTTGAATAAAAGCATCCATTGTCCTTACATCTAAATGGCAATATTTTCATACTGTATACACCCCCCCCCCAAAAAAAAGACAAACAAAAGAAGCCATTTATTAACCCATATTTTAATAAAACAAGCACAATGTGAAAGGACAAAAAGTGCGAAGCGCTGCATTACAGTCCGGCGGAGTACATAACAGCGATAATACTGCGCAGAGACTACGGAAGAGAGGACAGATGGACACACAAAGACTCCAAACTTCCAGTACACTGACCAAGTTTGCCATCGATCAACCGTCTGAAAATATTTCTTATCAAAAATATATCAACAGGTGTATGACTACACATAAAAAGAAATGCATACAATAGCAAATATTTACAATCCGTATGAGAGCTGATTTAATCAAAGTCCTATATACACAAAGTTTGGTAATGTTTAAGTAATGTACAGTTTCAAATTTTCAAAAATAAAATAAAAAATGTTTACAGAAAGGACCACTCACTCCAGGGTAGCAAAGGCTGTTTCTCCTCTCTGAACATTAACTGACTTTGATTAAAAAAGAAAGAAAAACCCTCAGAGGTCTTCCTATACTCTACGTTGCAACAAGAATTGATTTTCCAATGCCTGCAAGACAGAAAAAGCAGAAATGCAGAATTTTAGAGATATGCAAGCACCAAGATTCTTTATACCACTGTTTGTAATAAATTTAGCTATTCATACAGCTGGTTATTTTATGGTTGAAATAAATTTATAATACTGTACATAAAAAAAAATACACATTTTAAATACAAATAAAAATTGTTCTCTTACAAGATTCTATCCTTAACCAGATTAGATTAAAACAGTGCTGTATCAGATAGACACCCTCGGTGAACGGCACAGAAACAGTTCACATGTACCTTAAACTGGGACCTCAAGCTTAGTGCCAACGTGCGTAAAAACCAGGGAGATTAAACTTAAAGTAACATAATGTACATTCTGCCGGCGGCTTACGGGTTGCTTTCAAGTTAAAAAGCGAATGAATTAAGCATTTCATTATTTAAATACCAGGCTGAATGTAAGAGTGACCTCAATTAAATCTATGAGTGTACAAAGAAAAACAGAGCAGTTCTGAAGCAGTGCTGCTCATACCTCTGATTAGAATAAAGTCTGATAGTCTGATAAACCACATGTGGTGCAAAAACCACTCAAGTAGTTTGGTAACTGAAAATGATTAAAACAGTGATCCAATGCAACACCTATACCAGGGGTCTCCAACTCCGGTCCTGGAGAGCTACCGTCCAGTAGGTTTTCTATCATACCTGGCTTCTGATGAGCCACACCTATTCTCAGGTAAATACCAGGAGCAGATGTGGCTCATCAGAAGCCAAGTGGGACAGAAAACCTATTGGATAGTAGCTCTCCAGGACCGGAGTCGGAGACCCCTGACCTATACAGTTAAGTCAGCAGCTAAACCGAGAGTTTTCCGTTTGAACCCCTGGGTATTTTTCTGAAGCGGTTCAGGAATCTCAGGACAGGTTCCTTCTTATGGGCACAGCAACCTCTGGGTGACGGATCAAGATGATTAATTCCTAAGTGGTCACAGATCCTACAAAGTTCTCAGTTCCGCAGGGCCCCTACACGGTGTCCTTGGCTCCCATCACCCTGCGGGCTGCCCCGATGAGGGCTTCTTTAGGTCGGGGGCGGTGGGGCATACAGATCTTTGACTCCCATCCCATGGCCCAACACTCACCTGCTGGGCTAGTTGCTGTTCTGTCTCTGAACTTTGAAGACGACCCCCGGTGCGATCTCCTCACTGGGGCGCTTCACGGAGATAAGCACGCTGCTGTGCTGACCACGTCCTGGGGGGGCGTGGGGGGGTCACAGAGGAATCACTTAATATTGCTGGTAACTATACGGAGACTAAAACAGGACGGGCGGAGATCCTCACCCGGCTGAGACCCGGCCGTCTGTGACTGCGGACGCTCCTGAGTGTAACACATGCCGACTCCTGCAGGAGCGTCTGCGGAGAGACAGACAGGAAACGGATTCAGAAAAATTATGATGCATGAAATGAACACGGCTGTGGTTCAGGGCTATCTGTACAGGAACAGCACTGCAGGGGGTCTGAGTTCTGAGATCTGACATTTGGCCAAGGCTGGGGATATGTTATCTAAATTTCACTTTATAGATCTTTAAACTCCCCCCCACCCCCTCCACCCTGCCCAAACCAGCCAGCGTTCTCTTATGACCCAATGGCAGGAGGCGTACGGGGGGGCGTAACACTGCACATACTTTGCTGCGCCATGCTGCTGCTGCCCGGCTTGTTATCTCCCAGGGGGGGCGGTAGCATGCCAGCACACCAGTCTCCTGCAGGGTTTATGGGCACCTGGTACCCTGTAAACACAGACACACACAGCACCATGTAAATGCTGCCACGTGGATTTCATTCCACACCCTTAAGCCACATCTCCCCTTTATACTTTATCACAGGAAAACACACAGTGTATCTGTGCCCAGTCCACCAACTCATGCAGGTCTGAAGGCCCGATCAGGCACCATCTGACCAGACGTGGAAGGTACTGGTCCACAGAGAACTTTCTAGAAACTCAGGTACACCTAAGGTCTAGCTGAAGCTCCACATACCGGTATGAGCAGCGCTGTCCTGCGGTCCCTCGCGGAGGGGAAACCCCATGGCAGCACCGGGCTCATCGCCGCCACCACTGGGGGTGGAGGGAACCGTCGCCAGGAGCCCTGAAAAGGGGAGGGGGAGATGCGGCCAGTCAGAGCCACCAGCGTAGTGATTAGGAGGGACTAAGTCTCATCTGGTCCATTATCCCAGGTATCCTAACACTATGTCCATGTCACAACTCCTCATTGACTAGGCAGGGTCATCTTGGCATCTGTATCATCACAAACTATCCCTGAAGCAGACGTCCAGACACACTTTCCACAGAGCTCTCTCTCTCACACACACCCGGACACTGGGCTATAGAGGGCGGGAGAATCTGGCATCTCCATATTCTTCCTACAAAGCAGTGATGTTTCAGAGTCTCCTCCCAGCTCTGGCAGGGGCTCCAGAACTCACCCAGGCCACGGTAGCAGGACAGCTGCTGGTAGATCTGCTTCATGCGCTCAATGTTGAGCCGGCTGGCCTCCGCGTGATGCACCATGGGTTTGGGGTAGTGCACGCCAATGATGCACTTGGCCATCTTCTGCACGCCTTCAGGAGCGTTCCAGGGGTCGTAGATGTACTTTGCTGGGAAGCCTCTCAGGACTGGCAGGTAGCGTCTACAAACAGGCGGAAACACACATTCATAAAACACTGTTTTAATTACAACTGATACATGCGCTGGTGAAGTATGGGCCTGTAGTGATTATTTATCATCATCATGATAATCCAAGACTTGATGTTGACTCTGAGATCATACAGACAGAATTCCTCCAGCACTTGGGTATTCATGTTTCCCAATGTCATACACATTGTTTTAAGTTCAAGCTCATTAATCTCACTGCTGTTCATCATCTTCTTTTTCTACCTTTAACTTTTCCAAGCATTACGGTCTTTTCCAAATAAATAGGTCTTCTCATAAAGTCCCCAGAATATGAGTTTCAATCTGACCATTGGGGTTTCAAGTGACAGTCTTGGTTTGGCTATACCTTGTGGTACAAGGTATCCTTAAAAGCCAACACCAGGAACAAAATCATCAAGACTCTTCCTGTCCTGCTTCTTCAGTGGCCAGATTCCTCATAAATAAAGGCCTTGTTCACACCTGGCATTTACATGCATCTCCACTTGTAATCGGACCTCACTTTCCCACAACTTTAGATAAGCACGTAAATCACTTCCGTATTCAGAATCTGCCACGCATTAAAAGTAGGAGAAGAAATGAAAAGCTCTTTGCGCATTTCAGAGTAACCAAACCGCCTAAAATGTTTGTATGGAACACCATAATACTCGAAATGAAATTAAATTATAAAAAAAATATTTCAATAATTAATGTGTCCTTTAATTTTTAAATAATTCCCAAATGTATTATATTTCATGTTTGTCTTCTACGTATAATCTTTAAACTGTATTTCATAATAATGTTGTGATTTTCATTAGACAGTCATTATTATGAAATATTTCACATTAAATGTGATGACTGAAGAGAAAATCAAGCTATAGGCTATTTCACAGTAAAGTTCAACTTTTCATGTTGTAGACATGTATGTAGGTGTGCACATCTGTACATGTCACAGAGTAAGAGGAGTCATAACCAAGGCCAAAGAGAAGAGAGGCTGGTGGAGCCGCTGACCTGATGTAGTCGCCGTTGGGGTCGGTGCGGCGGCCGAAGCCCACGGGGCAGTAGCAGTGGAAGAACTGCTGAAAGAAGGAGCTGCAGGAGAGCCACATCCAGCTTCCTGCGTTCACGCTCCAGTCGGCGTCCAGCAGCAGCTCCTCGAACACCTTGGGAAAGGGAGATGTTTGGTTAGCCATTACGCTACACTGACAGACACCCGGTTACTGCAGTCACACTCCAATCAACGTCGCGCAGCAGCTCCTCGAACACCTTGGTAGGACAAGATGTTCATGTAGCAGTTAAGCAACACTGGTAGCCACATCTAGTTACTCTGTTCATGCTCTAATCAACGTTCAGCTCTGTATCCTACAACCTACTGGCCTCCATCCTCTGTTACCTCAGGGTTCCAAATAAGATTTTCAACTTGATTAGCAGTTTTGCTAATCAAAATTTTCAAAAGTTGCAATTTGGTTAGCAGTTTTGAAATTTGATTAGCAAGTTTTAAAAATGACCATCGGAAGCACTAACTACTACATGAGCGTCATAAAGTACTCACACAAGTTTAATTTTTTTTGTATTAGAATGAATTAATGATAACACTGTTGTTCAGTTTCAGAACTTAGCAAAGAATTTTTAAAATGTAATGCTCTGGCTAGTCACTTTTATGAATAAAGAATAAAAACTTAAAATTAAAAATTTCTTTTAAATAACCGCAGCGCGGTTATTTGGACAAGACCGTCAATAGCGCTGCCAGCGAGTATCGGGGCTGGATTTTTTCACTTTTATGATAAAAATTCTAATAAAATTTAAAACTGGATATTGATTAGCAATGGCTGCAAATCATTTTAACGGGAATTAGGCAATTGTTTGGCAGGTGGGTGTTTTTACATCGCAAACTGCGATGCAATACCGGCTATTTCGAACCCTGTACCTTGACTTCAATCTTAAGCCCTCTCCCCACTCCCCTCTCTCGTACCTTCATGCCCTCCTCCCAGCTGATCCACAGGTCCCCCCGGGTCAGGAAGCAGGCCACAGCGTGCCGGGCCAGGTGGTGGATCCAGCCCTCCTGACGCAGCTGGGTCATAATGGCATCGATCCACGGGAAGCCGGTGCGCCCCTCAGCCCACTTGGCCAGCGCCTCGGGGTTGCGGTCCCAAGGAATCTGCACGCAGATGGGGTTTCCCTCCATCTTGTCGAAGCGCGGGTTGTTGGTGGCAGCTGCATAGAAGAACTCGCGCCACAGCAGTTGGCCGTAGAGGGACAGTGGGGGGGAGCTGTTCTTCTTCACCTGCGACACAGAGCACAGATGGCCTGAGCCTCGACTCATCGGCTCGACTCCACAGACTACGGTTGTGGACATCCAGTCCCAAGCTTCAATTTCAGGATGACGACTAGACTGCGTTTCTCGGTATTTAGCGGTCAGTTTGAAGACCACACCCGGCATGGATTATACCACGCAGATATGTTTAAAGATAATGGAAACATTTATAACGTGATGTCGTTAGCATTAGCAGGTGATCCGAGACAGATATTCATGCGGCGATGTACCTGTGGATAAGGCGCCCCCTGGAGTTCACACAGCATCCTGCAACGTACCTTCTTGTAGAGGTCAGTCAGCTTGAAGTAGAAGAGGCGACAGGAGAGACAGCCGAAGCGGAGGTAGGGGCTGAGGCCGGTGGGGCTGGCCAGCAGGGAGTTGGCATTCATCCGAGGCCTCTCAAAGTTGGCCACCCAAGCCTGCGAGGGGAAAGCCCAGAGCAGAGCCACCTCAGTTCACACTTCAGCAGGGCTGAGGCAGCAGGCCTCATGACGCTCCCTGGAGGTTTACCGCGCTGCATTTATTAAATGCACAACAAGCATTTATCTTTCTGAAACTTTACTGAGGATATTAATGGAGGTTATTTTAAAGAAAATAAATCCCCAATGGTCACAGCAAATACCAAACTGAATTAAAAAGATTTCACCCATATTTTTCCCCATAAGTAACAAAAACCTTATATGTGCACAGATATAGTGTAAAGCCAACTATCTTTGTGCAGGTCATACAGTAAGTCAGATGGAAAGGTAAGTCCCTCCCTTTATTTAGCACATACTTAAGCAGTAGCTAAACTAGCTAAAATGAAATCACTGGTAATATAAACACCAAACACAAAAGTTGCAAGCTGCAAATATTGATGATCTAGCTCTGCACTGCATTTTGGGTACTGTGGGACTTTTATATGCTGCTGGATTAAACGCGAGACATTTTAACAACCCTGAATGGTACAGAAATGTTTAACTTCCACTTGTGACCTTCAGATGGCAACGTTGAATCAGTAAGTACCGCACACTGATATCTAACTGCACAACAGTAATGATTCAGCTGTATTAACACTGTGTCTATTGATTTTAATGTCTTATTTAAAAATATTCCTCTGCCTTTGTAAAGCACTTTGAATTTCGTTGCGTCTGAATTGTGTTATATAAATAGACTTGCCTTGCTCATCAGTTTAGTGCACAACGACCATTTTTATAAACGCTGTTCTTTATAATACAAGGTTTACAATAATTCAGTCATCTACCAAGCATTTATCCCACACAGCATTGGACACAAGGCAAAGAAACACCAGTCCATCACAGGACACACATACACACATTCGTAATTATACCTTTGTGGGGACTCCCCATTCGTTTCTATGCGGAAAACTCTAATCCCAACATGACGACCATAACCCCTACACAGCCCTAACCTTAGCCATAAGTAACCAAACTAAATATGAGCCTTTCTGCAACATTATGTGGAAATATTCTAATTTACCGTTATTACTTTTTTTGATTGCATTCACAAATCTTTGTGGGGACCTGACAAATGGTCCACACAATGTAAAAAAACAGATTTTATTATATTGTGGGAGACATTTGGTCCCCACAATGTAATATAAACATAATCCACACACACACACACACACACACACACACACACACACACACACA
>JAODLC010000065.1:15821713-15833115 GCA_026781145.1 Hippopotamyrus pictus
CCTCCCAAGGTTTCTTCCTCCTAGGGAGTTTTTCCTTGCCACCGTTGCCTTTGGCTTACTCACTGGGTGGTCTTTACGTGGCAGAAATGTAAAGCGCATTGAGACAATGTAATGTTGTGATAATGTGCTATATAAATTAAATTGCATTGCATTGCATAAAATTAAAAAGCTTAAAATGCTTTCTGTGATGACCTAAGGCTTTTGCACAGTACTGTACAAGAGCTACTAGGCTAAGCGTGCAATGGGTGACTAGTAAAAAGTGCAAGTTAACTACAGGAATGTGAGCCATACAAACACTGCATAAAACCTAACATCAGACAAGCCATGCAAATAAGTAACAAGAAACACCAGCAGGAAACTGAGACTAAATGATATACAAAAACGGAGAATCCAAAAGAACCTCTTCCTTTCTTGATCTTAATCCGGTGATTAAAAATTACACTCAGCTTCCCATTGAACTGCTTCAGGCCTTTCTATGTAAGGGCCTGAATGGAAAATTTTATACCCAGATAAATGAGGAGACCCACTCTTTGTACTGTTTGGACGCCAAACATATTTCGGGAATCTGAAGCACAACAGAGCTTACAACAGGTCAGACCGTGACCATTTTTATTACCACTGGAGGACACACAGGCCATGCCCATGCCACACCATGTGACCACCCAGTCAGCATCTGGCACACTTCGGGCAGAGGTAAGTCCTGTCTGAACAACATGTTATCCATAACAGCGACGGGAGGGGGAGGGGGGGGATTTGGGACAGACCAGGACACAGAAGGTGAGGTGGGAGCGCATAGGCTGCGTCTGGGGCAGTGGGTCATGATGTACTCATGTAACATCACAAGCTGAATCCTCAGGGTACGTGAAACTTATGCAAGGAAGACAAGGGCTTGACCCAGTGTGGTAACAGAACATAGATTAAGGGCAGATTTAAGTAGAACTACAGTACTATCGACTATGATTTAATACTCTACTAGGCAAAACAGGATCACTCAAAAAAAATGCTCCCATTTCACAAAAATGCAGGGGTGTTACATTAGCTCAGTGGGAAGCCCAATTATCTCGCATCTATAAAATTAACTTCATGGCTAGAGCAGAAAGTCTATCTATCTAACTTCAGCATTATCTATGCTAGTTTGCATTTCATCTCCATTTGATCGCTATAGAAACATCAGTAGTCGACCAGCATCAGCACACAATGTCCTGCAATTCATTATTATTAAAGCTGGAAATGCCACCGGGTCTGTAAGGCTGAAGCACAAGATAGCAGGTTTCACATACAGAATATAAGGAGGATCCATCTGGTGCTGGGGAGGGGGGGGGTGTTCTCCAGTCCCTGGCACAGAGGATGATGTGGAGGGAGGTAATCAGAGGTCATCCCAAGGAGATAAAAGTGGGTCAGTGACAAAACCTGCTGCTGAAACCTGTCAGCACAGTGCCCTATTTCCCCATCCAAGCAGAAGGGAGGGAAAGACTTACATCACCCTGTTATGTAAGTGAGCAGCCCCGCCACTCCGGAGTCCCCTCCCTGAACTGCAATGCACGGGGACGTCATGGGAAGGAAATCACGACGAAAGGCGAGGTTTCAAGCCGCACCGCTTCAGTAAGCTTCTCAAAACACACCCCGCAGCCAAAGCCACACCCTCCTCCCGCTAAAAGCTCCAGACATTCAGCTATACAGTCTTTGATGCCCAAATCCGGATGTCATGCTCTACAAGAATACATTTTCACAAATACCTTTCTAAACAGTCACATACCTTACAACAAAGCTTCATAATCATTAGCTGGAATAGGAAAAAAATGACCGTTTTTAGTTTGCTGCTAACTGGCTGACTATCACTTTCTTCTGGAGCTGAACGTTTCACTGGAGCAGTTCAGGTTTAAAGGTTTTAATAAATATTTAAATAAATATGCTGCACAGTATTTTCGGTACTTTCGCTTTTCCATTGATGTCTGGTCGAGTACCAGTACCAAAAATTCCAGTACCAAAACCCAGCATTTTGAAGTACCGCACTTATAGTACTTTCTCAAAATAGCAGAAGTACAGTACCTGATGCGGTGGAGCGCCCTGAGATAATAACCAACAACAGGGCAGCCTTTCAGGATCTGAAGCAGCACTAAAACGGCATACAATAACTGTAAAGAGCATAACAGTGGAAGAAGACTGAAAACTGGCATTCCCCTTTCTTAAGGTGACTATGAATAACACATTCTGTACATTATACCTGAAGTTCTACAAGTACAAATGTGCAGCTACTTAATAATACACAGTGCTAAATTGGTGCTGTCAGTGCAGTTGGCAGGCTAGTGGCTTGGGGGCTAACGGCTAGCTGGCTAACAGTTGGACAACTGGCTAATCACAGTTGGATGCTGTACTTAGACTGCACCCATGATGGAGCTCACAGAGGTCAGTTTTCAATATTAGACCGGCAAGCAGAAGAATAAAATGCTGAACAGCCATTAGCCGTTCTATAAAATCACCTTTGACCTCTGACCCACCACCACCCAGGTATTTCCTTTCATAAAACCGCAATAATCACATCCTACACATACATGTTACTGTATTACAGTGACAGAGCTGTGATGGGGGATCAAGCATGAAGTAGGACTGCAACTATTGATTATTTATACAATCCAGCATTCTGTCAATAATTGCATGATTAATTGGGTAATCAGATAAAATAAGTATTTTATTCAACAGTGAGAATAAATTAAACTTATGCCACCCAGGGCTCTGAATAAGCAAATAGTGGTTTTCATGTCACGGAAGCCAAAATTTTACTGCACAAACTTGCAAATTCAGTTAAAACAAAACATTTTTAAATGCAATCCACTCCTGTTCAGTGCACTAACTGCCATACTGCATTTGTAGCGCTACGGTAAACGTTTATTGAACAGTTTTAAAAAAAAAAATGTGGTTTACTGAAAAAGACAATTTTACTACATTTATGTCGCTTTGAACAAAGAAAATTGTCTGAGGTCAGGTTGAAAATCATGTCAGCTAAAGCTTAACTTATTTAGAAAGTAGAATTAAAATGTGCACATAAAATATTACTCAGAGCAAAACCTGAAGTTTATTGCACATCTCTGCTGTCCACATGACAGTCCAGAACAAAAATTAAAATATTTAAAAATATTGCAATAGATACTATTCCCATTTGTAGTTATATCTGTTGCTGCAATCATAATTAGCTGGTAACAGTTAGGTTCCCCAGTTTAAGGAGGCACTGTATTTAGCAATATTTTAAGATATTCATATTTTTACCAAACCAATGCTAGCAGACAGAATGAGAATTTTGCTGAGTGAGCAGCTTGGAACCTTTCAAATTTTAATGTCATTAAATGCATTTCATTCCACACATTTCAACTTGAGAACTCACAATACAAGTTTGGTTTTACAGTGTTTGCACTGAATAATAATTTAACCTAATATCAAGTTGAAGACAATTTTGCAAGTTGAAATGCACCCATGCTATTGATAGAAAACGGCAGAAACTCTCTCATCTTGTTTTTGCTCTTCCCCATTTTCGTTTCCTTCCATTACTCTTAACAACAACACACTTCTCTCTGAGTGCTCCGGTTAATATCATCCATGCATGAATTAAAGAGGACATGAATTCCAGCCAACTTGGTGGTAACAAGTGAAGTGATTGTAAATCTGTTCATGGACTGGGTCTGTTTTTAAGACATTATTGCACATCAGGTTGGGGGTCATTAAGAGGCAAATTGGCTTTATTTTTAATTGTTTTTTTTTTTTTTTTAAGGTTGAGAGAATCATTGCAACTATTAATCCAAGACAATCTAATATTACAATAAATGAAAGCTAACAGATTTTCATAAGTTATGATCCCATGTAAGATATAAACTGGATCGACATTGATTAAAAATAGAGACCCAAATCAGACCTGACAAACGGATTTCAGAAAATGAGTAGTGGTGTTATCAGGAGTTCATACATACTGGACATTATGATTGGTAATGAACTAAACAAAAAAAGGCTCTGAAATAATCCGCCTGAAATAAAATGTCCTTTACAAGTTTTATTAAAACGTCACTGTGCAAAAATCATTTATATACTGCTAAGAGAAAAACATGGGTTTGCAGGATGCTAGTCTATAACAAAAGGTAAGACTTTCCAGGTGGTTCTCGGGAATACTGCCACCAAAGGGATGAATAAAAAAAACACTGCCTTATAAGCAGTGAGCATAACGGCGGCACTTGAGCTCCGTTGCCCGGTTACAGGAAGTTCGGCGTTAGGAAATTTGCCACGTGTCTCTCCCATCTACATGAATGTGAGGCAGCCTCCCCACCATTTACACTCTACTACTGCACCGAGACAATTACAGCATGTGTTGAAAGTGCATAGACGCAGGACAGTGTGAAACAGGGGGCTGGGATAAGCTATGAATATGTTAGTTTCAGAGCTATTAGACAGGATCAGCCCTTGGCTGACAAAGCGGGAAGTGTCCCAGTGTGCCCTGGCATGTCCGGGACAGCAGGTCTCGCAGAGACATTGTGGGACAGAGGAAGACCCTCTCAGCACAAGACACCTGGATTGGTCTGGGCTGAGAAAGCTCTTAAATAGCTGACTCTAAAGCAATTGCTATTGCATCCAGAAATGGAGATGCCTAACTGTTCACGTTTTGGTTATCGTCTGGGTTATATTTATCAAGTGCCGTGAACAGAAATTCATGGCATGCAATGCCAGGATGAGAGGAGATATTATCCAGGCCAGAATTTAAATGCGTCACACCAATTCTTCTGCTAATAGGCTAACAATGTCCCTGACGTGTGCATGATTGCTACAGTCTTGTGGAAACTATGGAACTGTAAGCAGTTCAGAGTCAATCAAACATTAATTACAAGTCGTGCGTTACATACAGCCTAATCCAGGACTAAAATTGTGTTTGGCAGAACTGCCCACATCACTGCAACACTGAGAACAGAATCCCTGACTAAGAAGCCGGTCACAAAACTTTAATTCGTATTGAGCGGCAGATTGCCCAGGGAGCAGGACACACTGTTCTCACCAGGATTCCCAGCTGGAGACAGTGATTAGAGGAGAAGGACAGCTCTGGATCTATCAAAGCTTGTCGTAACAGAACATGATGTGTACCATATAAGGTGAAATTAAGAAAGCTGTGAAACAGACCTTTGGTTAATAAACTGTGGTTGTCAAAGGAGTGTGCAAGGTGACACTAGCAATGACCCCTAAGTCTAAGGGTTAGATAACCACTTGCATCATCAAGCCGTTTAGTATCACGGAAGTGGTAAGTTTGTGGAGCTTCTTTGGATGAGATCACAGCTCTCTTCTTCATATCTCCTACTTACTCCTAGTCACATCCATGCCAAAAGCCTAAGGCAGAAGTTGTACTTGGGGGGGGGGGTGTTCAGTCTTAGTCTTCATATCCTTTTCAACTCATTGTTTCCCGACATAAAGCCAGCCATTGTTGTGTTATGAGATCACAGTACAGCAGCAGGCAGAATGGCATGCGAACACCGTCCATTTTGTAAATACACATTAACTGCCGAAAGGCCAATCTTTTTTAGGCAAGGCATCCATGATTCAAGCAGTGCTGTCGAATGCACATGGTTTCACAAACAACAGGACCAGTCCCCTTAAAAGACCCAGGCACTGCAAGTTATGCAGATCGTCACTGCTATGTTGCATAATCTGAAGAGCCAAGACTGACACGCAAAAGGGCCGATTGAAATACCCTAACCAATCATCATTAAGCATCATAAAGCCCAGCTCCTGAAGCCTATTATAAATACTTTTTACAATTTAAATATAAAACTTATATATAATTGTAAAACACCCACATGCCAATTCCCGGTAGTAGAGTAACGATAGAACCAGCCTACATAACTTCACAAATGAAGTAACAATTTACTGCGGAATTCCAGTATGGATAGATGTGAAAAGGTTAAGTATTTCGGTCAAAAGGCGTGACTAGATTATATATAAAAATAAACGAGTATGCAATCGTGTAACCATAAGGATTTCTATTGCTTACCTCCACCTGTTGATGCCAACGTTGGATGATCCCGCAAACCACGGATCTAGGATGTAAACGCAGCGCACGGTGTCCGCGCCCTGGATGGATTCTCTGAGAGAAGGATTGTCGTGGAGCCGTAAGCCCTTCCTGAACCAGTGGATCGTGTTTACTACCATTACTTACTGCAACTATTCCTTCTAGGGTGTACAGTCAACTAGTCTCCTATGTGGCAACCTCTGACCTCTGTCTAACAAGAATAAGAACTCAGCCACCAAAATCCCTGCAAAAATTCACAGGTGTCGCGTCTATTATTTCGCCCCCGGTCGAAAATGTTAAACTTAACCCTGCTCCAGGAGGACTTTCTCCATCGTGTTGAAGCTTTTGCATACGGAGAGCTGAACCATTTGGACACGTGAACGGAGTGCTTCCCTTTAAGACCAATACACGGCGGGTTTTAGGGCCTGGGCGGCAAACAAAAACGATCGTTGTATAACTTGCTTTGTCGAATAAAAAAAAAACTCAAATGCGAAATATGGAAAATCTCCTAAAATACCGTTAGTAATGACTGTAGTTCAGCTCAGACCCTACCCAATATTTCTGATCGTTTACTCTGAATCACTGTTTCCTTTTCGCAACAATGCTTTCAACCCTACCGGCTGACGATTCAATCTACGGTTCCACCCGACCACGAAGGCACGATTGCGGGGATGTTTTTTTTTATATCCGTAACGTAGGTATCCTGGTGCTCCTTTTCATATTAAATGGAAAATATTCCGTCACGGCTTTAGCGACTCCACGTCCAGACGTTAACAGATTCCGCTTCAGAAACAGGATTATTCAGTGGCCACGCCTAGGGGCGTCGCGCGCTGAATGGACGGAATTTCTACAGACGTCAGTGCCCCTCAGTCACGTTCCATTAGTGTGCTAACTGTACATTCGTATTTTTTTCACAATTTATACATACTATACAAATCGCTACAGTCTTATATATCTTCTGGCAATGGAGAACGGTACACATTAATTCTACCCCTTACATTACAAAAAAATGTTCTTCGAACTAAAAAGGTGACCGCCTGACTTGTGATTCGTTTGTGCACTCCCCCTTTTTTGATTGGTTAATCATGGAGGACCCGGATGGTCACATGAAGGAAGGCAAGGAGAATCCACTAGAGCAGCACGTGTGTTCATGTGTGCGTAGCAGCGCGCTCGGTGGCTGTTCGTGCTTTCTCGAGCTTTTAACATTTCAATTGGAATAATCGTTCCTTCCTGTTTTTGTTTCCAGACGAACTGTTAATATTTAGAGTTACCGGATCCGAGCTGAAGGTATTGCAACTCAATATTTTAAGTTCAAATTCACATGTTCGAACCACTTGCATAACTTGCATAATGCAAATTTGATATTGTATTGTGCTTTAAAGAGTCTTCTAATTCTTAACACAAGGGGAGCCTCTGTAACTGGTGATTGGAAGGTTATTGGCTCAATATATGTCTTCAACAGAATAGTCACATGCATGGGCGTAAATTATTTTGTTGTAGCCCCCCTCCAATAAATCAAAACCAGCTAATACAACGCCCCCGTAATCATTTTTCTCAAATGACCTCAACCACCCCAATGTTCCAGCCCTTGGTCACATGTCCATGGATCCCAGAGTAAGGCCCTAAACCCCAGCTCCAGGAGCACTGCACACTGGCTGACCCTGCACTGTAAGCCCCCCAAGTCTGCCGTCACCTGCATGCATCGCATGGAGTGCATGATGGGAAAAGAGAAGCATTCCACTGTACTTGTGCAAATGGTGAATAAGGGATGGTTTCATACTGCACATGGTGATAACCATGTGTATACATGTCTGAGCCTTTATAATACAGTGTCTTCCATTCCAGATGTATTTTTTAAACAATAAAACTTTTGCTTTGTGGTAATTTAATTGCCATTTGCACATTTACATATCAGGTAGTTTTTTATGTTTTATGTTTATAAAGTTGGCTTTTAATTTTGTAACAATTTATTTACAACAAGTATTTGTGCACTTCAAAACTATATATCAATGTCTTGACCACAGTCTCAAGATTCCAACTCCTGGCCACAAATAACTAAAACGTAACTAAAAGAATAAATCATACACACATTTTAGGGATTTTGCAAGCTTCATTTTGTGATTCATGGGCACATTAAATAAATACTACATCATACATGGATTGCATAGGCATTTGAAGTGAACTACAAGTTTACCATTAAACTGAAAGAGTATTATTACGTAGGTCCATTTAACTGTGACATTAATGGCATGTAGGGTTGTCATCCCAACCAATACTACACATCCTGCCTCAGGCACAGATCGTATACTATTTTGGTAAAACTGGGACAAATGCATATTTCAACTTTCATTGTGCATTTGTTATTTTGGAAAATCTCCACACTCATCTTTCTAGAATAAAAAACAGGGCTTCATCGGTCACCAAATTTTCATGCACCTTATGTTCAGCATTGATTGGATAAACAAACGATCACATAACGGATTTATCCACTATTATTTATAGTAAAGGCCAATTAAAATTTGCTGCAAGTGGAAATTGATTCTGTACTGATCATCTTCCACATTTCTCAGCAGCATTTTTGTACCCTGTGAAACAGCATATATATTGGAACCAGGTTTAATCAGAAATCACTTACACCATTTTAAAATCTATTTTCCTTTTGTAATTAAACCATGACTACATGGAGATACTGATATCCTGATTGGCTAGGTCAAACAGCAGGCATTTCGCGGGGAGGTGCGTGATTGCCGGTGATTGAAAAAGGGCAATCAGGACCTCAAAGGGAGATACGTTCAATTGTTCAGGCAAAAATCCCTGTCAAACAGCACAAAATCAACATTTGGGGCTAATCCTTTACCACATTTAAAATCATTTAATAACCCCTTTTCCTGTTTTGGGCATTGTGGGTCGGGCCTGGAAGAGCTTAAAATTCTTAAAGAAGGTCAGTTGAGGCTCATTTTTAGCAGAGCCCCTAAGCAGTACAATTCTCAGACGTCAAACACTTCACTGCTTTGTCTGCATTGTCTGCACACCCCAAAGCTAAAACTCTGAATCTGGGACCCAGCAAAGTTCCCATTAGAAGGACCCTTACAGACTCCATCCTGCATCATTTCCTTAAATTCTTCTGATGGGTATTACATAGCTATAATGTAGTTGGGCTTGGTGATGCATTCTGAAGAAAAGAATCTGAATATGTCAAATGGGAGGCACTGGGAATTTCTCTAGTCCTGGAAGTACTGTGGAGTTTATTATGATACATGAAGTGTGTGTTTAACCTAATTATAAGCAACTGGTGCAAATAATGTAAATGTCAGTGTGCATACAGTGTATGTGCTCTAGTCACTATGTGCTCCAGATTAGAAGTCCAGCGATTATAGTGATCGCTTCCTCCTGTGGCCACTAGAGGGCCACAAAACCGTCACACTGTATTAAAAATAGATTCATTGTACCGGTAGCTTGCAATGAGTGTTCCTGTCCTGGGTTGTTCCCAGCCTTGCACCTATTGCTTCTGGGATAGGCTTCTGTCCCCCAAGACCCCGTATAGGACAAATGAGTATGGAAAATAGATGAATGGATGGATGGATGGATGGAGGAGTAGCTGTCACCCCCCACCACCAATACCAGGTCAAACAGTTACAAGAAGAATGGATTTACATTACTACCATAAAAATGCAAGTGCTTAGCAAATCAAAAATAAAAACAACGGAGTTAAGGTCTTTCATATATCCTAAAAAGCCCATTGTTCCGACTGAATCAGTTCAGATCAGATTGTTCAGTGGCATAGTATCACTAATGCATTGGGGGAAATAATGGGGCTTATAAAGTAACCAGTTTCCACCCCCCAAATGGTTGTCCATGCAGTAGGCCTATAATGTAAAAGTACTGATGTGTCCACTAGGTACGTTTTGAATTAGTTAACAAAAGTCAATGAAGTATTGATTAGCCAAGGAAGGTGGGTTTAATGATCAAAAGAAGTCAAAAAAATACATGTGTAGGAAAAATTAGGCCAAATAATTTCTGTCTCCACCAATACGTAGGCAAATCAATCAAGTAATTAATTATTCATATTAATTATTATGCTGGAATGGTTTCTTTCTCCAATTAACAATATTATGGAAGTCCCAATTGGTTTCAGTTACTGGAAGATTTCGTTCCAGGATATGAATGGAATTTATTAATTGCAGTGTAACTACTTAACCTGGATTAGAATGTTCGTCTCGTGAACATAACTCTCACCAGGTATGTAGGAACCCTATATAGCAAAACTCTGCTCATGGCCGTAGAGTGAATCTTGTGATACTTGAGGACAAGCTTGGGACTTCAGCAGCTTAGTAGCAATTTTGCACCAGTTTGAAATTACTTAATCATGAGGCAATCATTCAGCCGGAGGTTCACAATGTATAAAAGCATTTATTTCTAACAGTACAACTAACACACAACAGGCATTACACTTAACATGAAACCAACACAGAATAACAGAACAAAACAATAAAAATCAAACAGCAAGATGGAATATGAGAAGGCAGTGACTTAATCTGAATGGGTACCCTTAAAGGTTAATACTGTTCTGCTCAGCATGCCCTTGATCCTAAAAGCGTGACCCAAATTATGAATTAGATAAACATTGTAGTTTGATCCCCGGGTCACGCCTTTCTGTGTGGAGTTTGCATGTTCTCCCCGCGGTATACAGTAGATAATGGATGGATGGATGTATCCCAGGGATGTGTGTATATATATGCAATGCCCACTAGATGGCAATGGTGTGTTCGAAAGTATTAAGATACAGAGGAGTGTCCTAATAGATCTGGCTTAGAAAAATGTGTGCGCCAGCAGGAATTTAATTAGTTAATTAAAGTTTCACTTAAAGAAATCCTCTGACACCACCTGGGTTATTACAACATGACAGGTTAGATCAGATGGAGTTTGGCAGGGGGGGCTTGGTACTGGAGCGGATTTTTGCCCAGGGTGTATTTGACATCTTGTGGCTCCTTCTGTAGTTTTCGGGTTTCTCCCCCCTTTCTGTACAGCTGGTTTACACGCTACTGGAGGAATCCGAAGTGTGTGATTTTGAAGTCTAAATTAAGTCCATTAATATTGATCATTCGGAATTCGACACCCCAACCAGCTTCATTCTGGTAGCTGCAAGACTTTTGAACAGAATCAGAATCAGAATCAGAATCAGAATCGGGTTTATTGCCAAGTACGTTCACACGTACAAGGAATTTGCTTTGGTAGTTGGTGCCAGAGATGAGGAGGTTGATATATAAGTATATAAATATACTCAGCAAAAGAAGAAACGTCCCTTTTTCAGGACTGTGTATTTCAACAATAATGTTGTAAAAATCCAAATAACTTTACAGATCTTCAT
>JAODLC010000065.1:15882766-15898789 GCA_026781145.1 Hippopotamyrus pictus
GGGAATGAGACGTCTCTGTGGGACTGTCCTTCAGCACCGAGGGGACAGAATGACTGTGTCCATAAAGAGGATGTAGGCGTTGTGTGTTCAGGTGTGAATATATAACATTAGGGCTCTCTATCACAAGGAAACAGAAAAACATCTACGATGAAAAGATTGATTACAGACATAAATTGTAAATATTGAGTTTTTTAGTTTAGTTGTATCATTTTAGCTAAAGAATTTTGAAAAATTTGACAACAACCAATATTTATGCAAGCAATTTAATGTTTCATTCAACATCTATGAATTATATAATATTTAAACATATTTCACTGCTATTCTCTAAATATGAATAATTGTTCACTTATTTTACGGTATTCCGTAAAACACTCTGTAGAACATAAAGAAATCAGACTGGCTGAGGGCTGCTCTGGCCAATTGGAGGTTTTCTACAATGGCACCTGGGGAAATGTGTGCTTCAATCAAATGAATACAAACACAGCCAACCTGATATGTCAACATCTCAACTGTGGAGAGAGTGGGACCATTTTTAGTACAAAGTCTCAGCTGAAAGGAGCTCCGAACTGGCTTGATAACCTGAAATGTCGCCCACATGACTCCACACTGTGGCAGTGCCCATCTTCTAACTGGGGAGACAATAAATGTGGTGAAGGTGAAGTGGCTCAAATCACCTGTGAAGGTAAATTACCATATTCGTTATCATTATTGGTCCACTTTGTTCTAAGGTGTATTAGTTGTAATATACATTTTTATTGCATAATTTTGCATGACAATAAGAACATTTCAATAATTCTTTCTTCATTCTTTCCTTGTGAAAGGATGTTCTGCTGCTGCCAAGGACAGACCATGTTCACGTAAGTTCAGTTATTACCTGCCCAGTGTTACGTGTTTATCAGTCAGTAACATCAGTGAGAAATCAGTCCCAGCTCTTCACTGAACTCTGTCATCCTCACATGTGTCCTCTGCCTTCTGCAGTGCTGATAAATCACAGTCTTTACTTGCCCCGTAGGTCACCCCCCCATGAGACTGTGGGGGGGCAGTAGCGAATGCTCAGGCAGGGTGGAGCTGTGGCATGATGGCTCCTGGGGGACAGTCTGTGATGACTCCTGGGACCTGAGAGATGCCCAGGTGGTCTGCAGACAGCTGGGCTGTGGTACAGCACTGGAGGCTCATGGGAACTCTGCCTTTGGACAAGGAACTGGCACCATTTGGTTAAATGAGGTGAACTGCAGGGGTGATGAGCTCCACCTGTGGGACTGTCCTCACTCTCTTCAGGACCAGAGGAGCTGCAGCCACAAGGAGGATGCTGGTGTTATCTGTGCAGGTGGGACTGGGGCTGCAGACAGACTGTAACCTCAACATTATGGCCTTATCTCTTTTACATCAAATAATTGCAGAAAGATATTAAACTTTCAGAGTATTTATTAATAAATTTTAATGCTTAAATTTCACAGGTTCATCGCTGTTTAAGGCCACTAAAGGTGAAGTTGATGAATTTAATGTATATAGTTGAGGAATAAATCCAATTTATGATTAATTCTATTTATATATTTATCTCCATTTACTCATTCAGGGATTCCAGCAGCATCCACAACAACAAAAAAAGGTATAATTTTTATACTCTGTTACTCAATTTTGACTTCAATAAGTGGTTAGAAGATTAATGTTTTTTTTTTTTTTAAATTGCATGTGCACATGTGTGTTAGGACAATTATTTTACCCTGTCGGATGCGTGATATACTGAAATCTCTCTGTCAGTTCCTCCTTTAGTTGTACCCTCCCAGAAAGGCATGTCCATTTCTGTTGTGGTCTCCCTGGTACTGGGAGCTCTTCTCTTCCTGCTGCTGGTGATAACAGCTGTCCAGTTGTACCAGAACAGAGTGCTGAAGAGAGGTACTGAAAGATAGAGCTGTAGGACCCACATAAAATTTTAAGAATGGTGTATCTGAGTGGTTCATATAAAATCTGTTATGGTGAAACATTGGTAAATCAGTAGTATAATTCTCACTTGCCACACAGGAAGCCAGTAAGGCAATTTCTCTTTGGAGGAGGTGTGTGGTTCAACATGGTAGAACACTGTCCCTGTGAAAGGATAGTTACAGTAAAAAGGAATTTAAAATCATGTGGTGGCTGACTGATTTCATTGCTTAATCCTATTTGGTCCACCTCCACAGCGGTGTACTGTGGTCTCACCCCTCTGCAACAGGACATTTATGAGGAAATAGAGTACAATCTGACCTGGGGAGAGACTTTCAGAGCCCCTCGTGAGGGTGAGTTCACCTTATTGACCTCTGCAGACTTTGTTTTTAATTAATTAATTTTAATATAATTCCATTTTGCGGGAGTCCCGCGATTAATTCTATTCTCCCGCAACCCGCACATACATGTGGACCTTACCGCCCGCACCCGCATTAACCCATCAAATCTTGTCCCGCGCCGCACTCGGTGCGTTGGGTCCTGCGGTGCTCCCGCAGGAGTCCAGGTCTCTAATTTCAACATCATAGAAGACGTCTGAAAAATTTTAACGTGTTTAATAATTAGGGTTGTGATCATCGTCAGCGTACCACCCAAAATTCCTCCGCGTGCTAGTTGTGGCACGCGTGCCTAGGGTTGCCGACCCCTGGTGTAGTTTTTAGTGTTTTCGTTATTTTCTCTTGCAATAAAGCACTTCAAACTGTACGTATTGATTTCCCCAAAAGTTACAGCATCACCCTGGAGGGGGGTGGGTGCCCCTTATTTCTCCACCTCTCAGGTGGCACCTGAACTCTAACCCCACACATCATGTCTTTACTCAAAAATAAGTAAAGGGAGCTTCATGCAGAGTCTCCCTGAGCACAGGACTGACTGTCTCTCTCCTTCACAGGACGTATCCTCTCTGAGGAGCTGCCTTCTGGGTATGAAGATGTGGAGGACAGTGAGGGAGACCCCCTTTCAGGTAAGGGGCTGTAGTCTGTGAATATGGCAGAGTTACTGTTTCAGTTAGAGCTGGGAAATGTATTATGTTACATAGTGTTATAACGCATTATAATTTTTTTATATTAACGCATGCCAAATATTGATATCCAAGTGAGAAAATAGTATTATCAAAGATTTATAATAGCCGCATATTATATTCCTTCCTGGTTGCAAACAACATGAAAGTTTAAGTTATGACATTGCTCAGGCTCCTGTAATTCAAAGCTAAAATCAAAACATTCAGTTAGCATCTTATGGGGAAGTTAATGTTACCTGGGGCCTGTATAAAGAAGCGAGATCTATTGGTTAGCTAGATAATCTTTTGCATTTAAGGCAGGGGTGTCAAACTCCAGTCCTGGGGGGCCAGAGCCTGTGTAGCTTATTTCTTTCCCTGTTCCACCACAAATGATTTAGCTCAAGAGCTGTGTGGCATTTAAAATCAGGTGAATCAGGTGTGTAAAATGAGGGTAAACCAAAAACTGTGCAGGGCTCCGGCCCTCCAGGACTGCAGTTTGACACCCCTGATTTAATGTATCCCAGTTGAAATGAACCCTAACTTCTTTAATTTGCATTTCACCTGATTGCCTTAATTAAATCTAGGGCTGCCACGATTTGTCGATGTCAATATTTTAAATCGATGCATCATTTTTTTATTACGTTAATGAAGTTGCCATTATGATTTCTAAAAAGCTTCAATACATTATAACAAATGTTTTCCTTTAGTTTCACTACTTAAGTTCAATGGCATATACTACATGGCATGAGCGCCTGAAGAGAAAACACAGAGGTGCCATACTAGACCGCCAGAATAAACAAAACTTATTGATCTATTTAATTTTCTGGAGGAAAATTAATTGTTTACATTATTTGACCAATCAGTCAAATAGTCAATAGATTCATCCATAGAAAAATAGTCATTAGTGGCAGCGATTGGTTGACGGGCGAGCAAGCACGGTGCGGGAAAGCAGGATTTGGGAGACTGGAATCCAAGAGCAACGGGGTTTATTAGGGAGAATAGGCAGACAGGGGAGCACTCGGTAAACAACGTCAATGACAGACCTGTGGAAACAGACTTGAATGCGGACTGGAAACAGTTGACCACAAATCAGGAATAGACACGGGGTTAACGAGGTGGGTATGGTCCACAAGAAGACTGGATGGAGGGATGTGACAGAACTCCCCCCCAAGGCGGGCACTCCGGGCACGCCTCAAGGGGAGCGACGGACAGGATCAGACCGGGAAAACAGGACCTGAAAAACAAGACAAAAGCATCACAGGGGACAGAACCAAAACACAAAACAAGCACAAGGGCAAAAGCCAAGACAGCACATGACACAAGATGGGAAATGCAGACAAGGCAGACCAGGAAGGGAGACACAGGGGAAACACCAATGGTGCAAGGGACAAAAGGACCGGGAGTGAACGGAGGAACAACAGGAGGATGAGGGCCGAGACAGGAGGGACAGAGGGATGAGGAGCAAACACGCCCGAGGGAGCCACAGCAGGCGACGGGCAGCAGCCGGAGGGGCTGCAGGCAACCGAAAGGCCGAAGCTGGAGGAACCCCAGGTGGCTGCGAGGCAGGAGCCGGAGGGGACCATGCAGGGGCAGAGGAGGAAGCCGGAGGGACCATAGAGGGGCGAGGAGGAAGACGAAGGGGGCAACAGCGAAGGCAAGGAAGGCGGGAAAGCCGCAGTAGGCGACAGTGCAGCCACAGCAGGTAGAGGCGCCGTCCACCGATGAGCTGTAGTGGAGGGACCCGCAGACGAACAAGTCAGAGCGGGGGAACCTGCAGGTGGCCAAGGAGGCATCGGAGGTGGGACCGCAGGCGGCCAACAAGGCGACGGCAGGGGACCCGAGGTCCAGGGCGGGCGGGACCCGACCCCTGCGCCTATGTCCTCTCCCTTTATGGGACACCAACAGGCGGGGTTCTGGCTGGGATCAACCCTTCTGGGGCGATGGCGGAGGAGTCCTCCTCCTGGAGGAGTCCTTTGGGGCCATTAGAGTGGTCCTTGAGGGGTCCCACTCAAGCTCCTCCTCTCCCTCCATCAAGGGGGGAGGAACGGTGTTCTGATAGTCTGGGACATCCTCCAGCAGGAGCCTTGGGTGAAGCAGGAGCTGCAGCAGCAACCTCAGGTGGTGACGGAGAAGGCGCCGCAACCTTGGGCGGTGACCTGGCCGCTGGGACTAGCGTGACTAGCATAGTCACGCATCTGGTCAGATGAAGTTGGATTACTACATGTCCAATATAATAATCTATACCACAAGTGTGTCTGCTGAGGTGTGGGATGAGTAAATGGTGTCCTGTAGTTGTGTTCTTAGCATACAGCAACTCTGGATATAACCCCTTACGAAAATTAACCATGGTTTTACTATGATGAAATAACCATGGTTTACAATGGTTTGCTGTTTTTCATGGTTTTTGGGTAACTATGGAAACCATGACTTTATGGTCTTATCATGGTTTCGCTACAGTTAAACCCTAGTATAATCTTGGTCATAAACCATGGTTTTTGTTTTACCATGGTCTTTCCAAACCATGGTAGTACTAGGGGTAGTACCAAAGTACCATGAGGTACCATAGTAAAACTATGGTTACTGCATAAAAATCATAGGAAAGTATAGTGAATTTTCATAAGGGAAGGACTGTTTTGCCCGGTCCCTTGAAGTCCATTATAACGGTATTTTACTGTAAAATAAAAGCATACGCATATTACAAAGGTGAAACATGAAATGCAATGACTGTAATTGGAAAAAAAATCTGTTATAATATGAACAGGAACATATTTTTATATTTTGTTTAGTGACTGTCTTACTAAAATAGCAAAAACAAGATACGGTTTTGTGCAGAACATTTCACACGGATGTGATTTAAAGTATTTTACGGAGATCAAATAATATTATACAGTAATAATGTCAGGTGAAATCAACCCGGGAGGTTTCCCGTTGACTATGGGGATTGAACCAGCAACTTTCACATTATAAAGCAACAACATAAACCACTGTACCACCGTGCCACTGTACTAAGCACTTGTAACATTTACGTAACTTATGCATTTAGTCTGTCTGCAATTCATTGCCAAGCCAACTCCCTGGCTGTGTTTATGGCCACAGTATTGCCTTTTTTTAACGATTACATCTTTGTATTTTTCATACAGCTCCATCAGCAGCGTTTGTTCTGCAACGGAAAGAAACACCGCTCTCGTTTTACAGGCTTTCCGACTCATTTGGTCGATCCATCGTTCATCATTTATTTGGGCTTCTTAAATATCGTGGGTGTGCGCACTAAGTGAGACTATGCAAGACTGCTTTGAATGAGCCTTGATTAGTTAAAACTGAACTGCGTTCGTGGAACGACATGAAGCTAAGTTTAGAGATGGAGCTAGGTTAAGTCTGACTTTCTTTACAGTAGGTACTTTCACGGAATACCCCCAGGTTTGTTTGAAAATAAGCATAGTCAAACACAACATTTTTCCTTTGCGGATGGGAGTGGGATGAGACTTAATTATAATTTGAGGCTGTCTTCAAGCTGTTTTTAAAATAAAAGAACATGCGTATGTTTCAGTAATGACTTTCTGAGAATGACTCATATACTCCTGTTTGTGTTAATGCTTCAGCAATTTAGGGATTAAATCTGTAAATATTTATGATTGTAAATTTTAATGTTTTATACAATAATCACAGAAAACTGCGATTATTATAACTTTTTTTTTTATCGATTCATAATCCTAGTTTCAATAGGAACCTCCTTAAACACTGTAGGGGTCTTCAATTATCTTAAATGATGATGTATTCCCTCAGAGAAATCAAAGAGAGAAGTGAAGGATGATGATGATGCTGTCATTATAGAAAATATTGCTGATAATCTATCAGGTGGGTGTTTACCCTGGTTTACCTCAGTTAATTCTTTTGATCAAATTAATTTGATTATTTGTCAGTATAAGTAAATTTGATGTCATCCAAGGCTGTTTTTAATAATTTGACTAATGGTAAGTCTACAGTGATACACAGAAGCAGCTTTTCTGTGTCTGATACAGGAGATCTGGTGATAAAAGACACACCAGCAGACTATGTTGATGCTGGGACTGTTGGGCAGGACTCAGGACATTTCTTTGGTAAATTATAATATTCACCATGTTTCTTGAATGGGTCCATGGTCATTTATATTTTCAGTAGTCTTTAATTTTCTAATTTATTTATTTTTTTAATTTTCAAGCATTGTTTTTGTTATACACATTTCACTATATTATTTGGAAGGTAATTTTTGATTTAAACCACGCACTAGAATTATGTTGTGGACTTTTAAAATCTATTAGAGCGTTTTTTTGTTTTTTGTTTTTTTTCTTCAAATGAAACAAGCAGTAACTCTAACAGTTAACTGGCTCCTTTGTACTGAGGTCTCTCTTTTTCCCAGGATCGGGGTTGATGGTGACAGGAGACACAACAGAGAACTATGATGATGTTGAGGGTGTAGAGCAGAGCCCACATGTTTTACCAGGTCAGTTTCTCATTACACACATCTAATCTCATCATAATGTTCCTCTCAGATGGTTTGATCATCTGTATTTTATTATTTATGAATAAAAGAATTCATTTGGATGTGATTAACATATGTTGACATTATTTTAATCACTTCATCCGTGCCTCTCACAATTAAACTAATAAACTTAATATCTCTTGCTTAAAGTACAACTACTCTCACTTCCAAGTCCCAGTTACAGTTTGTCAATACCCTGTGTCCCCTATACTGTCCCTGTAGGTGAGAGAGCCTTGACCACACTGTCCCCTGGGGAGGGCCTCCCTGACCCCAACCAGATTGACTATGATAATGTATGGGGAGGAGCCTCTGCAGTTGAGGAAGGATCTTTCACATAGTTATTCTTCAAATGAGCTTCATTTTTATACAGTAGCAGCATCTACCAGATCATCATTGCTATTCACATTTTTATGATATCTAATATTTTTGGTTGAGGTTTTTTTGTTATATTATTTTTTACAATAAATGCAATCAAATACGTTTTTGTCATTAAAACGTTTTATACATTAAAACGTGATTAGGTCACAGTGGTTGTCCACCTGCAAAAAATATTTTCAAAAATTTGACCCCTATTGAATTTTCTGATTGTGTATGTTATGTTTTCTTTCCTTTATATGGGTAATTATATTTTTCAATTAAAATGTAAAATTTGAAATTAAACTCATGATTTAAAAATGTTAAGAAATGATTGATAGAACTAATCCCACAACTGGGAATTTTAATATAAAATTTCCCAGTATATTAAATACAGACACTCCTCTACTTACGAACTTTCAAACTACGAACTTTCAGACATACGAACGAAGAGGACTGTAAGTCCAAATTGTATTCGCTGGACTTCCATTTCCTGTCCGCAGCATCAAATTTTGTTCTCCGTGCCAATTCCGCCTAGTACGACTTCTGGCCGCTACTCCCGCCGCGCAGCAGCATGACCCAGTATCCCAGCTTTGTACTTGCATATACCCTTAAAATTATGTTGAATAACGACTTACAAACATTTCAATTTATGAACGGAATGTAACTTGTTCGTAAGTAGAGGAGCGTCTGTATGTACATTTCTTATTTAAAATTCATCCACCATCCACCCATCTCCATAACCACTTGTCCAGTACAGGGTTGTGGTGCCTGGAGCCTTTCCCAGGAAACACTGGGCACAAGGCAAAGGACACCCAGGACAGAGTTGTCTCTGGCATATAGCCTGTTAGAGCATCACTCTCCTGCTCGGTCTCTGGCTTGGTGTTCCCAACATTTTCTAACCCATGGTCCAAAATCCCCACAATAATCAAATGCATGACAAATATCAGGTATAAATTTCATATCATTAAGGTTTTCATATTATATCCAAAATAATTTATCCTTTATGGAAATGGGGAATACATCTAACTGTACATTTTGGAGTATTTTTAACACATATTTTGCAATTATTAATTATTCAAGATTTTTATTTGTCGCATTCATGAATGTAATGGTACATCAGCCATGAAATGAAATGATGTTCTATTATGTATTTTTGTTTTTTCTCAGAATACTTATATAGATGACACTTACTATACATGAGAATTACTTTCATAATAAACATTTGAACTGCAGTTTCCTCTTTGTTCCTTGTTGACTCTTGCAGGGAGATAGGAGGGTAAGGGTATGAAAAAAACCTCACGAGTCTCAGTGAATCAGGCCATGTGTCAGCACTGCTGGCTGGGGGTGGTGGTGTGATGGTGTGGGGCACATTCACGGCGCACATTGGGCTCCATGATAAAAGTGCAGCATGGCTTGAATGCTATAGAATATCTGAACACCAATCAGGTGCCTCCTTCATGACATCGTGGACGTTAAGCCAAAAACAGCGATAATACCCAGCCAGTCCTAGGAAGGCCAGCACCTGGTTTTTGGTGACGGAAAAAGGGCTTCACAGCCTCAGACTTCTCTTTCTTAGGCTAGAGTAGGATCCTTCAGATCGAGATGCTCTGTGCACTGTGCCATTCTTTGATCACTCCCAGTCACCCCATCTTTTCAGAGGACAACCAGAGTCCTGAACTTAATACTTAGTAATAAACAAATGAGTCACAGGGACCTCCCAGTACCCTGGTTAAAGAAGATGTCTTATATGTCAACATTTCTATCTTCAGCATCTCATATCCTCCAGTGTGGTTTGCAAGGAGCACAGGGGGCATAAAGAGCCAGGCTAGTTAGGAAAAAAAGGAAAACATAAAGGGGCAACATGGTAATGCTGTGGTTAGCACAGTTACATCTGGATACAAAGGTTTGAGTCTCTGCTCTGGCTCTGTGACTGTGTGGAGTTCACATGTTCTCCCCATGTTGTCATGGGGTTTCTTCCAGGTTCTCAAGTTTCCCCCAGAGGCTAAAAGCATGCTGAATTGAACTGAGATGGCCAGATTGTCCAAAGGTGCGTGTATGTGCCCTGCAAGAGGTTGGTCCGCGATCCTCAGTAATGAAAATGGATGGATGGAGAAAAATTACAAAAGGAGGCAGAGAGGCGGCAGCAGTCCCTTCAGGGCAGCCATCCTCAAAGATTCCCACAGGCAGCCCATGCATCTACAGCTGGCTCTCTGTTTTCATCCTCTAGCACCTTCTGCCCTGTGTAGACTTCCAGCTACAATGGGGAAGATAGTCCTGGCTTGCAGTTGGGGCAACTATCATCCATCAGCAGTTGGTGGCCCTCAGTGTGGTTGATCATGACGAAACCACAGCTCAAAGTAGATTTTTTTTTTTATCTCAAGTGGTATGACTACTAAGAGATTGAGCGCTCACTAACACCATCGCTGCTGTCTCTGTATATATAGAGAAAATGAGAACATCAGTCTTCTGATTTGTCACTCCACCTACTTGGTGTTTTTCGCAACTTCTTTGATAGGACAGTTCTGTGTGTGATTGGTGGGTGGGGGCGTGTCCTCTCTGAGGGGCAGGATGATACAAAGAGCCCCACTCAAACTGAGAGCTCAGAGGTGAAGAGTGGCATGGTGGGTTTGCTCTGAGGAGAGTTGGTTTGTCCTGATGAAGATGGAGGTCTGCATGTTCATCACTGATTACAGCTCCTGCTCACCACAGCCAGTAAGTGCCATGCTCTCCTCCAGTGGCCCTTTGGCAAACAGAGGTAAGGGTACCTTAAATATGCCAAGTTATCTGCCTAAGCAAGTTCTGCTTCATGATGCCTCCCCAATGTACTATGGATTATTTTTTTCTCCGGTAATGGGTTATTTTTTTTTTTGCTAAATCTACACATAGATCACAATTCTTATTCTTTTCTTATTGAAAAATAGACCTAAGCTCCATGTTTGCTTTCTTTTCCATCATAGGTGCACTGCTGATGTTCCTAGCAGCACCACAAAAAGAAAACACACACACACACACACACATATATATGTATTACATGTATTGCATGGATGTTTTGTTTATTATTTATATTGATTGTACTGTATCTATAGTAGTTTCATCAACTCCCTCTTCCTTTTATTTACGTTTTACATTCTACATCATTCTGTGTTATTATTCTTTTCCTATTATTCTTATAAAAATGCAAATAAAAGCCTTCTATGTCTAGGACCATGTCTTCTGTACCCACTTGTCCTATACAGGGTTGTGGGGGTTCGGAGCCTATCCCGGAAGCTACGGGTACAAGGCAGGGAATAACCCAGGACGGGGAATTTGGAATCTCCAGTCAACCTTAGCATGTTTTTGAACTGTGGAGGGAATCCAGAGGACAATACAGGGAGAGCATGCAGACTCCACACATGGAGCTGGGGTGGAGACTCGAATCCTGGTGAGGCAGCAGTGCTAACCTCTACACCACTGTACCACCCTAGAAGGAAGGATTTCCGTCTATTAACATTTCTTTCTTGGTTTAATTTAATTTTATACAGACTCTGTGCTAAAAGAATGGTAATAAATTTTACTATGTTGGGGAAGGGCCAGTTGGAGGCCCCCCAGAGTCCCTAGAATTGCCTCTGAATGCAAACGTGTAAGGATATACGTAACAAGGAGTAGAACTGGAGATGTTATACTCAGGTGACAAGAAACACAGGTCACAGTCCCAGGGCATGTGAGTGAATCCCCACACAAAAGGACAGAACAAATACACAGCTTTGACAAACTAAGTCAATTATTAATGTTAATTAGTTCACTGAAAGAATATCATACATTTCACACGATACACAGTAAAAGTTATCTGTAACTTCAAAAAAAGACAGATAAATGGAATCACCGTAACATTTCCTTGTGCCCTTATGCTGTATGAAACAGGTCCCAGTCCCCTTATACGACCCTGTACTTCACAGGTAGGTAACAGGTGGCTGGATATATCTGATATTACCTGTTATTAATTGAACTATTATGACCACCTAAACAACGTACCACTGTTAAATTTGATTACTTTTATTATTTGCCAGTTTACTGTTTCTGTTTGTTTATGCATGTCATGCATTATGTTATGTCATGTCATATATATTTTATTTCTGATGCTGTCATTCAGCTAAAACACTCACTTCAATCTCTTTAAGCTGCGGGGCACATAAATCCTGGTTCAGACTCCATCACAAGGCAGAAGCACAGAAACACAGACATGAAAGCTGACGTAGAGCTCATCTAAACTGCAGTGTTTTTATGATAATGTGAGCTCACTGAAGGACCCAGATCCACACAAACAGAGAACATGCAGCTTCTCTCCTGGCAGAGCAGGAGCTGTGAGGAGGCAGAATGGCCTTTAGACACTCATGCTGCTCACACTGACATCCAGTGGCAAGAAATAGTATTGCTTATGGAAATTTGTGTATTTCAATAAGCAGCTTAGCATATACAAGAAGACAAACAGATGACAATTTGCTGCAAGATTTAAATTTACAGCTCTTAACAGTTTTTTTAATAACCAGCTTTGCAGAAACCACTGTATTTTTCCATTACTTACTGGTTGACAGTACATGTCTCATCTTTCTTTCCGAGGCATAAACAGCAGATAAAAATAGACGCATGTGAATACAAACTTCCGTGGTTTCCTTCCGCAGCAGGTATGTAGATGTGATCCGCTCAGAAACCACACGGGGGTCTTACATATGCAGTCAAGCTCTCAGGACGAGGGGAGACGCACTCAGTACGAAATGAAGGAAGGTGATGCAACTGATAGCCAGACCACAGAAAGACTGAACTCCATCACAACATCCGCCTGTGCTGCAATCTGCCTGCTACCTTTACTGTTCCACTGCTGCTATCTTGAAAAAAAAATCAAAGGAATTTATGAGCGATCGACACCCACACGCTGACAAGTTAGCGAGCAGCCTGCTCACTATTTTAAATTTATCATAACTGAAATCTGCAGGTGGGTAGCAGCAAACGGATGTGGGGCAAACAGATGTATAGAGATGCCAGAAAAAACATGCAAACACAGAATATGTGTTTTAATTTCTTAATGGAGTAAATACTAAAAACTGTGCCTATCACTGTGTGCATATCACTGGCATTTCGGTAACCTCTGAGTTTTATCATCCTCCTTATCCCTTGAATCAATATTGATACTGAGGAACTTTTAGGAGCTTTCAAGACTTCTGGTTATCAGCTTAAATTCACTGAGACCTGTGATGACAGTGTAATTACTATATGGATTTTGTCATTTAAATATAACATCAAAATAAATGGGAATTTTCAGTCTCATGTCTAAATCAACTAAACAGCATGGTCTGCACACCTGAAATAGAAATTATGTCTACTTTCACTGTATAGTTCTCTATTTAGCTTATTGCTGCCATCTATTCAATTTATTGGTGACAGAACAAGTTTACTGCACACCATCTTAAAGTCCTTTGGTGTCGAGGATTTATTTGATCCGCAGGTCTTCGGGATGTGGCATACGATCAGTGGAACTCTGATGAGGATAAGCAACTACGAGATAAATGGATTTAAGTTAAATTTCCTGATTTATAGTTAACCTCTCAAACATGGGATCTTCTGTATGAGAGTTTTTCTAAAATTGTAGGCCTTTTAAACTTATTGATGGCGCATACAGTACATGTAAAAACTGAAGCTGTACTGAAGGCTCTGGATGGGAGGACGAATTCACTGGGTAACGTGGTATTTTGTAAAAGAGAAAAGAAATAATTAACTGTAGTGATTCAATGGCAATATTGCACACTCTTTAATTGCCTCGTCAGTTAAATTTGGAGTATGGTCATGTGCAATATGCTGACAGATTACCACTGGACAAGCAGGACACCTCCCTGAACTGACTGCCAAGCTCCTCTGATGTCCCATTAGACACACACCATTACTACATACAACACAATTTTATACAACCACAAATATAACCAATGAACATAGTTCGGTATTAACTGGAACAAAGCTCAAAAAAGGGTCATATACGAATACTTGAAAGTTAATGTTTATTGTTTGATTATCTAAGCCATTACCTTCATGATCAATGTTTAAAGAGCAATGAATTCATAGTGCCATCAAGTAATACAAGTTTTTGGCAGTAATCCGCGCTATTTTCTGAAGACCAATCATTTTTATGTCCAGAAAGTTGAAAATCTGGTTTTTGTTTAAAATTGACTTAACTCCCGAGAAACCACAAACAATACAGCAGATGAGTTAGCCTTATTTCTCAATCTCGTGTCTAATCTGCATGTCACGTCCAGCCCCGCCCCTCTTGTCTGCTCCCTGTGTTTCCCTTGGCCGTGGCTCCTAATCAGCTGCGCCTGAGGCTTGTTAGTCTTACCTCCTGTTCTTACCTCCTGTTCTTGCCAACTTGTTAATCAGCCACAGCTGCCTTGTGTTTCCTCTTTTGTTAGTCACGTATATTATTATATTAGCGTCTCTTAGTACTGTACTCCCTGTTCAGTCACTGTTACCTGTCTACTGTACATGTTCTGCCCGAACTGTTTCCCACAATAAACTCCCCATGAGGGGTTATATTTATTGACAGCCTGCATTTTGGTCGTCTTTCTCCCGCCGTATCCTGACAATGAAACATTGTTTCTTACAGCCCAGTGTCTCCACACCTGGAATATAAATGGTTCTCTACTTTGACCTGAGAGATGAATCTCCCTGCTGGTCCTGGTACCTTAACAGCCGACTGTGACAGCCGGTTGGAGTCACAGTCCTTCCATTACTAGAGAAGATAATAGGATGTCTATGAACATTTTATATTATTCAGGGATCAGTGAAGTAATCTCCTTCTAAAGCATACTGGTACCATTTGACACAAGTAAAGGTAGACGGAATGTTTTCTGTAGATCATCCATGGGTAAATACACAGGGCATAATTATACTAATCCATGACAGCCTGCATCCATTTTTTAAATAAGGAGAACATTCAAGAAAACAGAACTGGGGCTACAAACTCACTCTGCATTTAACAATTTGAAAAATTATAATAATCAATACTGAGGTTACCAGCAGTTTTAAATTCTGCTGATATGGGAAAATGGAATAATTCAAAAAATCTTACATTCCATCCTCTCACTCATATCTAAATAGGAGTATCTGAAAGCACAAGAGCAACAAGATTCAGAACAATAACAGACATTATCATTAATTTTACAGACGAGTTTATAATGTTTTAATAAAATTTGTTTTTATTATAGGTGTCAGAGCCCCCAGAGTTAGTTTTTCACCAATAATACATTTCTATATTATTACTTTTTGTGTTTTTCATTGAAATAAGAGAGCTATCAGAAAATAACTAATTAACACAAACCTCCTGTATTAATCATGTTGTTAAAACATCCCAATTGTTAAAACATTGAGCAATTAATACATTTCATGGTGTCAATCAATGGAAGCACAGAGTGAGCCAAGCTGTCCAGGTCATTCGTGAAGTAGAGTGGAAAGTGACCCTTTTCAGCCAATAGAACACCACCAAGTATGTGAAGGTTCATGTAGCACCTTTCAAAGACACATGGTCACAAAGTGTTTTACACATTAAAACCAATACACATAAAAAATAAAAATACTCAGACAAAAGTGTAACGTAAAAACAAACAAATCAAAACATTTTAGTCAAAGTCATGTCTGTCTGTCCTGATTTTGCCCTACAGCTTGCATACGGGTCATGCTTCCCTTTCATGACGTGGCAATGTCTACAGCAGGGGTCGGCAACCCTAGGAATTTCGGGTGGCATGCTGACGATGATCACAACCCTAATTATTAAACACATAAAAAATTTTCAGACGTCTTGATGTTGAAATTAGAGACCTGCACTCCCGCGGGAGTACTGCGGGACGCAACGCACCGCGTGCGGCGCGGGACAAGATTTGATGGGTTAATGCGGGTGCGGGCGGTAAGGTCCTCATGTATGTGCAGGTTGCGGGAGAATAGAATTACTCGCGGGACTCCCTCAAAATGGAATTATCTTAAAATTAATTAATTAAAAACAAATACTCTATTATTTATTTACTGCACAAAAGCAACAAGAACAACTAAAATAAAATAACAACAATTTACAGGCGCACGGTCGGAAGCTAATTCTCGCGTGGTTCATGCGCGGAACTATAGGCTATATCTATATCCTCGTTCGTGTCCATGTTCA
>JAODLC010000065.1:15928045-15984919 GCA_026781145.1 Hippopotamyrus pictus
TAATAATAATAATAATAATAATAATAATAATAATAATAATAATAATAATAATAATAATAATAATAATAATAATAAAATATATATATATATATATATATATAAACATTTTAAACAGTTTAACTGATAGTAATAATCAGTCAAAATTCATTCTTTCGGTTTACGGTTAAACGGTCAATATGAGCATCCCTAGTTTCTCCATGTTTATTTAGTACAATCATTCTGCACTGTCATGCACATTTTATACTGAATTCTCTCTGTCAGCTCCTCCTCCAGTTGTACTCTCCCCAAAAGACCCGTCCATTCCTTTTGTGGTCTTCCTGGTACTGGGAGCTCTTCTCTTCCTGTTGCTGGTGATAACAGCTGTCCAGTTGTACCAGAATAAAGTGCTGAAGAGAGGTACAGAAGGATTCAGCTGTAGGGTGATTCATATTAAGAATGGTGTATCTGAATGGATCATATATAGTCTGTAATATCTCCTAAATTTTCCATTGTTGGCTTCAGTGGTAGATAGATGGGGTCAGGGGTCATGTGATACAGGGAATAAGCCTATAGGAACAGTCTGATTTACAAATATTTTGCTCTTAGATTTATTTGATGATGGAGTGGGATTGAGATAAAACTACACAAAATGAAACAAAATGCTTCTCAACTGCTCACAAATACAGAGACACTTCATATACAACAGCAAAGGACATTATCGTTCCCATGATTATTTAATAAGCCATAATAATACACAGATTTACAGAAATGGGGGCTTTAGATTAAAGTGAGAAATGTAGCCTGGACTGTTAGCTGTGTCTCTGTATGTCCACCTCCACAGCTCTGTACCAGGAGGGTCTCACCCCTCTGCACAAGGCCATTTATGAGGAGATAGAGTACAATCTGACCCATGGGGGGACTTACAGAGCCCCTTGCGAGGGTGAGTTCATCTTCTTGACCTCCGCAGAAACAGAAAAATAAGCTTTTATGTCCATATGGTCACACATATTTTAAATGGAGTAACAGTGAATTTCCATTAGAGGTATATTTTTAATACAAATTTATGAGATTTCTGCAATAAAATATTGTGGCGTCGGGCGGACTGAGGCATCGCAGGAGCAGAGAGAAACACTCGCTTGCCGGGGAGAACACGCTCTTTATTGGCAGCCCTGAAAACGACTACATCAGGCACCCAACAAACACCGAACCAATTACACACAGGAAACACAAGGTTGTCAGACGCCAAATTGTAAGATGCATACACGGTGGGAGATTTACGTAAGATATATACACATGGAGGTCGGACTGGGTAGACGCAAGACACGAGCAAACACGTGTGTGACAACAGGGAAATGTAACCATTAATATTAACAACAACAATACAACAAGGGCCATTTACAACTGCATGCTGGGACATGCGCCCCGCTGGTGTTACAATATGTATCAGCCTGTGCATCTGTGTCCTCCCTGCTGATTTTTGTATCTAAAACTGTGTGATTAGAGCTCAGAAACCACACGAGGGCCTCATAGCTGCATTGCTGTAAAGCCCTGAGGGTGAGAGAGAAACCAGCCAATAGGGAGGAAGAGGATGTGGACAATATGAGTGTCAGTCAGCTTGCCTGGGCATGAGCATTAGCTACTCTAACCCCACACATCCTGTCTTCTCAGTCTGAGAGACATAAGCAGAGGAAACTTCATGCAGAGTCTCCCTGAGCACAGGACTGACTGTCTCTCTCCTTCACAGGAAGTGTCTTCTCTGAGGAGCTGCCCTCTGGGTATGAAGATGTGGAGGGCAGTAAAGGAGACCCTCTCTCAGGTAGGGGGCTGAGGTCTGTGAATTTGGTAGAATGAATGTTTAGTAATAGGAACCGTCTTTTAACACTATGAAGGACATCATTAGTCTTTAATGATTATGTTTTACCTCAGAGAAATCAGAGAGAGAAGTGAAGGACAGTGATGGTGATGCTGCCATGACAGAAAAGATTGCTGATAATCTATCAGGTGGGTGTTTACCCTGGTTTACATTTAGTTCATTATTTTATCTCAGTATCAGATTGAATATCTTTATCCATATAAATATATTTGATGTCCTCCAAGGTTAATTTTAATTTTATAAGCATAATAATTTGACTAATGGAAAGTCTACAGTGAGACACAGAAGCAGCTTTTCTGTGTCTCATACAGGGGATCTGGTGATAAAAGACACACCAGCAGACTATGATGATGCTGGGACTGTTGGGCAGGACTCAGGACATTTATTTAGTAAATTATAACATTTACCATATTTCTCGAATGGGTCCATGGTTATTTATATTTACAGTAGTCTTTAAATTCCTAAATGAATTATTTAATTTATAACCATATTTTATGTTAAAAACATTCTACTGTAATATTTGGAAGGTAATCCTTAATTTAAACCACACACACCATTATTATGTTGTGTAATTTTGTAGACTTTTGGAGAAAATAGTTTCAAATGAGACAAGCAGTCAGTAAACTCTAACGGTCAACTGGCTTCTGTGTGTCATGCCTTGCTTTTCTGATCCTCCTGTGTGCCACACCCCCTCGCTACCTCATGTGGAATCCTTATGTTACCAGCTGTTTCTCTTTGTTGTTGATTAGCCCAGTATATTTAAGTCCACATTCCAGTATGTTTCCCCAGTCCGGACATTGACGTTATGTTGGTATTGTATGTTCCTGCTTGTTTCCACTCCAATTAAAATCCTGAGTTCACCTGATTTTTGGAGTCCTGTTCCTGTTTCCCCGGCCCGAGCCCCGCTTTACATAACACAATGACCAAACTCAACAATAAGAAGCCTCCCCTTAATGAGGTGGAATACCTCGACCTAACGGATGAGGTAATATACTGGCTGCGACAGTATATAGTATGAGGCAGGTACACCTGGATTGTGGGCTGCCCCATGCCTCACCGGCAGAACTGCTTGAACTGTCCCCGACATCAACGACATCAGCTCACAAAAAGAAGTGAAGAAGTGCAAACGGGAGGGCGTATCGGAAGCCCTTCCTGGGACCCGCTGCTTTGTCTGCACCCGAGGCTCGTCTGTTTGCTGCTTCGTCTGTGCCCGAGGCTCGTCTGCCCGCTGCTTTGCCTGCGCCCGCGACCCTGGCCAGGCAATTCTTTGCCCTTTAGGGTCTAGACTAGCGGGTGATGGGGGATCTGGCGGTGAAGGACTCCCCAGAGGCTGCCCCGCTCCGTAGACGGCTTCAAGGGGAGTTTGCCGCCTTCACCCCAACTTCCCCACCTTGTGAGCTGAAGAAGATGGCGGAGAACTTGAGGAAGCTGCTGGTTTGAGGATGGAGCAGGCTTCCTCGGCAGGAGACATCACTTCCCCTGAGGCCGCGCATACACCTAAGTCGGAACCCCCTGCTCCGTCCTCTGTGGTTCCTGTCCCGGCGGTTCCTGCTCCGCCCTCCGTGGTTCCTGTCCCAGCAGTTCCTGCTCTGCTGCCTCCAGCTTCTTTCCCCAATAAGGTCCCTGCTTCCCTGGTTCCTGCTCCTGTGACCCCAGCCCCCATTTCCCTGGTTCCTGCTCCCGTGCCCCCGGCCCCTGTCCCCGACTGTCGGACCATCGCTCCTCCTCCCTTGGTGGAGATGGAGGAGGAGCTCAAATGGGACCCCTCGGGGATCACCTCGACTTCCCCTGTGACTCCCTCTGGAGTGACACCTCCCCCACCACTCTGAGGTAGATCCCGGCCAGGACCTCGTCTCTCAGTGTCCCGCAGAGGGAAAGGACACCTGTGCAGGGGTTGGGTCCCACCCGCCCAGCCCCCTGGCTCACCTTCAGTCCCCCTGGCTCCTGATCGGCAGTCGCCTGCAATCCCCCTGTCTCCGACTCAGTGATCGCCTGTGGTCCCGCCTGCGGTAACTCACCGGCTGGCTGTAGTCCTGCCTCCGACGCCTCGTTGGTCGCCTGCGGTTCCCCCAGCTCCAAGTCTTTGGTCGCCTGCGCCTTCATCGGCTGTGGCTACGCCTTCACCTGCCGTGGCTTCTGCTCCCTCCTCCCCTCTGCCAGTGTCCCCTTCATCTCCCTCCTCGCCTCCTCCTGCAGTCCCTCTGCCTTCCTCCTTGACCCCTTCGGCGTCCCCTCCGACTCCTGCCTCGCGGTTGCCGAGTGTCCCTCCTGCTTCGGGCCTCGCGGTCACCTTTTGCCCCGTGCGGCTCCCTGTTTCCTCCCGCCCTTTGATTCCTTGCCCCCTCTATTTGGTCCCCGTCCATCTGTTCCGCCTTTGTTCCCTCCTGGTCCCTTTGTTCCTCCTGTTGGTTTTCTGTCTCCTGGTGTGGCCCCTTTGTTGTTCCCATCTTTGGTGCCCCTGTGTGTGTCTGCGTTTCCTGTGGTGTGTCAGTGGGTGTCTTGGTTGCTGACCCTGTGCCTGTTCTGTGTGTCTGTGCTGTGTCTGTGCTCTGTGCCTCCTTAATGTTTTGCTTTGGTTTCCCTAGGTTTTGTTGTGTCCCCTCAGTCCCTTTAGGTGCGCCCAGAGTGCACGCCTTTGGGGGGAGGGTTCTGTCATGTCCTGCTCATCTGATCCTCCTGTGTGCCACGCCCCCTCGCTACCTCGTCTATTTAAGTCCACGTTTGAGTATGTTTCCCCAGTCCAGTCATTAACGTTGTGTTGGTACTGTATGGTCCTGTTTGTATCCGCTCCAATTAAAATCCCGAGTTCGCCTGAATTTTGGAGTCCTGTTCCTGTTTCTCTTGCCTGACCCCTGCTTTACATAACACTCTGTACTGAGCTCTCTCTTTTTCCCAGGTTCGGGGTTGATGTTGACAGAAGATACACCAGAGGACTATGATGATGTTGAGGGTATAGAGCAGAGTCCACATGTTTTACCAGGTCAGTTTCTCTTTATGCACATCTAGTGGAGCAAAGTATCTGTCTCATCATACTGCTCCTCTCAGATGGCTTGATCACCTGCATGCTTCTCTTTCCATATTCATAATAATCTATTATTTATGAATAATGACATCCATATAAGTGTGATTAACATGGACTGACATTGTTTTGAATCACTTTATTTGTGTCTGCCACAACTAACTAATAAACATATTATTTCTTGCTTTGCACACAACTACTCTCACTTCCACTAAGTCCCAGTTACAGTTTGTCAATACCCTGTGCCCCTTACCCTGCCCCCTTAGGTGAGAGAGCCCCCTGGGGAGGGCCCCCCTGAACCCGACCAGACTGACTATGATGATGTGCTGGAGGAGGGACTGACAGTCCTGCCTGAAGAAGCTCCTTTTCAAAAGTTCATGAAGTTGTTCTTCAAATGAGCTTAATGAAAGCAGCATCTACCACAGTATCACTGCTATTCACATTTATATGGATGTTTTTTAAGGTCTTAATGTATTTGTTTAAGATAAAGGAAATTTAATAATATGCTCTTATATATTAATTTAAGCACAATTTATGTCAAAACTTCTGTCCGCCTGTAAAATATATTTTCCAAATGTTTATTGTCTGCAATAAACCACATAAATATTTATCATTAGCATTTCCAACATCATTATGGCAGTTAGACGTTGTGTATTTTTGCCTAATTTTTAAAGCCTTAAATACCTGTAAACCTTAACAGAAGTAGTTTTGGTTACCTGATGTCCTCCAAAACCTCCATTGGCTTCCTATTACCCATCGTATACAGTTCAAAACTCTTCTCCTCACCTTCAAAGCTCTCCATAACCAGGCCCCCTCCTACCTTTCGGAACTCCTACATCACCATACTCCTACTCGTTACCTTCGCTCCGCTGATGCCAACCTTCTACGTCATCCTGTTAGGACAAAGCATCGAACCTGGGATGACCGAGCCTTCTCTGTTGCCGCCCCTTCCCTCTGGAACTCTCTACCACAACCCATCAGACAATGTCCAGACCTGGCAACTTTCAAGTCTCTTCTTAAAACTCATCTTTTCAAATCTGCTTATAGCCTCTAACTACTGCTTTCTGACCTACATGCATGAGTTTATCTGGTTTATTCATATATTCTTACTTGTCCTGTTTTCCTTAGTAAATTTTTAATATGTTTTGTTTTAAATTTTTGATTTTATGTAAATGTTTTAATGTATATTTCAACTTTATTGTATCTCTAATTTCTATGTAAAGCGTCTTTGAGTACCTTTAAAAGCGCTCTATAAATAAAATGCTATTATTATTATTATTATTATTATTTTATTATTATTATTATTATTATTATTATTATTAATGTCCTGTGTTCACTATTATTTTATTTAATAATTATTAATATAATAACTATTATTAATATTATTTTAATAAGATATTAATTTAAACAATTTAAATTAAACTTTTGTGTACAACTTTTGTCTGTGGCATTTTCTGCTTTTGTGTTTTATAATGTTTTCTTTCCTTTATACCTTTATTGTATTTTGAAATTAAACTCCTGAATTACAAATGTTATATGAAAAATGTTTGCCTCGCCCACAGCACTGTGGGAATTTTAAAATAAAATGTTACAAAGTTGCCTGATATGTTAAATTTATTTCTTGTTATTTAAAAATCATCCACCCATCTTTGTAACCACTTGTCCAGTACAGGGTTGTGGTGACACTGGAGCCTTTCCCAGGAAACACTGGGCACAAGGCAAAGGACACCCAGGACTGGGCAGTCAGTCCATCACAGGACACACACTCTCACATACAATATATATCACAGGTCTGTGTAGGAAGCCCACATGAACATGGAGAGAACATGCAAACCCCACACACACAGATGGAGCTGGAACAGGAATCAAACCCATAGCCTTTATACTGTATTTTACTAAGCGCTCAGACAATAACAGTAATTCAGTGACTGCTTGGCTTCATTTATGAGAAATTCATTTCAGAATGAAAGAGCCCGAGATAAAATTACTCACTTTGCTACACACTGTTCCTTTCAGTGTTAAGTTAATGTCAGCTTTGGTAATATTTCAACTGTGACTCTCCAAAATCCATCAGACTTGGCTATGTGCCAGAAAGGTAATTTACTGCAATTCAACATAATTCTATAATTATTCTCTATTCTTCAAGATTTTTCACAATTCCACAAGATTCCATTAACTCTGGTTTTTGATGCCTAATGCTGTGTCTTTTATTGTTTCCCTTCTGCTGTTATGGACTTTCCTACAACAAACCACATACTGTAAATATGAGTTATGTCACAGAAATTCTCCGATGATTCTGCAGTGGTGGGGTATATCAAGGAAGGAAACGAGTCAGAGTATAGAGGGCCGGTGGGAAGGTTTGTGGAGCAATGTGGAAGGAATAATTTGCTCCTGAATGTGGCCAAGACCAGGGAGATGGTGATTGACTCTAGGAGGAAGAAAACAGCTGTAGAACCTGGACGCATAGTGGGAGATGTTGAAATGGTCGAAGACAACAAATATTTAGGAGTCAACCTCAATAAAAGTCAACTCTGTCTACAAGAAGGGGTTGAATAGACTGTATTTTCTGAGGAAACTGAGATCCTTTGATGTTTGCTGGGGGTATAGTATTGGGGGAGCTGAGGTAAACATTGAGTAAGCTTGTCAAAAAAGCTGGATCTGCACTTGATGTCACATCCCAGTCTGGAGTTGAGACGTACACAGATGTGAATATAACAGGGAATGGGAAGGGAGAGGGTAAAGAGGACACAAAAAGAATGACAGCAAACCTGGAGTTGTATTTTAGATATGTTTCAATAAATCAGGGATACAAAACACCAGCGTGAACTTCAGGAACGGCACCGGTCAAAAAAATAAACAAAATGAGTCAGCTAAGTGAACCCCAGCTAAGACTACCCCTAAACCCAAAGAAAAATCAAAACCAAAAGATAATAGCTATGCTAACTGTCTAACTATCCACAAAAACAGAGACAAAACGATACCCATGCAAGAAAATAAATGGCAGCCACTCCCTACAGCTGTTACACAAAATTATTTATACAATATTTACAGAAATTACACAAAGCAACCAAGTCCAAACTGAAATCCAAAAGAGTTAGTCAATAGCTGAAAACAGGGTCATATACAAATACAGATACACACTATGAATACTGAAATACGCAAAGCCAAAACATAATCCAAAAAAAAGTCACCAAGAGCCAGAAACGTCGCAATACACAGGATATCAAATACAAGTAGTCACAAATACACAAAGGCAAGGGCAGCAAAAAAGCTCCTGAATGGACATGCTGGTCCTTTTTTGGGGCTGGGGGTTGACAGGCGAGAAACAGAAAGGAGGCGATGTACTTTTAGCACAGTGTTCATATGGGGAGATGGGGAAAACCTGCAACATGAACTGCTGGAATACAGAATCTGAAAAGATAAATAGATAGACAGACAGACACATGCAGATGTAACATTGGACATAAGCTTGATATCATTGAAACAGTCACTAAGAGGAAAAGAATAAAGAAAATTCTTTCCATGATGGAGAACGTAGCTCACCCTATTCATTTACTATTGGTGAAACAGCGTAGCAATTGCTCCAACAGACATTCAATTTCTCTGTCACAAAGAGCGGTACAGGCGATGATTCTTACCAACTGCCATTAACTTGTATAATAGCTCAGCACCGAATGTCAGTTCAGGTCAGATCAAATCAGATCAAATCAGATCAATCACTTTTATTGTCACATCACTAGAACGAGTGAACTACTGAGTGAAAGTCTTGGGTCACGAGTTTCCTATCAGCAGTGCAGTACATTAAATAAATGCGAACTGTATATAAAACAACTGTACAACAGTATACACTCTACATAAGCACAAGGAAACAGCAGAAAGCACAATACAATACAATACAATACAATACAATAGACACCCTTGTGCAATTAATTGAAACAAGTTGTCCCACAAACATACATGCATGGGTCTGGGACCTGCTGGTTTGCACAGCCAACAAAGCAGAGAGTGTGCTGAGAGGATGGACAGAGGTTGCACTGTGCCCACAGACTGGCATGCTTTTTGGGTACGGATATGGCTGGGCAGTATGCCTGTGCTTCAGACATCCATGTATGTTTCAAGTGAATGCTCTTGGGTTCTGACACCTCCCTGTGTTGTCATGGGGTTTCTCCCACAGTCCAAAAATAGGGTAAGGTTAATTGGAGTTGCAAAATTCCCCACAGGCATGAATAGTGTGTGTGCCCTGCAATGGATTGGCATCTCATCCTGGGTTAATCCCATACATTTTTTATCAATTCACCAGGTCTTAAACAACAAGCAATGGCTTGTTTCAGTTAATTTGCAGAAGGGTGTAGATACAGTACATCACAGAGCAGACAGATAGACTGTAGGTGTAACACAGTACAGTTTAGTGCACCAGAGGAATTCACTAGTTCAATGGGGAGTGGAATTGAGAACTTGGGGGTTCAGCATCCTGGTCACCTGGTGGAAGAAACTGTCCTGGAACCTGCTGGTCTGGCTCTTGATGCTGTGGTACTGTCTGCCTAATGGCAGCAGGGTGAGCAGTGCGTGGCTGGGGTGGTTGTGGTCCCAATGGTAGCTCCTCTCTGATTACCTATTTGGCAGAATGCACCACCTTTTGCAGTGCTTTGTGGTTAAGGGCAGTGCATCTTTCCTACCAGGCTGTTATGTATCCATTTAGGAGGCTCTCAATAGTGCATTTGTATAATGTCCTGAGGATGTGGAGGCTCAGGCCAAACCTTTTTAGTCTCCTGAGGTACTTCTTCACTGCCTCAGTAGTGTGCACTGTCCATGTGAGGTCCTCTGTGATATGCACACCGAGAAACTTAAAGCTGCTGACCCTAAAGATGCTCACAAAATACTTAGCTCCCTGCTACAGCATCCATGCTACAACCATGTTACATTACATTATATCTGTTGTTGGTATTTATTACATATTACATATTACTAATTATTTGGTGTGAAGAACCCCTGTTACATATTGTACTTCATTGTTTTTCACCGGGCATTGCCAGTTGTACATTTCAGCACACTGTTCCCACTGCAAGCTCCATATTATACATTCATATTCTAAACTTACACTACCTTTGACACTAATAGCTATTCCAACTACTGTTACATATTGGCAATTATTCCAATATCTTAACCTGTCTGTCTGATCACATATTGTTTTTTTCTTCCTATACTAAGCTATGTGTACTGTACAATTTATGCTTGTAATTTAGGATTGCTGCTGTACCAAAAGAATTTCCCAGCCAGAATCCATCCATCCATATCTAATTGTGTATCCTTTGCACTTATATCATCAAAAAGGTCCCATGCCATTTAGACATTACATACCATACATGTCCAAAATAACTTCAAATACATTTGATGAAAATAGAAAATTACTATTTTTTAAGTCGAAATTTAAATTTGTAAATATTTTGTAATAAACTTTCACAGTTAATATGTGTTTTTTCTAAGACTTTTTTATACTTCTGGGTTGGTCACCAACTGGCAAATCAAAACATAAATAAATTGAATAGATTGAATCTGGACTGCATGATCAATTTCCCCCTGGACACAGTGGACTTGGTTTATGTTGCTGATGGAATTTTGGCACTTGGGGAAAAATTCTTAGGGACCCCTGCTTATAGACATATTCATATGAAATGCCATCTATGTGACAAATACTTACATAATAAACACCTGAATTGCATTTTTCTTGTCTGATGACTTGCTCAAACCTCATGAGTCTATGAGTCAATCAGCCTGTGTGTCAGCACTGCTGGCTGGGGGTGGTGGTGTGATGGTGTGGGGCACATTCATGGTACACATTGGGCTCCCTGATAAAAGTGCAGCATGGCTTGAATGCTATAGGATATCTGAACATCATCACCAGTCAGGTGCCTCATACATAGCATCATGGACATTAGGCACAAAAATGATAATATCCAGCCCGTCTTAGGAATGCCAATATCTGTTCTTGGTAATGGAGAAAGGTCTTTTTTTCAGAGGCTGGAGTAGGAACCTTCAGATTGAGATGCTCTACTCAGCTCTTTGTATGGACAACAATCTAGTCTAGTTGTCTAGCAGCTGTCAAACTAGACAACCTCTTTCAGTTGGTGGAAGTTGTTGCAAAACCACAGGGATTTAGTTGACTTGAAGACCATCACAGTGGCAATGGACGAAGGGCTGTGGGATTCATCAATCATTCCCAGTCAATATATCTTTTCATTTCCCGCTCCATAGCCTGTAAACCGGCCTCTGGGATTCACTACGGCTTCAGCTAGAGGACAACCTAAGTCCTGAACTTAGTAATAAACAAATGGATCACAGGGACCTCCTCCAGTACCCTGGTTAAAGGAGATGTCCCAAATGTTGATATTTGCATCTCTGATATCCACATGCTCCATCAGTGCGACACACAAAGAGGCCAGTTAGGGGTCAGTTAAGAGGCAACAGTCCCTTCAGGGCATCCATCCTCCTGCAGAACCTCGCAGGAAGCCCATGCATCCACAGCTGGCTTTCCCGTTTCATCCTCCAATATCCTCCTTTCCCCAGTGTAGGTGTCCAGCTGCAATGGGGATGACAGTCCTGCCGCACAATTTAGGAAATTTGTGTCTGCCAGCAGTTGTTGGCCCTTAGTACTTGAACATGAGGACACCATGCAGTTCAAAGTACATTTTTTTTTTATTTAAAGAGATTCTACTGCTAAGAGATTGAGTGCTGACTAACATCACTGCTACTGATAGTATACATGCAGAAAATGAGAACATCAGTCTTCTGATTTGTCAGTTCACCTACCTGGTGTTTTCTGGAACTTCCTTTTATAGGGCATTTCTGTGTGATTGTTGGGTGGGGGTGTGTCCTCTCTGAGGGGCAGAATGATACAAAGAGACAGCCAGTAAGTGCAATGCTCTACCTCCAGTGGTCCTTGGACAGCGAGAGTCATAGGTAAAATTCTTAAAAGATGTTTTAAGAATCACCACTCAGAGATGCAATGAAGATAGCATGTCATAAATTTAGTAAACAGATGATTGAATTAGTAGAATAGTATTCTTATGTCTGCTATTGGCTGTGGGTCAGATGAAAAGATCAAATGTAAATGTATATGTACTAGCATGTCTTGACACAAAGGAACAGAACAAACACGCTTCAATGACAGACTACGTCAGTTTTTAAGCTAAATAAATTTTCTAAAAGAAAATCTTATATTGCATATATTTTAACCTTTTTAAGGATAAGTTTAGTTAAAGCCTCACTTCCAGAAACAAAAATGAGTGATTTATTAATTTACTTTGACTTCTATTCAAACAAAAATAAGACAAAGACAAAATATTTCATGTTTGACTTGCATTTCTTTAAAAGATATTGGGACAGGGGCAATTTAGGACGGGGGGGAATGCAACCCATAGGGTGCCCATATGGGCCAAAAAAACATCTAGGGTCTAGGATGGCCCCTACAAAGCATTGCCGTCTAGACACCAGCTTTTCCAGGCAAGTCCCTCCATTTTCCAGCAGGACAGCAGCAAACCAAATTCTGCCCAGATTACAAGTGCATGGAGTGCGAGTACTAGTTTGGCCTGCCTGCAGTTCCGACCTATTTCGAATGTGTGGTGCATTATGAATAGCAAAATTTACTCATGGAACAGACCCCATTCCCCTTATACAAACCTGTACTTGAAAGGCAGTTGACAGATGGCTGGATGGACAGATGGATATTTCTGATATACAGTACCAGTCAAAAGTTTGAACACACCAAGTCACCTATAAAGAAGAGTGATAGAGTGTCGCATCACATGACCTGGCAGCTGACTTAAACACATTACAAATAATTTTAATTTGACCAGAGAGTGAAGGAAAAAGTGGGCAATGAGTGCTTAGATATGTGGGAACACCTTCAGGACAGTGAAAGGCATCACAGGATGTAGCCCACCTTATGTCTACTGTCACAGAGGAGACAGTAGGATCAGCAAGTCCTTAGAGCAATTGTGGTTAAGGGCCTTGCTCAAGGGCCCACTGGTGGGATCACTCTGCCTACCCAGGGATCAGAACCAGAAACCTACTCAGTCCCAACCCACAGAGCTGCCCCCCCAAGCAAAAAATTTTGTTTAATATTTTTTTGGTCAGTACATAATTCCATATATGTTATTCTGTAGTACTGATGCCTTAATAATTATTCTTAAAGAGAACTGTACAATTAACCTTTCTACAGATAGGTGTGTCCAAACTTTTGACTGGTACTGTAACTACACTACTCAAAAAAATTAAAGGAACACTTTTTAATCAGAGTACAGCATCAAGTCAATTAAACTTCTGGGATATCGATATGGTCAGTTAAATAGTAGAGGGGGTTGTTATCAGTTTCAGCTGCTTTGGTGTCAATGATATTAACAACAGGTGCACTAGAGGGGCAACAATGAGATGACCCCCAAAACAGGAATGGTTTAACAGGTGGAGGCCACTGACAATTTTCCCTCCTCATCTTTTCTGATTGTTTTTTCAAAAGTTTTGCATTTGGCTACAGTCAGTGTCACTACTGGTAGCATGAGGTGATACCTGGACTCTACAGAGGTTGCACAGGTAGTCCAGCTACTCCAGGATGGTGCATCAATACATGAAACAGACTTCAGAAACAGACTTCATGAGGGTGGCCTGAGGGCCCGATGTCCTCTAGTGGGCCCTGTGCTCACTGCCCGGTATCCTGGAGCTTAATTGTCATTTGCCATAGAATACCAGAATTGGCAGGTCTGCCACTGGTGCCCTGTGCTTTTTTGAGACTGATTTGGTGGTGATTTGGTCCATGAAAAGGATGCACAGACCTCTACAGGCTAGGCAACTTGACTGCCATTAGGTATCAGGATGAAATCCTTGGACCCATTGTCACACCCTACGCTGGTGCAGTGAGTCCTGGGTTCCTCCTGGTGCACGACAATGTCTGCCCTCATGTGGCAAGAGTGTGCAGGCAGTTCCTGGAGGATGAAGAAATTGATACCATTGACTGGCCCCCATGCTCGCCTGACCTAAATCCCATAGAACAGCTCTGGGACATTATGTTTTGGTCCATCTGACACCGCCAGGTTCTACCTCAGACTGTCCAGGAGCTCAGTGATACCCTGGTCCAGATCTGGGAGGAGATCCCCTAGGACACCATCCGTTGTCTCAATAGGAGCATGCCCCGATGTTATCAGGCATGCATACAAGCACGTAGGGACCATACAAACTACTGAGTACGATTTTGAGTTGCTGCAATGAAATTTCGACAAAATGGACTAGCCTGCCGCATCCTTTTTTTCACTTTGATTTCCGGGGTGTCCTTGAATTCAGCCCTCTGTAGGTTGATAATTTTCATTTCCATCAATTGATATGGCATCCTTTCATTCCTAACATATTACCCAGTCCATATCAGTATAGATATCTGTATGAAAACACATTTGATGTGTTTTGAAAGTGTTCCTTTAATTTTTTTTAAATTTGTTTAATTTGATTGCATACCACAACAGTGTGCATGTCATGTATTATATTTCTGAAACTGTCATTTGGATTCAGCACTCAATATTGCTGTAAGCAGTGGGACATCCTGGTTCAGTTTCCATCACTGGGCAGAAGCACAGAAACATAGGCATGAAACCCAACTTAGAGTTCCTAGTTCATCTAAACTGCAGTGTTTTATGATAATATGAGCTCACTGAAGGACCCAGAGCCACACAAACAGAGAACATGCAGCTTCTCTCCTGGCAGAGCAGGAGCTGCGAGGGGGAATAACGACCTTTAGAGACTCATGCTGCTCACACTGACATCCAGTGGCAAGAAATAGTATTGCTTCTGGAAATCTGTCTAAGTCAATGTACAGCTTAATATACAGGAGTAATGAAACAGATAATTTTCAGCAAGACTTCTGCTGAAACACAAGGTTTAATAACCAGCTTTGCAGAAACTACCGTATTTCTGTCTTTCTGATGTATAAATAGCAGATAAAAACGCATGTAAATACAAACTTCCGTGTTTTCCTTCCGTAGCAGGTATGTAGCTGTGATCTGCTCAGAAACCACATGGGGGTCTTACACATGCAGTCAGGCTCTCAGGACGAGGGGAGACACACTCAGTACGAAAAGAAGGAAGGTGATGCAACTGATAACCAGACCACAGAAAGAAACTCCATCACAACATCCGCCTGTACAGTAATCTGCCTGCTACCTTTACTGTTCCACTGCTGCTATCTGGAATAAAATCAAAGGACTTTATTAGCGAGTGACACCCACACGCTGACAAGTTAGCGAGCAGCCTGTTCACTATTTTAAATTTATCATAACTGAAATCTGCAGGTGGATAGCAGCAAATGGATGTTTTTTTTTTGTGACACAAAGTTTCACATTTTGATGTCAGAAAAAATAAATCTAAAAAAGTTACACAAAGCATTTTCAAATATCTTTGAATATGGATAAAGGGATATACAGTACACGTCAAAGGTTTGGACACATCTACCTATAGAAAGGTTAATTGTATTATTTTCTACATTTTAGAATACTTATACAGACATTGAATCTATAAAATACCATATATGGAATCATGCACTGACCAAAAAAGCCTTAAACAAAAAAATATTTTGTTATGGGGGCAGCTCTATAGGTTGGGAAGGTTGCCGGTTCAAATCCCAGGATCGGCAGAGTGATTTCACCATTGGGCCTTTGAGCAAGACCTTTAACCCCAATTGTTACATGGAATGTCTCCTCTACGACAGTTTCATGAGGTGGTCTCCTTGGATACTTTTCCAGCTGTCCTGAAGGAGGTCCCATATATATGCTGAGCTCTCATTGGCTGATTTTCCTTCACACTCTGGGGTCAATCTCCTCCAAAACTCTTCCTACTGTGTTTAGGTCAGGTAGCCAGGTCATGTGACATTACACTATCACTCCTTTGTAGGTGGTTTCGCATGGTACTGCATATACACACTCACATACCCACACATTTACATCAGACTTAAGCATAGCACTAGGGTTGCATTATGGTTAGTATTAGATTTGGGACTAGGTTGCATTGTAGTTAGGGCTAAGGTTGGTGTTTGTATTAGACACCTTGCTAGCCAGGCTTATCGGGAGAAATTTTCATATTTGTCAATGGCATCGATGACCTCCTTAAGATTTTATCAGCTGTCATGTTGACATCATCGTGCATCCCTAATTCAGGGCTTGAAATTCATTTCAGAATGGGGGAGAATTCCCTCTACTTGTGTAGCACATATCCCTGGATTCAGTAGCATCAGCCATGACATTTTTAATGGAATCCGCTTCCCTTGCAAAATGCTGTTTTCATTTTACTTTAGTTTTCTCAAGATAACTTGTATTATTTTGTGATCTCCAGAAAATAACCTGTGATGTTGAGATCATGGGAAAAATAAGTTGTGATCTCGACAAAACAAAAAAATATAATGATGGATGTCCTTTATGGACTTCAGTATGCTGCAGAGTGAAAAGATACATACAAAGCAGTTGTGTGTTCACATGAATGGTGCATGTTAAAAGACCCTTTCTTTATAATATTCTTTAAGTTGATCATAAACCTGACTCAAAAGCCATGATCTGACCCAACCCATGAGTTTTGTGATCCATTGCACCCCTAACAGTTAGGGGTGGCATAAGGGTTATACTTAAGTAGAGGATTAGTTTAGCTTTATGTGTAAGATTAGATTTTTGGATTGCAATGAGCTAGGTCTAGGCTTTGCCTAGGTGTATTAGGTTTTTGGTTAGGTGTATTAAGGTTTTGGCTAGGGTTAGGGTTCTGGTTGGTTTTACGGTTAGAGTTGGCATTAGGGTTAGTTTTATGCATTGGAATATAGTCAGGTTTAGCATTAGGTTCAGGCCAAGGTTTAGGGTTGCCACAGGTTAGAAAAAAATGTTAGCCAGAAATTTTATATAAAGAAAAAAAGCAAAAACATAAGTACATACTACTAGATACTAATATAATTATTACTATATGCTATAAATCAGTATTTTACAGCAAAGCAAGGAATTCTTTTTAGTTTTCCATTTGCTATCTACGTGAAGCGGCACCTGATCCAGTCTGCAGATAAACTCACATCAACATCTACAAGGTTGCATTACTCTTAGGTCATATTTTTCTGTTTATTGTTGATACCACAGCATCCATATGCATCAGAAGCTACAGAGAAACAACAAAGTTCATCTCCGTGGGTGCATTTGTCCATTATGGGTCCTGAGGAATGAGAATAATATATTCTAAACTTTAAATGCTGTTCATTTTACATAGCAAACACTTCAAGAACCATGTTAGCATCCAAAAAAAAAAACATCAGCAAACCAACCAATGCAGACATACCAGACCAATGCAACTCAAGGATACAGTTGAAAGACTACTAAAACTCTATGCCACCAACATACCTCAGGGTTGAAGCACTCCTTTGTGCAAATGATTTTGTGCTGGTACACAGCTGAGGTGCACAGTGCTGATTCTGATTATCAGGGCTACACAATGTCCCATTTTCACCCTAGTCAACAAAGCATCACTACAGGCCTCCTGGAGCAAAACTGGGTACTCTACCATAGAACATTTAAAAAACCTGACCAAAGATTAATGGATATCACCCAAAAACTGGCAGGATTTATTTTAGCCATGCATATTATGAGAAGCAATTTTGTTTTGTCACAGTTAACCATGATAACACCTTTTGTGTTTTAGTTTCAACTGAAGAAACCATGTAAAGCCAACAGAAGAATGGTCACCAGTAAAACTAGGCCAAAGCAATGCCAGTAAATCTAGGCCACGCTCTCCTTTACTGTGTGGGTTTGTTGGTGTGTCTTCATCAGACACAGCCGGCTAAAGCTCTTCCCACAGTCTGGGCACTGGAACGGCTTCTCCCCAGTGTGAATCCGCATGTGTCTCTTCAGCGGAGTCGAGTGCGAGAAGCTCTTCGAGCACACAATACACTGGTACGGCCGCTCTCCCGTGTGAGTTCGCCGGTGAACAGTTAGGTAGCACGACTGAGTGAAACTCTTCCCACACAGCGAGCACTGATACGGACGTTCCCCTGTGTGGTACCGCTGGTGGATCAACAGTTCTCCCACGGAAAGGAAAGTCTTACCGCACTGGGAGCACAGGTGTGGTCTCTCCCCAGTGTGAATTAGCTTATGTCTAGACAAGCCTGTTCTATTGGTAAAAGTCTTCTTGCAGTGAGGGCAGTGGTATGGGCACTCCCCCGTATGAGTGTGCCGATGTTTTTTAAGGGCAGCCTCCATCTTGAAACTCTTGCCACACTGGGAACAAAGGTAAGGTCTCTCTTCTGTGTGACATTTTTGGTGCTTTGAAAGCTCTCCCTGGGAAAGAAAACTCTTTCCACATTGGGAGCAAAGGTACGGTCTCTCCCCTGTGTGGATCCGCTGGTGTCTAGTCAATACTGACAGTCGAGTAAAGGTCTTCTGACAGTGAGAGCACTGAAAGGGGCGCTCACCAGCATGGCAGTGCTGGTGTTTTGTTAGTGTCGCTAACTGGGTGAAGCTCTTCTGGCACTGGGAGCAGTTAAACAGACCTTCTCCTTCGTGAGCCCTCTGGTGATGCAGCCTCAGCGACCCCAATTCGGTGAAGTTCTTCCCACATTGGGAGCACTGGAAAGGCCGCTCTCCCGTGTGCGTCCGATTGTGCCGGGTGAGGTCCCACGATGTTTTGAAACTCTTGCCGCACAGGGAGCACTGGTGAGGGCGTTCCTCAGTGTGGTTGAGGAGCTGGTGCCTCCTGACATCCGAGGCACGACTGTAGGTTTTGTCACAAAGGGCGCACTTGTGGGGTCGCTTTACCGCATGAGTCTGCTTGTGTCTAGCCAGGTCTGATGAGAACTGGTAGCTCCTGTCGCACAGGGAGCAGTGGAAGGGCCACTCCTTCTTGTGCTTCTGCTTGTGGTGCATTCGTAGGGAACCCAGTTGCGTGAAGCTCTTCCCGCACTGGGAGCACTGGAACGGCCGCTCCCCAGTATGTGTCCGTCGGTGCCTTGTCAGGTCCCATGAATTCTGGAAACTCTTTTTGCACTGGGAGCACTGGAATGGCCGCTCTCCCGTGTGAGTCCGATGGTGCCTCATTAAGTCCGATCGAGACCTGAAGGTCTTCCGACACTGGAGGCAGATGTGGGCCCCTGACTGGTCAGCTGTAGTGGGTGGCTGGTCTTCCCCATCCTCAGTCGGACATACAGACTTGCCATCTCCTTCTGGTTGGGTTTTCAGGAGGTCCACTACAGAATGGGAAGAGAACCAATCAAATCCTATTTAGGTACTGCCATGACACACAAGTCTCAAACACAGAGACCAAGCAACCAAGCATCTGTAGCAAACCTGTGATTACACTTCTAAGAAAAGAGTTCAAGAAGCCACAAATAAATATTAACACTATATCAGAAATCCCTTTTAAACTGATTTTCCTTCATCAGTTGGTCATCTATAACCTGCAAAAAGTAATAGATTTGTTCAAACAAAGTTTGTACGTTGTAAGGTAAAGTTCACATTGTTAATTCTAACGCTGGCATTACCTGCATGTTGTTCCTCAGCTGGCGTGACCAGAGCTTGACCATGAGAATCAGCAATGTTCCTGCAAAAAATGGGGACAACAGAAGTGTTTGACAGAGACTGTGCTGCACTCACATGCCAGCACGCCACAGACTCACTCAGCACTTACTCCTTCTCTGACAGTGCCGGCTTCCCTGTCAGAGCAGCCCGAGAGCGGCCACTGGTTTTCCTTTCGCGCACCGCCCGTCGTCCCTTCCATCTCTGTGCCGTCCTGTTGCGGCTCCTCTGAGAGCTGACTGGCTGCTCCCTGTTACCAGCAGTGGGGTGCACTGGCGTCAACACGGGCAGAGAGGTGTCGGCGACAGCAAGCCGCTGGATCAGCACTGTAGGCCTCTGGAGCAGACAGGTAGTAACCAGCTGTAACTGGCCACCCTCTTCCTGTCCATGCCCAGATTCTTTTCCAGGATCCATCTCTTTTTCACACCGGTAGGTTTGGCCATTTCCATCCCCCTCCTTGTGTTCACCCGTGTTGTGTTCTTGTCTCCCCCTAATTAGCGCCTCATCTTCAGCCATTATGTTCTCCTTTCTTTCTTGGCTTTTCCTTCCACGTGTAGAATCTCCACATTCTGGCTCCACCTTCCCACACTCCCCACTCCCGGGATTTACCTCTGGGCATTCTGACTGTACTTCTACACTTCTGGGCTCTACCTCCTTACGATCTTCACTCCTGGAATTGGCTTCTGCACATTCTTGACCCACCTCTCCATTACAGGACTGTACTCTCTCACATTCTGGCCCCACCTGTTCTCGTACAGCCTGTGCCATTTCATACACTGACCCCACCTCTCCACCTCTAAGCCCTTGCTCCGTAGATTCAAACTCCACCTCCCCATATTCAGCGTCCAACTCCCCAACTTGTGCCTCTCCACCTCCACTGTCCATTGCAGCCTCTTTAGTCTCCTTTGTCAGTTCTCCATCTTCCTCTTTCAAAGTGCTTAAATCAGACATTTCCTCTTCAACATCCCCACCTCCATTCCTACTTTCTCTCCGACTCTCATCTGGGTCTAAACTCGTTCTCAGTTCCATCTCCAGATCTCTGTATATTGGGCTTTCTTCCACAGACACTATCTCAACCTCTTCACTGACATATGTAGGACTTAAGAAGTCCATGGAGTCATGCATGTATTCTGATTGGCGGCCGGTTTCCTCATGAATGACAGCTGCCTTGCCAAGGGGGAGGAGGGATAGTGAGGACAGGATACAGTCACCTGTGAGAGGAGTGGTTGCTGGGAGGAAAAAACAAAAACAAATGTGAAACTGAAAGACTACTTCCAAATTTATTTGTGGGAGAAACAGGATTTAAAAATCCATGGTGGGTGGGCGTCTCATTGTGCCCTGTCAGTCACTGCCAGGAGCTTTCCAGCCAAATTACGTAAGCAATGAAATTTGTGTTTAACCATTGACTTACAGTACAGTAAAATCACCCATAGTGGCTCTGAAAGTCTCATTTCTGCAGTTGATACTACTAACACTAGCACTATTAATAATACAAGTCAATCATATTAAACAAGTAAATAACCAAAATTGAATCAATCTGACATCAGACAAGTAAAATGGGTGAGTCCCTTGTTCTCCAAATCAATTCAAATTTTACATATTATATGCCACATTTTTAAATTAGAAGGATTTAGGTTCCAACACTGCTAATCATGCCAGAGAGTACCTATATTAAGAATGGATCTAGCAACACAGAAACACCTACCATGTGTGACCAACTGTCCAAGACATTTGTAGTGCTGTAGGAGGGTCCTCAACTGCTCTGGGGGAGAGTTAGACTGCACACACTCCTCCAGGAGTGAGGGGGCAGCGGTGAACAAGGACACCAACTTAGGGAAAGAAGCAGAATAATAGAAGGTTGTCCCTTCAACTCCAAGCATGTATAGAAGCATGAAAATGAACTGCTCAGAAAGCTAAATGACCCCATTCTCAAAGTGCTTTCATTAGCAAAGGCACTCTGATTTTACCTGTTCGAGGTCTGGTACTGGGAGGAGCTGCTCCAGCCTGGAGAGGAGCTCCCACACCAGGTCCTCCAGGGCTTTGTCATACTTGGGTCCATACTCCACTGGGAACACCTCCTGATGGAGTAAGACAGCGATATTTGTACTGTTCTAACCAAAAATGACCAGACATTCCCCGCCGGGACAATTCAGCAATAAAAATCACTGGTGGCAAAAAATAGGTTCTGAAATCCCAATGATTATCATGTCCTCAATTCCTACTGCTGCCAGATGGGGGACTAATGCTGTTTGGTACCATTGCCAAAAAAAGTAGATGCTCCTTACATTGCCTCATGGTTTGCAATGGTTAGCAGAAGACAGAGAAAGACGTCACCTTGAAAAAGTAATCTCTTGCCGCCGAGTCCGTTAACAGGATTTGGACCATCTCTAGGAAGTTTACTCTTGACACTTCCACCTCTGAGTCGCTTGCCTGAATCAGAGCACAGCATGCAAACAGCTCAAAACTACAATTAACTGGAATCATAATTACACAAAGATTAAACTCAGCCCATGTAGTAAATAACTCACTATTGCAGACCAAAGTGTCTATGTATACATATATATGTATGCCTTAGTTTGGGCCTGTCTTATTTGTATCAATAGTTGCAGAATGATTTCAAAAAGTTAAAAAGGGATGGAAATTTTCCAGAAACTTTCAAACGAAAGTTTAGATGAGGAATTTTGGAAACATTGAACTGCACAGGAGCTGTCAGATAAGGCAGTGTATTTTGATGGTGTTTTTACGCACACATAGTTACTCACAAGCACTTGGTTACACAATGATATCACTATTAATGATTTTAAGATGTTTTTTTCCAACTACATTTAAGTTCCCTGTTATAGGCTAACCTGCAATTTTTCAAATTTCCAGTTAATTCCCATGGATACTGTTCAACTTTGAAAATTCCCAGAATTTTGCGACACTAGAAATACAGGTACATTTATGCTGCAAACAAAACACTGACTAAACCTAAAGACCAGTACTGCTGGGAAAAAAACTAAAGTTACATAAGAGCTGGGCTTGTGTCCTGTGCAGCCTGGGATATGCTCACAGGACCCCTGTACTGGATAGGCAGTTATGCAAAATGGCTGGATGGATAAGGGTAGGAATGCTGCAAACAACTGTGGCCTCTGAGTATACAAATCCTTATTTTACCTGCCTTTGGACCAGTACAGTTGATGTTAAATGGTAATATTAAAGATAGACACTTGGTTAAAGGTGACTATTATAAATGCCTGAATATTCCAGCTAAACGGCGATTCGTCTTCAATGCATGGCTGAGCCAGTGGTGGTATGGTTTGTTCGTACATGCTCAACAAGCATGGAAAATTTTAAATGCTGGAGTTTAGTAGTAAGGGAGGGATGAATCTTAACCAGTAACCAACTCCTTCATCTAAGATATTAAATAAAACAACCTGAATCTAGCTCTGCTGTTGCACTCCTGATTTTAAGCAACAAACATTACCCATATGTGTTTTTTTATTATGGAGATTGTCCCATAGCCTAAAACAGTCCTGAGGTGGCTGTTTAGCAGTGGAGATACAGGCCCTTACACCTGGGTGCTCATGGGCTCCAGCATGGTGGCTTATCCTCTCCAGGTGGGGCCCGATGCTTTGGAAGTCTGCAGGATCCTCACCTCGGCATATCTCAAGAACCAGCTGAAACAGAAACAGGACCCATTTCACCACCTTCACCTCACCCAGAAACTCCACCCACTACCCATATTGTTCATCATTCCCTCACACATATTCCCTGCAAGGCAGCAGCATTAGGTCTAAATCCAGAACAGAAGAAAATAATATGCCATCAAACAGCACTAACCTTTCACCCTCTCTCTTTACTCACCCTTGCACGCAGTCCCAAAGTGAGCTGCGCTCTTTGTCTGTAGCTCAGCAGCTCTGGGACAGTCTCTGTGACCAAGGAGACAAACTCCTCCAGCTTCCCGTAATGCATCACATCTCTTCTCTGAGCTACCTGCCACATGGCAGCAGACAGCAGCCGTAAGGGCGGAACCAGGAGCCGCATCGAGGAAAGCGGGAGAAAGGGATCTAAAAAAAAGACTATCAGCATTAGCTCGCCACACGCAACATTTTTACCACACACTTAGAGAAATAACATTACAAGCTACACACTGAAGACATACAAATATATGACCATTCAGAAGCAAAATACAGCAATCAAATTATTCCAGTCACTTTTCAAAGTTTCAGGAAATCAAGTATATGAATTACACTACGATAAGTTGCAAGTTCTTATAAAACTATTTCACAAGCATTTTCTCAATAGTCGATAGGCCCAAACGTTTGGAACGTGGCGGGCACTTGAAAATGTGACATAAAATACTGATAATACCAACATAAAAAAGAAAAAAATTACAGCTAAATTCCGCTAACAATTTACTACCCAAGTAGCCATTCCTGGGTTAAGCTTCGACATTTAGTGTCAGTAACCATACCGGTAACAACAACCCGATATTTCCATTAAACCGCTTTCCAAAGTTGAAAAAATGATCCGGCTTCTGACACTGTTATATTTCCCACTTATACGGCAGTCTGAAAAAGTACCAGTCATGAATTTATACAGTACGTACAGTGGCCGAAGCTAACCAAGTAAGGGAGTAACAGCTTAAATCTGTTTTAAAAGTTAACTCGCCACATACCTACGATGTCCGACATTGAGGCACTGGGAACTTCCATTATAAGAGGGACTTTAATAATGCCTGGTCAAATACAAAAAAAATATTTATTTAAAACACAAAGCAACTGTAATGCTAACATCAACGAATGTGAAAGAAGCCATCTTTACGTCGAAGGTTTTACTTCCGGTGTTAAGTACTTTTCAAAATAAAAGCTTTTAGTTGATGATTCATTCTTCTGTACCGGTAAAATCTAACAGAATACATTACTTCATTTACACGATGTTATTATAACGTCAGGTCTTTTTCATATCAGTAAACTGGCACCGTCGAATTCCGTTTCCTACTTTTGGTTTAAAGATCATGCAGTTTATAATTCGCAATTATATTTAAACATTTGTTTTTTTTCTGTGGGAACCCAATTTAAGGATTACACATCCTTATTTTAATAACAATTTTCACTTGACCACATAAATTCACATCCAAAAAAACGTGTAAACTAAAAAAAATCCAATCTTGTCTCCTCCCTTCCCTAATGAAAGGAACCTCTTCCCACACTGAGAAAAGGGGTACAGTCTCTCTCCCGTATGAATCCGCTTGTATCTGTTGAGGACTGGCAAGCGAGTAAGTTCTCCTACAATAGGCACAATGATATGGTCTCTCCCTGGTGTGAATCACTGGTGTCTCATCACTTCCGGCACTGACCTGAAGTGCTTTCCACACTGGGTACTGGTGGAGGCACTCGCCGGTGTGAGTTTTCTGGTGTCTTCTTACATCTGAGGACTGGGTGAAGATCTTGCCATACTACGTGCACCTGGTCTGCCCTTTCGCCATGCGGCAGCGCCTATCATTCCATCCATCAAAACCTCTGAGACCCCCCAAGCACTGTCGTGGCGATGCGAGGCTCCACTTGTGTCTTTTCAGGTCCGACGTAGTTTTGAAGCTCTTCACTTTGCTGGTGCCTTGTCACGCTGAGCACATGTGTGGGCCACTGGAGCTGAAGGCCCGTCCGACTGAGCCAGGCCACTGGTCGCCTATGAGGCCATAGGCCTGCTTTCCACTTACCCAAGGAGTCAGTTGTACTCCTCTGGGTGATTGGTCTCAATGTGATAATGAAGCTGGTCTTCCCCCATGTGGACCCCAGGAGTCAATGTCATGTCCTGCCCTGAGCAAATGAAAAGGAGAACATGATGCAGGAGAAACAGACAAAAAACAACCAGACAATAAAATTATGAAATAAGTAAATAAACAAATAAATAAATGAAGCAGAAAATGGAAAGCACAAGAAAACATGAGACATTAACCAAAGCCAGACAACTCACAAAATTGAATTAAATTAATTTGTACATAGTGTCTTTCACAAGAAAGTTGTCCCAACACACTTTATATGGATGTATGGATGTGTTGCAATACATTCCTACATCATTTACACAGAATAATTCAAAATCAGGGGAAAAGGAAGACAAAGACCTGCAGAGGACCAAAAACATAAAGCAGCACTTGGACTTTCCGCCATTCCACAGTCCTTTGTCATTCTTTTCTTACTGTACTTCTCACCACCTTTTCATTCACATTTCCTCTCCTTCAATGGCTCCCTCACCTCCTAATGTATGCTGTATCATTCTGGATGCTCCTCTCCACCCTGCTTGCCTCATGACCTCCACCTTCTTCCCAAACCTGACCTCACCTCCATCCTCACGCAGCTCGCATGGTTCATCACGGTCTCCCCATTTGGTGAGTTGTGTCTGGAAGGCGCAGGTTTCTGCATGGATCCTGGACAGCAGTCTGTGTTGCCCCGTTTCTTGATAGCCCACTGCCCCTTTAAAGGTGACAGGCACAGTGATCCCACAGCTCCAAAACTATGTAAACAGAAAATATATGTGGTTTAATTTATGATGTGAATGCTTACCAGTTCTTCTCAGATTTTTTTTTATAATTTTAGATTATTTTATATGAAAATATTATTTTCATAAAATTTTGTTACTTATATATGACTAGCCAATAACTTGCAAAACAGCAAAACAAGAAATAATCAATGGTACAGATTAATCGTTATATTTAATGTATCTAATTCTTTATATAATATTTATATATTTCCTCTACATTAGTGGTTCTCTGCTTTCCACTATTATGATCAACGTTTAAATACAGCGATAAATCTGCTTACCACTAGAGGGAGCTCGCGTAACACCGTTGGTAAACGGATCGAAGTTTTAAAACCACTGTTCTAGATAAATCTCCCATGTGTGTCCAGGGGCCCGTTTCAGAAAGCAGGATTTTTTGCCAAGCAGATAACTTTTTTATTTAAGGTAGTCTGGACTAAATGTAAGTATACAAAGATAAAGTCCTATTTCAACTGGGGTACCTTAAACCCGACAAGTTATCCAGCTGAGCAAGAAATACTGCTTTCTTAAACAAGCTCCAGATGTCCATAGTTTTTGTAGCATTGTAGGAGATTTTTTATGCAATCTGGGTGTGAGATGGACTGCATACACTCCTCTAGGACTGAGGGGGCAGTACTAAGCCAAGACAAAGTCTAAAACAAGAGCTGAAGGTCACTCTCTGTTCTCTTATTTACTGGACTTGACATATATGATGGTCTTGATGGAAAACCTGAAATGAAGCTTGTAGAAATGAAGGACAGGGAGAGGGAGAAAGAGTGCTGCCAGGTACAGGGAGTCAGCTCACCTGGAAGAAGTGATCCCTCTCTTCTGGGTCCATCAGAAGGGTTCCTCCCGATTCCTCCAAATCAGCATTGTCTGTTGCATGATACCATACTGGTGTCAAGGAGTCACAGGTACACACAGCCATACATACATACATCTTCTAACTATTTACTCCTGCAGTCTAAAGGCATACATTTAGGTAAACAGAGAAAAAATAAATTCAGTTATCTAAAGAATATTTAATCACCAAAAATTGATGAACAGTGTCAAACAAAGAAGCCCAACAGTTAAAAAGGAACATGAGCTTTAAATGGCATGATATGATAATACAGCATTTAACTGCTGAAATTAGCAGCCTATAAAAGTGGCTTGGAACCATAATATTTTGAATTTCTTATTTGGCCCAATGACATTTATTCATATCTGGAATCAACAACAACAGGGGGAAACTTAACAGGTCACAACTGACCTCACATAAAAATAACCAAATTCGGGGTTTGGGTGACGTGCAGCAGGGTACCGAATCGTGTCCAGCTGTGACTGTATAGAATCATTATATGGGCTGTTCCCAGGCCATGACAGAACTCCCGAATCATCCACAATGCACACAAACTGGGCTCTGAAGCACATTACCCACACCGGCCCATAGTACCTCTCTCTCCTTCCCCTTACTTTCTTTTTGCCATCTCACTCTAACTCACAGTCCAAGACAAAGTTGCGCCCTTTTCTTGTCGGAGTGTCCGGCGCCGAAGCGACAGTCGCCTCCAGGCTGCCGTAGTCCGTTACTCCGTTACGGTTTTTCTGTGTGCCGCCGGGCACATGGCTGCGGACATGAGCGTAGAGTTGCAACCAGGAGGCACAACCCGGCCAAAGCAAGTTGGGGATCTGCTTGAGAGATGGAAATGAGAAATTATTAAGAGGACGCGGCATCCGGAGCAAAGCTTTTAGTCGTTCTATCTTCAGCTTTTTATTCTATTTATAAGATAAATAAGTATAACTTTCAGCCATCGAGTACAACAGTTTTGCGAAATTTCCACATGCTCTTAGAATTAGTACATCAAGAAAAATTATATAATCAGGACATCTATTGTAGTCTGTTCAAATAAGAAGACAACAGTTGTGGTTTTTGCTACTCATAATGTAACGGTAGCATGTTTGTAGCGGCACATAAATATATATTGCATCGACAAGCCATTATCTTTGTCTAATATTAATTTTGTTGCAGATCGCTGTAGATTTTTGGGCAGCAACGTAACAAATGATAATAGAGCTTATTTTGAACCTTGAAAGCATCCCGGAAAGACGCTAGTTGATGACGTTTTTCATATTACCATTTACCCTTGATTTCATATTAAAAGCCTATGCATCTGCTTCTTAAAGGCTAGACTTACCCTATGAACGGAATGTTACATATGATTTCCAAGCATCTGTACAGGGAATAGATCATTTGAATATTAGAACAAGGCAGAATATTATTATGCTAAAACCCCATCCAAATGGTTCATCTTCTGTAATTCCCTGTAATTTATGCAGCACAGGGTAGCAGTGAGCCAGGCGGCCATCCCAGCAGGTACCTTAAAATATTAATAGCTGTTCTTAACAAAGCCAGATGCCTAGCATTTTGATGTCCATCACAGGGCACACTAACACATACTGCAGGCAAATAACGAACTGCATGCATGGCCAGTCTAACTACATGTCTTTGCATGGATGCTCTGGATGTCCACCATGCTTTGGCTGGTGCACCACTGGGGAGGGCCTCATTCCCCTTAGTGAGGCCTTGTTCCCACAGGAGCCAGATCCTCCAGCATCCTTTCCAACAGGCTGATGTTGGCTGCTTCTTCAGTTATGGAGCAATAAGGTCTCCATTGGGTCCTGAAAGTCACAGCAGACGGTTTACACTGAATGGGGAATCAGGCCAGCTGGTCGACACTTTGGTTTGTAACAGCTACCTTCTTGAATAGTCTTCTCAAATTTCTTTCCAATATTATGGGTTTTATTGCTTGAGTGAAAACACACCCTTAAATCACACACATGACTTTGAAGAAATCAAACTGAAATATTTTGTTGCTGTAAGTGTTATCTGTATGTGGAACCTTCCCAGTGTGTAAAAGAAAGCTTAGCCTTTTGGATTATCAGACTAAAGCCTGTAAGAATATTTCAGGTGAGACTCATCTCAGAGAATTATACTGTCTGTCATGTCATTCAGATTGGACAAGTTAAAACACATATTTCTCTTAACTTAAAAAGAAAAAGAAAAAAAGATACAATACAGATTTCACTAGTTTAGTTACAATTACCTATATCATACATACCTCTTAATCCCGGTCAATGGGTAAACCTTTTGGCGCCCTCAAGTGGAGTAAGGATTAACTTCAGCAGTCACTGTTCAATATTTGTCCAATATAAGGGCATCAAACACTTGAATTTGTAGCTGTACAGTGCAGTACATATTTTATTCATTAAACTTGAAATACATTGTGTTTCTGTAGCATTGGAACAATGTACTAAAATGGTGAGATGCAGCAGTATCTATTACTTGTATTGAAAAAGATCTCTAAGAGTAAGATGTCTATAGGGAAGCGGGAAATCTCACACGCCAACACTGAAGCCACTATTACTTCTCAAGCATCGATGCCTCTGCTGTATTGGAGGAGCACTTGAGGGTTGTAACGCTAGTTACTCTTTCGGCTACACCCCGCAAGAGGACAACCGCAATGTCTGCTTTGAAAGTACTGTATTGATATCGGAGCACCAGGGTTACATCGACACGAGCCTGAGCCTCAAATCATCATCTCCTCCATCATCATCAAACACTAGCATGAGTCAAAGATGGTCCAGAAGTTCTGGAAAAAAAAATCATTATCGAGCCAATGCCATGTACAAAACAGGAATTTACAATCATGACTGTAACGAGCCTCTAAACAGTCACGCTTTCTAACAGCTGTCAAAATACAAAAACCTATTGTGATCAAACTTTCAACTTCAATCAGAACCTCTGCACACAAATTAGCAGAAATTATTTTCTGTGAGTCTTAATTTATGATTATTCAACTTTATCAGCATCATAAATGAGAATGGATTACGTTATGCCATATTTTGTATTAACATTTACACTTATTCGCTCAGTTTATACCTTGCCTTTGAAGTAGCAAAAAAAACATTCTGTGGGAAAAAACGAAGATTAAATGCTAACCAAGGGATTAGGGAACAATCACTCATATAATGGAACATATCAATTCGATTTTATTCCACTGATTTGATGGCTAATGACTGTAATGACTACAAATGTACAATATTGTTTATGCAATCTGATGACCTTTATTTAACAATGTTTATAGTTTTTTACTTTATCCATGTAATATACAATAAATTTCAGATGTGGCAGAATGTTCTGTTATTTAAAACACTCATACACTCATACATTCTCTCACACACACACACACACACACACACACACACACACACTAAGAGAAGCCTGGGGCAACAGCTCAGCTCTTTTCCATGTGAGTTCGCTGGTGTGTCTTCAGAAGACACAGCCGATTAAAACTTGCCCCACACTCTAAGCACTGAAATGGCTTGTCCGCACTGTGGACCTCCATGTGTCTTTTCAGCTTGGTTGAGCAGGAGAACGTCTTCCTGCACTGGGTACAGGCGTACGGACGCTCCCCCGTGTGACTCCGCTGGTGCCGGGTCAGGTCTGAGGAAGACCTGAAGCTCTTCTCGCACCGGGGGCAGCTGTAGGGCCGCTCGCCCGTGTGGGAGCGGTGGTGTAATAGAAGCTCTCTGGAAGAGAGGAAGGTCTTCCCGCACTGGGAGCACACATACGGCCTCTGACCTGTGTGGATGAGCTGGTGCCGGGACAGGGCGGTGGACTTGGCGAAGCACTTGGAACAGTGGGAGCAGCGGTAGGGCCGCTCGCCGGTGTGCGTCCGCCAGTGCTCGTTCAGCGTGCGCTTCGTCTTGAAGCTCTTGCCGCACTCGCTGCAGAGGTATGGCCGGTCTTCCGTGTGACACTTGTGGTGCTTTGAGAGCTCGCCCGAGGAGAGGAAGGTCTTGTCGCACTGGGAGCAGCGGTATGGCCTCTCCCCAGTGTGGATGCGCTGGTGCCGGATGAGGATGGAGAGTTGGGTGAAGCTCTTCTGGCAGTGGGGGCAGAGGAAGGGCCGCTCGCCTGTGTGGGTGCGCTTGTGCTTCGCTAGGATCCACAGCTGGGTGAAGCTCTTGCCGCACTCAGCACAGCGGTGCGGACGCTCGCCGCTGTGGTTCAGCTGGTGCCGCTTCAGGTCCGACAAGCGTGTGTAACCCTTCTCGCACTGCGGGCACCGGTACTGCCTCCGGATGGCGTGCGTCTGCTTATGCCTGGCCAGCTCTGATGGGGAGGCGAAGTCCTTGGCACAGAGTGAGCAGCGGTGCGGGCAGTCACCCCTGTGAGAGCGCTTGCGGTGCAGGCTCAGGAAGCCCAGCTGCGTGAAGCTCTTCCCACACTGGGAGCACTGGAAGGGTCGCTCGCCCGTGTGTGTGCGCTCATGCCTCGCTCGGTCCCATGAGTTCTTGAAACTCTTCTCACACTGGCCGCAGGGAAACGGCCGCTCGCCCGTGTGGATCTGCTGGTGCCGGGCGAGGTCTGAGCGTGACCGGAAGCTCTTCCCGCACTGGGGGCAGGTGTGGGACTTGGAGGTCCCTGTGCGGGTCTGTGTGGGACCCTGAACATCCTGGGGGCTCTCGGCTTCCTGGGTCTTGACTTCAGGGTCTTCAGACCTCAGGAGTTTGTCATACTCCTCTGGGTGCTCTCTTTCAATGTGCCGATGCAGGTGCATTTCCTTGGCGTGGACGAAAGGGCACATGGCACACGCAAAGACGACTGATGAGAGCTCCACAGTGCCATCTGCTGGACAAGAGAGAAACCATAATCTCTTAAAAGGCCAGACCGGACCCTTGAGAAGACAGCTTTCTACTGCTGTTTAGTGAAACATCTGTAATTTCTTGAATTGTTTCAACTTTTGAAAGCAGCGGTGGGCAATCTTATCAAAGATTAGGTGTGTATGTATCAAAGGGCCTGTGTGTATGCAGGTTTTTGTTCAAACCCACGTGTAAGGGCCCTTCAACCAATTAGTCCTCTAATTATTAATCTAATTAGGAAGTTCCAGCGAAAACCTGCATATACAATGCCCCTTTCTGGTTAAGACTGCCCACCTTCGGTTTAAAGACTACAGATTTACATTCAAATATACATTTATGTCGAAAGAAACAAACCCATCCCTCTGCAAACTCCGCAAAATTAAGCTATCCAGAAATGCAACCTGCCTTTGATATTTGGATGGCAAACAGCTACATTTAACCTCAACGGGGGTTTGTGAACATGTGTGGAAACCCTAATGTGACTATTTTACCAAAGCAGAAATAATCCAAGAATACAGGGGCCTCACTTGGACCCAGAGTCATGGATTAATGAGGAAATTCCACCACTGCCAGTATTCTGCTGAGAGTGTGTAGATACAGTGGTGAAGTAAGGGATAACCTCTAGGGGGGCTAGCAGGGGTTCCCCTCACCTGTTTTCTGTTTCATCTGCAGATTCAAAGCTGATTCGCTTGAGGGCTCAGTGCTGATCCTGAAAATGAAAGCACAGAGATGCAGGGTGTCTCAATGCCGCAGCGTCGTGCCGAGTGCCTCCAGACCCTCAATGTGTCTGCTGTCTCTTACCTATTCTCTAGCGACTCTGCCAGCTCCCCCAGAGGCTTCCCCTCGCTGCCTTGCATGGCTTTTTCCTCTTTCTTCTGCTCTGAGGGACCCAAGCTCAAGACACAGCTTATCTGGGGATAGTGAACTGCTCCATTTCCTCCTCCCCGACTGATATTTTGATCTCGCTCACTATGACCATCTCCATCTTCTGCCCCCTCTTCCGTACCAGTATCTACGCCCCCGGCTCCATTTTCATCTTGGTCCGCGCTGGTTCTCAGCTCCACCTCAGCATAATCGGTGCTCTCCATCACAGTCTCTATCTCCACTTCTTCGCTCACTGAAGCGGGACTTAAAAAGCTGATGGAGTCATGTATCGTTTCAGCCTGGATATCAGGATCTATCTGCTTGGCGGCGAACACCACTCTGACTAAGGGCGGAGAGGTGAGCACGCAGTCATCCACGGTGGGGATGGTCGCTAAGGGAGACAAAAATAGGTGTCATAACCATGGCAGCATAACCAGCTCTACCAGTCCGTGTAAATGATGCTTCTTTCGAAAGATGAGGGAAACACTAAAGCGGTTACGCTGCGTCAATAAAAACGAGCAGACTAGTGTAGCAAGTCCAAATCACTGGGACGCTAACTGGATCAACTGGTTATTGAAGCTGGGCCGAAGGACAGATCCACGCATGAAAAGTTAACAGACTGTCAATTAACATTTTTGCCCTGAAAACTGATCTATTGGCATCGTCCTCAACATCTTCATCACTATTTGCAGTGTTGGTGCATTTCTAACAACTTTAAAAAATGCTGTTATAACACTTTTAGATTTACATTTTCATATTTATCTAGATAATAAATCTTGGTAAGACTACAGCTAATACCCAATATTGCAAACATAAGTCCACAGTATGCTGGAGCAGAATTTAGATTCCATGAAAATATGAAGATTTTATATGCTTTTCAATAAGTGTTCACATAACAGAACTCAGCTAATCTGCAGAATACATAATGAATGTCAGTATATTATAACCATGGAACAGATGGACTTTTTACAGTAAGTTTCTAAAAACTGGTAAAATGGTTAATAATTGGCAAACAGAATTATGGCATATTCCAATTGGTACCATAAAGAAAATAGGCCACTGTCCAGATAACAGAAGCATTCAAGAACAAACTACAACAACCAAACGGTAACATACACTCACCTAAAGGATTATTAGGAACACCTGTTCAATTTCTCATTAATGCAATTATCAACCAATCACATGGCAGTTGCTTCAGTGCATTTAGGGGTGTGGTCCTGGTCAAGACAATCTCCTGAACTCCAAACCGAATGTCAGAATGGGAAAGAAAGGTGATTTAAGCAATTTTGAGCGTGGCATGGTTGTTGGTGCCAGACGGGCCGATCTGAGTATTTCACAATCTGCTCAGTTACTGGGATTTTCACGCACAACCATTTCTAGGGTTTACAAAGAATGGTGTGNNNNGCAGTTCTGAAGGCGAAAGGGGGTCAAACACCGTATTAGTATGGTGTTCCTAATAATCCTTTAGGTGAGTGTATATAGGAAGAGTTGCAGCTGTATAAATATCAAATAAAATATCTAAACACTAAAGTTTTTCTTGCACTGTAGTGATTGTAGCTAAAGAAAACAAGGGCTTGCTCATTATACATTTGGTAATCCTACCATTTGTCTCCAAGTGTCCATAACGTTTGTAGTGCTGGAGCATGGTCTTCAGCTGCTGTGGCTGAGATATGGATTGCACACATTCCTCCAAGACTGAGGGGGCAGTGCTGAGCCAGGAAACAGTCTGACAGAAAAGGGTGGAATCATGTTTATCCATGTTTGAGGCTTACAAGAGCACTAAATGGTGGGTTTTACAATTTCCATGTCTTTCCTATGACAAAAAATGAAGACATTAGTCCTAATACCAGGAACCATCAGGACCAGAGACTGACATTTTATGCCTGTGTTCACATACAAACAGCAAGAGCCTTGTAGAAGGATGTTTTACACAGTATTATTTGTATAATTTCCCCTTCTCAATTGCAGTTTTTAGTATAATATTGTCATGGAAGAATCTTAAGCGCAGAGCTACAATATTTACTTTTATGGGTTACATAATTGGACCAATAGCCATTGGTCTGAATTTAAATGCTAATTTAAGTGAACAGCACAAATATGCTGAATTAATGTAACATAGAAAAAATAATAAACTGAGTAATTCTTTTGACAGTATTCAGCTTTAGCATTGCATGTGTCCATATACCCTGAGAATCTTGGGCATTGCACTTGTACCTGTTCGAGGTCTGGTACTGGGAGGAGCTGCTCCAGCCTGGAGAGGAGCTCCCACACCAGGATTTGCAGGGCCATGTCATACTTGGGTCCATACTCCACTGGGAACACCTCCTGATGCAGAGAGACAGAGAGAAAGGAATGTGTGTGAACATAATAATGGAAAGTGAATATATAGTAAGAAAGGTGTTTGTTATTGTTAATGTTGATTGTTTAGTTCTCTTACATCATTTTTATTTAAAAACTGCTTTACTGTATTCACAATACTGGCCTCATTTATGCATGGTGACAAATCCATTTCTAATAGAGACAAAGCAAGGCAGACCCATTTACTATCCTGAACATACACTATAAATTATATTTTTTCCATCTCTCATCAACAGCCCATTCATTTTAAGGTGAACCATGCAGGTGGTTTCTCTTGATGTCTCTTTGAATAAATACTGGCAACACCTTTTACAGATTGAAAAAGTGCACAACTCAGCTGTGAACGCATGACGGTGCGGCTTCCCGACCTGGAAGAAACGCTCCCTCTCTGCAGGGTCTTTCAGAAGCGTCTGAACCAGCTCCCAGAAACTGGCTCCGGACTCCTGTACCTCCGCATGAGCGCTCTGACACACAGAGGAAAGACCACACGGCTCATACAGTCACATGTGCCTAAGCAGGAAGCAGAGCTGCATTTCAGCTACCTCTCTCTTTCAGGCAGGTCACATGGCCCTCATTTTTATGGACTAGCATAATTCTACCTTTTTTAGTAGAGGACAAATCAGTGCCATAACTAATGTCAGGTGCAGCACAAAAATCTGACTTTAAGGCTTTATAAGACCATAAAGGATCGGTGCTTGGCTCAGTGGGTTAGAGATGCTGGGTCTGTGATTAGGAAGGCTGCCAGTTTGAATCCGAGTCAGCTGCGTGATTTCACTATTGAGCCCCAGAGCAAGGCTCTCAACCCCAAATTGCTCGAGCAATAGTAGTACAACCATTGTAGAAATTTTGGCAGTGAGCAATAAATATATTACTGTTTCTTATTACGGGTTATGATAGTGACAGCTGATAGTGACATGTATTGACATGTATATAACATATATTGTGAATCTCTCTCCAGGTATCTTTGGATAAAAGGATCTGATAAAGAAAAATGTGAAACATTTAGCAACCACTAATTCTGTAACAGTGGCAAACTAGATTGGGATGCAAAACCAGTGCAGGGCTCTCTCTCTCTCTGACATGCAGACATTTGAACCAGTGATCCGGAAGATGATCTTGAGGTGTCCTCACTACCTATTGAGCCGTGCTTTCAACATTCAAAACAAACAATGTTTTTCCTTCTGGTACTTGTTCAAAATCTATGGTTTTTAAATTCATCACCTGTTTAAACACAAGCTATTTCTTGAGTACAATTAATACAAAAATCTGTCTCTTGGGTTCCCATTTACTCGAGGAAATAAAGCTTAACTCGAGAAACTCCTCTTAAGTAACTTTCATCCACCATTTCTCTCCTACAGCAAATATGTCAGACCAGGCAAACAACATGAGTGAAGATCCTACTAAGAAACAATGACATATGAGGACCGATAGAAAACACACCCGACACAAGGAACTTCATGACTACTGCTAACTAACCTAACTGGGGCTATGGTTAGTATCCGGACAGCTCACAGAGCCTGCCACGGGGCCAGCTGAATTTAAATTCTGCTCAGAGATTCAGCAGGAGCTGGACTTTTCTTTGAAAGGCAATGTAAAAGTCAATTATTGGAATTTTAAATTGGAATTAGGCTAAAAATCAATACCTTATTAATGTATTTAAATGATTAATTAGAATAACATAATGCCAACAATATCAACCACATCATCCAGGAAAGGCTACTGTCCCCAGACTTGGGGACTTCTCAGCTATACCCCAGAATTTGAATGGAGTGTTTTCTACTTGGAATGAAACATGATAAGATAAGATAAGATAAGATAAGAGAAAGAGATATGAATTTTATTGAGCCCAGGAGCAAGGTATAAAACATGCACAGATATAAACATATAAGGCAAATCATTTAATTTAATTATTTGTAAAAAAGCAGACTGAAGCCTCTATATGTGTGTATTGGACTGACCGGGGAAATTGAGATTCAAGTATGTACTTACATCTGTGCACACAGAAAGTGTGGTTGGGGGCCGGATCCTGTCCAGGTGGGGCTGGATGGTCTGGAGGTCTGGCGGGTGTTGGCCACGGAACAGCTCCAGAATCAGCTAAAACAACGGGACAGAGCTGGAGGAAAACTGGAAACAGAGCTTCTCCTCAAGACCTTTAATGCTCTTCTCTTCCTCCTTGTTCTCATTCCACTGGCACAGTTAGCATTAGTCTTGCTAATTGATGAGCGAATTCGCCATAACTCTTGAACATTTCTCCCCCATCCCACCCATCTAAATCCTCATCCTCCTCCTTTCGGGTTTTAGTCACCTTTGCTCGCAAACCAAGAATGAGTTGAGCTCTTTGTCTGTAGCTCAGCAGCTCTGGGACAGTCTCCGTGACCAAGGAGACAAACTCCTCCAGCTTCCCATAATGCATCATGTCACTTCGCTGAGCTACTTGCCACATGGCGGCAGAAAGCAGCCGTAAGGGTGGAACCAGGAGTCGAAGAGCAGAGATAGAGAGATAGGCATCTGAAATAGAAAAAAGCCTAAAAATCATATATTGATAAAACTATGACATGCTATACTGTATAGCTGTTATATCATACACCTTGACTGGCATAGATATAAGTGCAGTGGCTCTAAAAAATATTCACCACTTTTGGACTTTTTCCAAAATATTATTGCTACAACACAAAATGGAATTCACTGGGATCTGCTCTCTAATCAATAATCTAAAATTTAAGTGAATTTTAAAATCTAAATTATTAATAAACAAAAATAAGCATGTATGACACCCCTAACTACCACACTTCAAGACACATCATTTAAATGTTTAAATTGAGACCTCCAGTATGGAATTAAGGTGCCACAGTACAGGTTAATAACACCTTGTCTGGGAAGGTCCCACAGTCAGTTAGTGCATTTTTAAACGAAAGCTTTATCAGGAACTAAATAGATAACTGAAAATATATTCAAGATATGTTCCTGAAAAACACAATTCAAATGTGGGCATACCAGAAATTACAAGGACTATGAGCATCTCTGGAGAGGAATCAAACTAATCATAAAGGTTTGTGTGGAGTGTGGCACACCAGCTAACTTATGAGCCTGCCACCACTGAGTATATATGCCAAGAGAACCAGCCAATGGGGACACAAAGTTGCCTATAGCAACCAAAAGAGGATTACAGTCTCCTATGAATGAGATGGAATACACTGGTCATGAGACAGATATCCAGTGTCCAAACGTGTGAAGATGACAGGCTGCAAAATATGCTAACTACTGATTCAGATGTGTGAATACTGATGCAATCTTTTTGTCATTTTTATATTATAGAATAGTATGTTTGCTCAAAGAAGTCACAATTTGTTTACCGTATTTAACCGCAAAATCCGGAAAAAAACCCTTTTAACCTTTGATGACCTTACACATTTTAAATCATATTCTGTATTAATCTGCAAACCGTGTAATTTGCGGTACCTTTTTTTTTATCCCATACCGTGGCTACATAATTCTGCACTAATAACTTTTACAAGTACATTGCACAACAGTTAACTGCAGCAATCAATATGCAAACTTAAGTTCCACTAGGTCGAATTTGGATTTAGCAGTCGGTTAGTTATGATATAATCTAAGCCTAATCTAAAACATACCATCCTAAATAAAGCCTGTCAGACGGCAAAACAGAACCCTAAATTCAATCCGTCACCACTAACCACTGCATGGCTGTTCCTTACGGTATCTCATCCGCGACTGTTTAACAGTTAGCCAGCCGGCTAACCACCCAAAAACAGTGCACATAACATTACCTCAGTCGTCGCTTATCAGATTTCGCTATTGACCGTCTTACTTAACTTTCTGGATTAAAATGTTTATGACTTATAATTAACAAGAAATGCTGTAGTTGTTTAGGGCACATGCAAACCCAGCGCTATTCACTCCCGTGTACGGCTTTGCTAGCCTGTCCCGGCTGCAAAGGTGCATCACGCTACGGAAAGAAATACACACCTGCGCCGTCTTTCTCCGGGACACTTCCCGCTTCCATCACTCTGGGTTTACTCACCAAACATGGACAAAACGGGCCGAGCACCGCGAAAGAACGGACCTACCGTACCACAGCCTACCCCGACCAAAATAGAAACTAAACGGCAGACACAAGCCGCTAGTCGCGGGGGCGCGCAGGAACGCGACGAGGATGCGCGACGACGTCGGCCGCCATGCCGCCACGTGACCGCGTTCGCTGAGACATGCGGACCTACCCACTACTACCAGGAAAACGCGCTGGTGGAGTGTCCGGTTCATATCTGCAGTTCTATTCGGTGTTGTCATGTGCACTATACATATATTGAAAAATACAAATAAGCAAATGTAGCAGCGATTTGCAGCACTATAAGATTCATTTGTAATGCTTTCCTGAATTTCAGAAACTATACGTGTAACTTCTCTGTTATTAATTACATAATTTCCACAAAAAATAATTAGGTCTTTTGCCTGTTCAACTAAAATAAGACAGGGGGAAATTCTTGTACGTACAGTGGGAAGGTACGTAGATTAAAAACAAATATACAAGTAATGCAAAACAGTGCAAAGACAGTGAAGTGCAAATAAGTAAACATAGTTCAAACAAATTAAGAAGTACACAGTACACAAATAGAATATCTTGAAAGACAGAAAATTAAGGAAACAATTGATACATCAGTAGAAGGTACAATAAAATATATAACACTGGACTATGGCAGATATGTGATGCTTTTTTGACTTGTTATAGTTGGGGGTGGGGAGTGGCATGTTTATGATGATTTATACTTTTACGTAGAATCTACTCCATAGGTAGCCACATGCATAGCCTATGCCATATCCTGACACCTGTAGTTACATTTCTGTGGAACTGCACGTCAGGCTACAGCATAGGGTACGTAGCAATGCCAAACTGATGACATAGATTCTACGCAGAAGTATAAATCAGCCTTTAGGAGAAGGTGTCATAGTGTCTGGTGGTAGAAGTTTGAAAGGATCTGCAGTAGCGCTTCTTAGTGCAGTGTGGTGCAATGAGCCAATGGCTAAATGTTCCCGAATAGTGCCCCCTGGAGTGGATAGGCAGAACTGTTCATAATGTTATCCAATTTTACAAACACCCTCTTCTCCGCTACTGCCTCCAGTGGGTCCAGAGACAGGCCTGTGATGGAGCTAACCTTCTTTATGAGTTTGTTCAGGTGTTTTGCATCACCTAAACTGATGCCACTGCCACAGCATAGAAAAGCACACTGGTCACTACGGAGTGATAAAACATACTCAGCAGTTTGCTAAACACACCAAATGACCAAGGCCTCCTCAGATAGTAGAGTCTGCTCTGCCCTTTCTTGCACAGCACCACTGTGTTATCTGCCCAGTTCAGTCTGCTGTTCAGGTCAACGCCAGGTACTTGTAGTACTGCACCACCTCCCTGTCACCAACTCCTTTACTTTGCTGATGTTGAACTGCAGGTTGTTATACCTGCACCACTAGACAAAGTCCTTTACAAAAGTCCTCTGTACTCTTATTCATGTCTGTTGCTAATCCTACAATGGAGGAGAACTTCTGTAGATGGCAAGAGCTAGTGTTGTACTGGAAGTCTGACACATAGAGGGTAAAGAGGAAGGGAAACCGGTTCCCTGAGGTGGCCCAGTGTTGCTCACCATCATCCCCAGGAGACTGTAGGAACATCAAGCTGCACTGTCCAGAGGCTGGATTGCATTAAAGGCATTGGAGAAGCCAAAGTAGATGATCCTGACTTTGTCTAGGTGGGAGTAGGCTCTGTGGAGCATGTGGATCACAACACCGTCCGCATCTGTGTGTGCCTGGTGGGCAAACTGCAGGGAAGGGAATCCTAGCGTCTGCTTCGGCATTATACCTGGCAGAAATAGCTTACCTGCTCCAGTTTTATTGTATATATTATCCATAATAAATAACATCTAATGTTATGTTATGGCTCTATGTTAAGGTATAATGTAATATAATATCCATTTGGAACCATTTACAGATTCAATGACCGTGGAGCTGTGGAAGTATTTTAGATTCTTTATGGAATGGCTTAATCAATAACAATGCCACTGCTATATGTTTTATAATTTTATTTTAGGATTACATCCCTGTGATATCCATTACCTATTGGAGTGCTTACTCCAAGCATAATGTTCAAACGAGATACTTTGCGTGTACATTCAAATAATTTAGTTTAATCAGTTTATTTCTCTGGGACTATCAATCACATTAAATACGCACAGGACACCATTATCATGCAGCAGGGTGTTCATATGGGGCACTACCCATATGAGAAAAACAGCATGGTTCATATAAGGCTAGCAAGCATTTTTCTTATTTGAATTGTATATGACAATGCCTGATGCTTTTTATATGTTCACTACAAGTCAGTATTTTATCTTGTATGATTATGGCCACCTTCATACCAAAAAAACACACTTCACATGTAAGGCACTCAAGGGAAAAACCTATAGAAAAATACAAAACTTTAACATGAACGTTACATGTTACCATATGTGATAACACGTGGCTGTAGTAGGAAATACATGTTTATTGCTTGTTGTCTTTTAATAATATTTTATGTTGCTTTTATTTTATTCTAATGAAAAACATGTATGACCTCTCACCATTCAGTTGGTTTAATTAGACATGAGAGCATTCAGTGAGATTAACTCAGCCATGTTATGTTCTCAGGACACAAAGTGAATGCATTCACTGAAAAAAGTGTGTGTGTGTGTGTGTGTGTGTGCGTGTGTGTGCGCGCATTCTAGTTGTATGGAACCACTGTCCCTGATTCAGCTGAGTTAATCCAAAGCATTATGCATATACAAACTAATATGTACTGAAAAAAGATAATTTTATTAATATGCACTGTACATCAATGTAGAGCTGATATGTTTGAGGGTGTTATGCTACTTCTGGCACACTTGCAAACCCGGGTCTGCATTGGGGTACAACTATTCATACGTCTTTATAGAAACGAAGTGCTATTTACGTTTGGACTAAACCGCAACGGACGTCTTTTAAATCGTTAAAATTGATTTTAAATGTAAATACTGATTGGTACGGTTAACAGATACATACAGCAGAGTGGTGTGGTGGAATCATTATGTTTATTATTGATGTTTTCTAATTATTTGTCTAATACGTAATGAACTACGATGAATAACTAAACCATCGATATCAAGGTGGTTAAAAGCGATTGCAGCTACATAGGTACGTTTCTTTATATATTGTGGACCTTACAATCTAGTTAACCAAACGTAACTTTACAGCGACTATCACTACTGGAAAATAATATCGTGTAGGTTTACTAACTGACCTACTATAGTTTACTGTATGTTTAGCGTTGAACAGTAAAATCCAAGATTACCAGCTCTCAGGCATTTGGCGTCACAATCACGCTTTCAGACTCACGCTCCCAACCCAGGATAAATCTTACGGCAAATTTATATTATTCTATTATAAAACTAAAATTAGCTGGGGTAGTTTGCAAACCCTACAGACTATTTGCAAGTTAATAATACTGTTACACATATGTAAATTAGTGTACTGACTTGTCTCGAATTGAAAATCCCACGCCAACTAGCTGACCAATTTGGTGACACTGGTCAAATCAGCGATATTTACATTTTGCCCAAAGGCGTCGGTTTGGTTTCAATATTTTTGATACCCTGTCAGAAAAATGTACCAAAATATATCTTTGAAGGTACGATTACTTAATGTCACTGGTGCTGTGCCCTCAAGGGTCTTCCAATTGTAATCTGAGTAACATTTTTGTAACATTTGGGATACGTTAATGTTTGTACCTTTGGGACCAAAACTGTACCAGGGCTGCATCCTTTTTCTGACAATGTAGGGACCAAATCAGCCAGAACCTCCACCCTCCTAAACACACACACTACTCCCACAGTATTGGCAGGGACATGTCCCTACCGTCCATATCCAAATCTACGCCTTTGGTTTTGACCTAGCAAATCATTTGTTGGCTGTGTCCTTTGTGTACTGATATCAGTGAAGATTTGCCATAAGGGCTGAGTCTGATACGAGCGACTCATGGTTAATGCAGGGTAAAATTCTTTTAATGTGTTAAAATTGTAATTTAACACATTTTATCACATTCACATTGGGTTATTTCTACTCTTCTTAATATCACTACTTTCAATGAAGATGATTTAAATGGGTAATGTAATATTCTGGTAGTTCTGTAGTAATTTCATTTGTTTTAATGTTTACAATGTACCCACTGACTGAGAAAAAAAATCAGGCATCATTAAAAGTGAATTTTATTTATTGTTACTTTTTTCAGTTGACTGGTGAAATAATTAAACAAGCCTAATATACAGTATCAGGGGACTCGTAGAGTCTCTCTGCATATGATAGTGGGAGGAGAAGGAGCTGTGGCACAAAGAGTCAGACACCAACCCTGTGCCAGTAGAATGGATATGCAAGCAGAAGACGATCAGTGCAAAGTCAAAAGCAGTGCTTTTGGTAATGGAGGTGTAGACCAAAGAAGACAATACAAAGATGTTGAAAAGAATGAGAAAGTTCTTTGTGAACTGGAGATGCCAGCAGGCAAACAAACACCACATGTTGTGCTGGTAAAGCATCGAGAAGATCCCCAGAAGGGCCATGAAGACATGTGTTCTGTGGACAAACAAGCTGTGATGAAATCTGGTAAATATCAGGATGCAGTGGCAATTACAAAACTCTCATTTAACTCGGAAGACCATTCTGACCAGTGTATGTTACATTCGACTGAAAAGATTCCCATTAGTCATTTTCCACTGATAAATACTAAATGTTACCCTGCTTCTGAGATTCTTACTGAACAAACTGCCCCAGAGTCCACCGATGAATCTGGAAACTGTGAAGCCTGCATGGATCAGCCTGGGATAAAGCCTACTGAGGACTTTCTAAGTAGACAAGGTTTTAATAACCAGCCTAAATTGCATTCTACCTATATAATTAACAAAGGTGTTAAGGATCGGTCAGTGTTGGGGTCCTCTGCTGAATTGGTGACAACACAGGGCCATGTGTATCTGCCTATCATTACATCCATTAAACTTTGCCTTAATATCAGGGTTACAAACTGTCCCATGAGAAAATTAACTGACAAATCTGACCACGACCATGTTGATCACTCCATGACAGAATTAACTCATGCATCACTAAATACGAAGGTCAAACCCTCCAATGATTCCATGTATGGATTTTTTAACACAGAGGATCAGAGTGAGCAAAGTATGATTAAGATGACCAGTATAGTATTAAACACTGAGGAGAAATCCATCTGACCTGTGCAGGAAATTCATGAAATTGGTTTTGTGAGTGAGGAGACTCAGATTCTTCTGATTCCCTTAGAATCAGGCAGTCAAACTGTTTTACAGTCACCTGTAAATGTTTCATATGACAAAGTCATAAAGCCTATGAAAGATCTGAGTCATCACTGTGACCATACTACCCCTGAGAATGGCTATTACGTTTTTTAATATTACAGGAGAAAATTCTGTTAAGGATACATTACTTTTAGTATCTGCAGTGGAATCCGATGACCAACCAAGCTGTATAAAAGGCTACATGGACCAAACTGTGCTGGAATCTTCCAAAATCAAGGAGACCAACGGTCTGGAGACTAAACTACAGCCAGAAGAGCAGGAGCCTGTCAGAGCAGGTAGTTTTTGCAATAGTCAGCATACAAACTGGCAATTATTAGTCACTTTCTGTTTATCAGAGATACAGTGGAGTATTGTGCATGTAAAAACAAAGCTTAATTATATGTGGAAGCCAGTGATATTCAGTGTGTTTCTGTTGCTTGAACATTATTCCATCCTGAAGCAAAATATTTCTTTTTATTCACAAACTGAATCAGATGAAATTGTTTAAATTGTAATTTTGATTCCTTTTAACCTGTATATGCACTACACCAGCAGGTGGCATAGTGGCCAGAGACTACGAACTGGTAGAATAACAAAGTCCTGAAACCCTTCAGCACAATATCAAATAGCATACCAGATTTTTAAAAATATATTGTAATATACAGTAGTTACTTTGAAGAAATGTAGCTAAACAATTAAAAATAAAAATAGTCAGTTAAGAATTTGTTATCTGTATTTGAATTGATTAGCATCCCATCCATGGTGTCCCCTCCCTCTTGCCCAGTGCCTTCTTATACAAGCTCCAGGCTTGCTGTGACCCTGTGCTGGATGGTTATGAAAAATAGATGGATTTATTTAAATTCATGGTACAACATGGACAATGGCTTAACATTATGCGTCTGTCCTTTTTAAACATCTAGGGAGCAATGAAGAGGACATGAGAAGAGAAGTAAAGGCAGATGCACTAAATGAAGCAACAGAGGAATGCAATCAAGATGAGGAACTAGAGGCAACTGAGAAGATAATGGCACAGGGAACTCTGCTGGCTTGGAAAGTGCTTAGGGAGAGCCTGAAAGAGCTAAGGGAGGAGGAAGCAGAGTGGCTGGTTCAATTCTGTAAGGGGCTTAAGCAGAAGAAACCCATGAAACAAGGGAGCAGAGAAAAGCAAAGCATAAAGGAGAGAAGACAACAGAGAAAATCCTGGAGTTCTGATGATATTCAAGCTATGAGAGATGAGAATGAAGAAGTAGACAGGGAAAGGGATGACGGCAGGGAAGAGACAGACAGGAGTCTTGATCAGAAATGGTTGTCAGATAAAGGCAGGACAGAAGTCATCCAGACCGATTCCCGCTTTTCTGGCTTCTTTCGGAACAAGCTGGCCAACAACCGATGGAGGGGCCTCTCAAGAACCAAGAAGAGCACCTTAGAGCATCGAGAGCTTATTCTGGAAAGGAGCCGCTTCATTCACCGTCAGCGGTGCCTGCGTAGGCAGAGTACGTGCTCCACCCAGCTCACCATAGAACAAGGGCAAAGTGGGGAAGCAGGTGAAAGTGAAGGGAAAGGAGCCCGAGAACCTGGAAATCACAAGTGGAACCTCAGAAATAAGGAGAAGGGAGAAGAGGAGGAACCGGAGAAAAATGAGGAACAAAACGGACAGAAATGGCTGGGTAAAGGCAAGGATGAGCCTGGGAAGAAAAGCATGCATAAAAAAATAATGCAGAGGACAGAGATAAAAGTCATTACGACAAAAACCACTGGAGTGGTAAGGAGTAAAATTAAAGGTCAGCATAGTAAATTATGGTAGAAGTATCTCTACAGCTTTGAATATCTGATAGATCTTCTTTAAAGATTTTCTTTAAAAAATTATATTTAAACATGCTTGTATTATTTGTGTAATATCTTATTCAAAGATGGTTTGTTTTGATTTACCTTCTAGGGATCAGAGAGATGGAGAAAAATAAACAGACAGAAAATACAACTGGAAAAGCAGAGCTGAAAAAAGACAGTACTGTAAAAGCTGAGCAGAAAGCAAACATGGCACGAGAGAAACAAACAGGGGAGCCAAAAAAACAAAAAGAAACAGAGAATTGGCTGAAGAAAGTGGAGTATGGCATCACCTTGGGAGGGTCCATTTTTATGGTGGAAGGGAGAGAGGGTGAAAAGATGACAATAGGTCCTTGTACAGGGCACCCAGATACCACTAGGGAAGAAAAAGCACAGTCAGAGTGCCACAGATCTACAAAGGACACGATGGATGTGATGGGGAGAGAGGCACAAGTGAGAGCTATAGAACAGGTTAAATCCAGTCAAAGGTTTAACGGAACTCAAAGGTCAAAGGAAACAGGCAGTCAAGACTATCTCAGCGATAGTATGGATAGTAAAGCAAAGGGCAGGGCAGTGGAGGGAAAGAAAGAAGAGGGGAGTTCTTCAAGGAAAGGAGTTCCAGAAAATACGGGAAATGGACCAGAGAGACGAGGTGGTCCACCAGACATGAACCCAAAAGGAAGGGATGGGGTTCATTTAAAAGCAGCGGAGAGAAGGGACAGGATGGTGGACTGGTGCATAACATCTGGACATGGTGTCCCCAGACATACAGAACATAATTACCTTGTTAATAAACACCGATTTGTGAAGAAAAAGGCACAGGAATGTCAGATGGAGTATGCTGGTGTTAAACAATATACAGATGCAGGAAGGACAGGCTGGAGAGAATGGAGAAGGAGGACAAACAAGAGCGAAAGAGGAGGAAACAACATTTCCAGGGTTGTAAGCAGAGGAAAAGGTAAAGGCCAGAGAGATGGAGACCAGCGCTATGCACACAGATGGAAACAAAGTCCAGAAGATGAAGCTGGAGGATACTGTGTGACTATAAGTGGTAGAAAAGGTGAGATTTAGTAAGACTTAAAGAATTAACCTGATCACTGTCTCTGGGGCCTGGAGCCCATCTAAGGCAGCACAGGGCACAAGACTGGGGTATACCCTGGATGGGGTGCCAATCCATTGCAGGGTACATGTGCACATCCATCCAGTCATACTCAGTGTCCAATAAGGAGACACCAATTAGCTTAAGAACGTGTAAACTTACCACACATACAGCAGATGCAGGACTCGAACCTATAACCATGGAGGTGTACTGTACTGCCCACCAAAAGTTACAGTAGTAAACTATATTTGTAACAAAACATTATAATCTGCTTAAAATCAAAACAACAGACATAACCCTCACATTTTTGCTAATGGTATTATTATTTTTTTAACGGCTAGTGGTCAGTACTGGTGCCCGTTTTGCATTTGTATATTGTACGTTTGACTAAAAGACTCCATGCCGCCACGAGCGCAAGTATGGTGTTGACGCAGCTCCGGATTGGCTGTGCTGTTTGATGGATGTTTGGCTTGTGGGCGGGAAGCCCGCCCTCCCTCCCGAGTTTAATGCCTTCACATCCGGCATTTCCCAGCGCTCACTTCCACCTCGCTTACGCAGTGCTGTCGCCCGCGTATCCTCCCGCCGGTCACCCATTAATACAGTCGCAATTCCGTAAGGGTAAGAGCGGAGATAAAGATGCACATCAAGACAGGTAAGAGCGCTACGTTGAGCCGTCTCGGGGGTATCGTTTGCTAGGGGTCCACGTTTTGAATGAATGGCTGATTTAGTCCGGAGAAACTTTTTGTGGGGAAAACCTGGACGCGTAGCCGTATCTATGGGAGCCCGAATTAGACTCGTATATCCAGGTAGACCGAGCGATAGAGTTGTTCTGACGATCTCCCAGACTTGTCACCGGTCCGGCCAGGCTGGCTCGCCTCGCTGCCGCTTGCGCGTGAGGCGCATGTTAGCATATTAGCCACACGGTCGACGGAGCCCATCGTGTAACCCGTGATAGCAAGTTTTCTTTCGTTCCCGTTTTTAAACCGGGTTAACTTCGTCTGATGTTAACAGCCGGCCTTGACGTTTCGCCAATGGGCGAGCCGTCGCAGGCCGGTCGTGGTCAGATGAGCCCAGGCCTGGGCCGTGCTTCTTTTCCAGAACCATCCTGACCGTCGGCTGGCGGCGGAGGGGAGGGGGGCTGAGAGGCATAACTCGTAATGATTGAGCGCTGGCAGGCTGCAGCTAGATATAATCAACTTATAACGCAGTAGTTAATCAGTCGGTTTCTTAATTACTTTTGATGGTTATATTTGGGTAAGTAGCAGTGGACTGTTAATATCTTTTGAAAACGGCTTCCAAACCCAGGAAACTAGCTAGCTAACTGCAAGTCAGCTGACCTTGCTGCGTTACTGTATCCAAGTATAAAGTTTATCATTGACAAAGTCCATGAGTTGGTTGCCTGTTTGCTTGTTTGGGTTCAACTAGGCAACTACCGGCACTGAGGCTTTCCCAAGTTGGACTAGTTACGTGACTGGTTAACGTTATTTAGTCGGTTGCGTAAAGTGTGTCGTCATCACGTGTCGAGCAGTCTCCCGGCTGCACGCCGTCACCTGGCCGGCGGGGCTGCTGGCTGCTTTGACGTGGCGCTTGTTCGGCCCGATCGCATGGCGTTTTGTTTGAGCCTTCAGCTTTATGCTGGCGAAGTTTTTGAAGGGTCTTTTAACCTTCTGTATTCTCGGATCTATTAACACGAAGTTCTCCGTAAGGAGCTGCAAAAACCTTCGCGGTCCCATTGATAGGCAATAGTGCTTTTAAATGACAGACTTGATGTCTCAATCTTGCATTACCCGAAGATATTTTTTCCATTTAGCTGGTGGTTGTATAAGGAAGTAAGAAGCATGCTGTTTCCTTTCTGCTTTTTTAAAATAGTCTTTACTTCTATTTATGTGTGGATTTACTATTTGAAAGCTTTTTAAAAAAAAAAAAAAAAAAAATCATTTAGTATCATTCACAGGGGGTGCTGGAAGTATTAAACTGCCAGAATTTTAAAAGGTAGTTTTATTCTTTATGCCATTTGTTAAAATACTTTGATCTAAGTAGTGAAATTGTGCCTTTGCTATTTTTGCAGGTACATGGGAGGTCAGTGTTTGTGAATCAGATCCTCTGTGCGATACTGCTGGCCTGGTCTCGCCACCTAACCCAGAGTCCCAAATCCGAAACAGACGTCTCTCGCCTGGTTCAGGCAACAGTGGTGGTGGTGGCGGCGGAGGAGGGCGAGTCAATAGGGACACATGTCAGAATTTGCCTCCCCTGTCTGAAAACCACACACACAGGCACCCATACGGCCACACCTCTACGTCTGACAGGGACAAAGAACGCAGGGGCCAGCCTCACAGCAGAAGCTTCCGGAAGGAGGCTCCAAGGGCGGGCCGGGCTTCAGAGAGGGGACAGAGGGAGAGATGGGTTGAGGACAGTTTGTCACTCCTGAAGCCTCCCCCGGCATTTCCCGTGCAGGACAGCCCTGCCAAATTGCAGCCAGCAGTCAGCTACGCGTCAAAGGTGAAGCAGGGCGGAGCGGGGAATGTCGCAGAAGACCTGCCCGGCATTGGGGTGCTGCTACAGAACCAGTGGGGGCTAAGTTTTATCAGCGACTCCCCCCAGAATGCAGACAGCTCAGGACCCACAGCACAGAATGGTCCGTCCCATGGTTCCCCCCTCATTCCTTCGTTTGGTAGTGGCGTGACCGACCCTGCTGGCAACGCGTCTCCCGTCTCTGATGGATCTGTTCCCACCGTGTCCACGCTGCCCGTGGGAAAGTGTGGGCAGGAGGCTGAGAGCCCCCCAGAGCTATTGCTTGGTTGCCGTCATCTGGTGGAAGCACTACGCTACCACACTCAAGGTGAGAGCGGACGATCTTTTCGCTGCAGTCAGGTACATGCGTTTGCTCCAATTCTTGTCAGTAGTACTTGTCTAAACGTGTTGTGGAGTAAAATGTCTCCGTACTCCCCTTCTGTATTGACTATGTTGATGGCATTGTAAGTACACATTAGTCTACTTTTGTATACCACATGATTACATGCATGCACATTCATTGACTTTGCGCATCAACGACCTGTGAATGTGTGCTTGCTGGAATGAAAAAGAATTTGGTTCTTGTGTTGAAGCAGTAAAGTTTCCATGAGGCTCAAAATGGGCCATCCATTGCCCCAATTCTTCCTTTAGGGAAGTGATAACTGCTCAGATGTAAGGGTGCACTGCCATAAAAATCTGATTTAACATGTAAAAGGATTCAGTATGTTGCCCTGATTTGTAGTAGTCCGTAGTGTGAGCACTAGGTACTAAATATGCCTACATACTAACACATAACTATTTCTTTTCTTTCAGAGTGGGATGCCATTTACAGACAACATGAAGAAGGTGAGGTCTCCTATCCTTTAGAAAAAGCAAACTGAACACTTTTATTCAGGACAGTTGCATTGGGTTATTATTTAAATGTACTTGAACTCAATATATGACGCATGTCCAGTTTTCTGCCAATCTTTCAATGCAGAGAAGTTTGTTAGAATGACTTGTGAATGAGGATTTATTTCTCCCAACTGCTTCTCTGTACTCATGAGGTTCTCATGCCATTAAGAACATTGCAGTAGACTCTAGGTCCTCTTACAGGTCCCATCAAAGTGAAGTAATGTGAATGGTTGCATGAGGATTTAGCAAGGGATCACAGATGTTAAACACTTCGGTACCATCTCTAAGATGGGAAAGCTACTGATGTTCCCTAGAAAAAATTAACAGCTGCCTGCTGCTCTAAAAGCTCAAAGGTAAATTTGAGCTTTATCTTTTTGGACTTTTTCTGTAACCAGTGTGACCCAGTAGGTGCTTATATTTTCATGTAGTATGAAAGAATGTGCTGCAGTTCTAACTATCTTCCAACTCTTCCAGATCCCACGAAGATCATCTGGTACAAGGACCTGTTGGACCATCCAGCTTAGCAGACCTACATAGATGATCCTGCTATCCACACACAGATTGATACTTTTTACACATGCTTGCACTCATCACTCATTTGCAGTGAAAACACACATACAGAACCCCTTTAGACTAATTTCTTAAGACGACGTTAAAGGTGACTGGACTTCTGATGCCTTACAACAGAGCCTGCCTCAGATTGGACCTCGCTGCTCACAGCAAATTGTAACTTATTTTTTTGTGTTATGGAGATCTAATTTTAAGTCTGTTTTAATGACCTGCAGTTTTAAAGACAGCCTTGTCCCCCTCATTTATTGATGAAGCACTTTCTTCTAAATAGTGACCAAACTTTGTATTCCTTATCCAAACCTTACTTAGGTTTGATTCTTAGAGCTTAACTTAAATATATATTTTTAACACTGAAAATGATCAGACATTTATTGAATTAAGCAGAATGATGTGCAGCACTGTCCAGATCGATTCCACAGTAAAGTTTATGGCTGATGTTTGGCTTAGGTCCTCCAAGGATAATGGTTGAGAGTGTGGTCCACCATTTGAAACTACAGTACACTGGAAGAAGTTTTAGGGGAAATTTAGCAGTATTTCATAATAAAAAATGAATAAACATGTTTTTGCTTATTCATTACAGCTTAATGTTCTTTGTTCTGAAATACTTTTTCCTCTGTAAGGACTCCCATTTCTGGATTCATGACTGACATCTGCTGCAGTTATAGTATGACCTATAAGCCGGTGATCATTCACTGAAGGTCCTGATTGAATTCTGTTCACTTGGGCTGGTTTGATCCTTCCTTCTGAGGTTGGTTAGGGGTTTGGAGAGCCAGAGGCAACCCGTGTGTCATTCTGCTCTCTGGGATCTGGAATGAGCCCTGCTTTGTGTCATTCTGTGACCCCGATTGAGGCTTGTAAAGTCTAAATTCCTGTTAACCCTGTTGCTAATAAAAGTCTTAGTTTAATGTAGACCTAGATACATTCCTCCCTTTTATGAACACTGAAATATTAATTCATTTAAAAATGTCATTTTTAACTCTTAAGTAAACCATCTACCTGTCTTCTGGTTGCTAATTGCAGTCAGGTTAGTGACAGGGCATGGAGCCTTTACGGCACACAAGGCTGCAGTATACTCTGGATGGGATTCCAGGTTGTCATAGGGCACCTAAGTAATAATGAAGCTCATTTTGTACCTGTTTTTATTATTTCAGTGAGGCTCAACCCATGGGAAATATTTTTTAGGACAAACTCCAACTGATTTTTTTTTCCACATGCATTGTCAGATAACACAGTTTTGTTATAAAGGACTGAATAAAGATTTGAAATCCCAAGATATCTTTGGTTTGACCTTAATTGTGCAAAGCTAATCAAGGCAGGGCTTCACTGGGAATGATACCAGCATAATCGAAATGTCTCTGGGCCTGAAAGTGCGACCCCTAGTGTGAGTAAAGGGAAATGTAAATTCTTGCTCTCTCCACTGTAGATTGGTTTTAGGTTCCCTCTCCTGGCTGCTTTGAAGAGCTGCAGGTGAATGACAAAAACGTATCAAACTTATTTCAAAAATCATCCCGTCTTTTTATTTTTATGTCACAGGCAATTGTCTGCTCAGAAAAAAATCATCTTTCCATTTTGTTTTTCAGCTTATTGACGATAAACTGATAGTATTGTTGCTAGTATTTGAAAGACATCACACTTTTTTTGGCTTATTTTTGGGGGTTTTTGTATTCGAGATGTGAGGGAAAGGTCGCCATGGTGGCGCAGTGGTTAGCACCGTTGCTTCACACCTCTGGATCACACTCTGGCACTCTGGTTCTCCACGTATTGTCGTGAGAATTTCCCTGGGTTATCTGGTTTCCCACCAGTCCAAAAGCATGCTAAGGTGAACTGGAGTTGCCAAAAAATTGCCTATGTATGTGAATGGTGTTGGTGCCCCACCTTGGGTTATTCCCTGCCTTGTGTCCATTGTTTCTGGGATAGGTTCAGGACCCTCCTGCATAGGACAAAAGTTTGTTAGGAGCCACCATCCATACTTCTCATAACCAAAAATTATTTTAAGAATAATATCTGTAGTCACAGCCTTCTGAAGAGGCCTGTTCATTCCAGGGGTAAATATGGAACCCATGCAGCCAGGGGCTGGATTGGAGAAATGGGCTTTCAGTCCCTCTGTTTACATTGTGATCATTGTATGCAGGGTATTAACTTTCTGTTGCGATATTGTTAGTTTATGCAGAGGTGTCAGAGGAGCTTGGATACCCTGGCCGATTCAAGGGGCCCCAAGGCCCCAGATCAGGGACCCTTTAGCAAAATCTACCAAGGGGAGCCCCTCCCCAACCCCCCCAGTTATATGTGGAACCCATATTTCTTTAGATTGAAAGTGCCAACTCAAGCAGGGGGCCCAATGCGACATTTTGTCAGGCAGTCCAGAATTTCTAGCTACGCCCCTGAGTATATGTTTTGTAGTGTCTTAGTAAATCCATTCATCTTCCAACTGCTAATCCAGTGCAGGATTGTGGGCAGCTGGGGTCTTTGCCAGCAAACAAGGAAGGGGGCACCCTGGATGTGATGCCAGTCCATTATAGAGCCTATCTTGGTTAAATTTTGAAAAGAACATTGTCAATAATAAGAGCATATTTCCCAAAAAAATGTTCACACTCTGGAATTTCTGGGTTTTTGTTAAAAAACTGATTTTTTTTTTTTTTTTAGGAAGTTAAGTCAATAAACAAAGAGCCGAGTAAAGAGAATCACAGAGAGGGAGAGAGAGAGGAGGCCAGAGCCAGGAAGAAGATGAGGGGAGGCGTTATACAACCATGCAGTGGAAACAGGCCTGTCATTGTTCTCAGAGCTGTTTGTGCTGAAGAGCCTTAAGAGGCCAAAGCACTGTGTCGCCAGCGTCAATGGGGATTGGCAGGACCATCTCTCAGCCGTGTTTACACCATTGAGATGTATTTTCATCAAGTGTACCAGGTCAACTCTCTCTGTTAGTGTATCATTGCCATAAAAGCTAATGTCGCCATCTGTTATTTTAGGTTTATTCAAACGTGCTGTCTGCTAGTTGCGCATTCCTACAAGCAGAAGCATGTGGTTGTGGACTACTTGTCATAAATCAGTCTTAAAGGGAAACTCCATATTGCTCTGTATCCCTGGTGAACTTATTTACTAATTTAGGTGTTAAATTTATGTTAGAAATGCTGCTTTGCATTCATCCCAAGGGTTTTCGTGGTGCAGTTCTTTAGTATAGGAGCTGTTTGCCAATATTATGTAAATTGAGTGTATGTTTGTGCTGTACAACTAGGCAAATGGAATTGTGTTTGAAGAAGTATCCAAGGATACGGCTGCCCCGAAATGATTTTTGAATGGGGATTTTTTTTTTATGGACTGAACATTTTACTCCAGCATAGGCTTAAGTTCTTCATACTAACACTGCCTACAGCCACTTCTGAGGGTCCTCCTTAGGTGGCATCATAAATCTTACAAAATGGAGGCACTAAATATAGTCCTATCAGTTCCTGTTCTGCACTGCAAGAGATTTTGGGGCATTTAGCTGTTTCGTTTATCTCTATTTCATCTAAAAAGTAAAAATAATTTAAAAACAGTGCAGAAATGGCAAGATTAATTTCTGGCAATTAATATTCATTAGTCCCGCTACATAAGAAACAACAACTGAAAACAGGGAGGGAAAAGTTGCAGCAGTTGCCCCGGTTGTACTATTTACACAGAGAGTTTTACAGGCCTGAGCCCTACGACAGGCCAGACAAAACGGTCCCATTCCTCAAAGCCCGTTCTCTACCGTTTTTTACCATCCACTCTTGTTGCGGGCATTTTAGGGATGCGGTGTGGGTTTTTTTTTTCCAAAGAGACAGTAATTTTGGTCAGTTCTGGAGCTGTGAAGCGAAAGGCTTTCGGGGAGGGGTGGGGGCCTTTTTGTCAGTCCCAGTCCCCAGCGTAAGCCTCGTTTCCAAGGGCTTCATTGTCATTCAGGAGCCATGGCGGCCTGGCGCTGCTCTTGAAGATTTTTTTTTCTACCCTCTTTGAAAAGATCAGCTCCACCCCCGCACCCCAAAACAAAAAAGTGGGAGAAAGAGAGAGAGAGGGGAAGAATTTCTGGAAAGAGAAACAAGCTGCCTCTTCGTAATCTCGAACCCTTGCTATCAGAGAAAACTTGTAGTGGACAGGGTGCTGCCCATGGAAACACAGGTGAGAGATGACCAAGGCCGTCACAGTGCGGCGGGGGGGCGGGGTAAGAGGTATGGCAAGGTGATGGGGAAACACCATCAGGATCGAGCAATAAAATATTTTGGGTAGGGGTGGGGTGTTTTCAAAGGTCTCTAAATTAACGTTCTTTATTGCCTCAAATATCTCCACACGTATGCTTGCTTTTCACATGGTTGCCATGCCTACCTCGGACTGTATTTTGTTTATCAGTAATCAGCTGGGAATGATTGGGTGACCATACTAACAGGCAAGCTATGGTGTGAAAACTGGGCTTTGCTTAATGTTTAATGTCTGCTATTTCAGTTTTATCCTCTAGCCATTTTCTGCAGGCTTGTGTGATATGTAAACATTTTTTTCTGTGATTTCTGTTAAACAGAATAAGGAAGCTATACATAGTTTGTAGAACTTCATCACTCGTTTGTAAAAAGGCTGTTGTGACGAGGCCAGAATTGCACAGGTTCACCTGGTCTGGTTTGGGAGCATGAAAATCATTGATGTGTCAGTCAGCTAGCCTACTGGTAGAAATGTGTCTGAAATAAACTTTCAATCAGTATCATACTTGTTTGCTTTTCAGTTATGAGTTGTTCGTTTAAGCATGCCTGAAATTGAACATTTAGCTTTTAACAGTAAACTTGAATAGTCAGACAAATTAAAATCCCATAAACATGTTTCCTCATCTGGTAGTTAAGCTAATAGCCTGGTCTTTTACATTTAGTCCAAAAAATAAGTACAAACTCTATATTTGTTTCATTACTAGTGTTTTACACTTAAAATGCCTTCAGACATCTTACTACTCCAAAAGCTTCCTGATATATCTGTAAGTTGACTGTGAGATTATGTTTGTTCACAGGGCATCATTGGCTGCCACCTCCGCAAGTCGTGTAGTGCTGTTTGTTTCTTTGTTTACCTGCTTCAGAAGGACACGGTGAATTGTTTCATTTCTGCAGTGAAGTTTCTTCTCAACGTAGCATGCCACAAGCTGGCTAAGAATGTGTTTTCTGGAAGTTCTCATTTGCTCATTAATCATCCTATATTATTTGCTTATCACGCCTTTCCAGGAGTGCTACATAATCAAACTTCCATAGCTACAGAGTTTGTTAATAATCACGTTCCGGAAAGCAATGTAATGTCCTCAGTGCCACCAAAACCTTGTCACCCCTCCTTGATTCACAACAAGCCAGCAGGCAGTGTGGCAGCAGTGGGCTGGTTCTTGGGTGACTTGGGCAGAGGGAATCACAAGCAGCCCTCCCATCTCCCCGTTTCCTGACCCTGTCCCTCTTCCCGGTAGTTGAGAGTGGACCAGAGCACCAGGAGCCCCCCCACGGCTCCGCGGGAGGAGCTGCTGGACCGGGAGGAGTTCAGCTACGAGCGTGCAGGTGCACAGGAGCGGCCCAGCGGACTGGCAGGACGGCGTGCGGAGCGGGACCGGCCCGACAGGGACAGCTACACAGTGGATGTTCATGCCAGTGACCTGCAGCTTCCACAAGCCCAACCCCTGCACCCCTGCCTTAGCTACAGGGCCTGGCTCTACAGCATCCTCATCGGGGTGAGGGGGGGGGCTACCTACAGAGCCTGGCTCTACA
>JAODLC010000065.1:15988289-16005589 GCA_026781145.1 Hippopotamyrus pictus
ATATAGCATATAAAGTATTGCTTTTAAGTGACCTGGGCAAAAGCCAGCCCACATGATGATTGAAATGAAAAAAAATGCACAACATTTTATGTTTAATTACCATGAGTACCATGAGAACTACTTCTACATTCATACCAGAATACAAAAATGAGCTGCTCCAAAAAAGAACAAGTCTTCTATTGTAGAGTTCATGGGACATGAAAATAATCATTACAAGATGGCCACTGCTGACATGGTGAAGCTCAGATGTGGCACTCCACAGAAAATAATTGTCCAGATCTGGGTTATTGAGTATAGAGTAGATCCTCGACCCTGTTACTAAGCAAATTTGAAAGTGTTGTGTTGCTGCCTTTCTCAGATAGAGGGAAGCAAGTGAGGAGATCACTCTACCATATCCACATTTTTAGCATTTCACTGTTCATTTTTAATAGGTCTCCTTTTTCTCCCTTGGTCCAGTTTTCCCTCAGATTAAGAATGCACTGTAATCGAAGCAGGGCGGCATGTCGGACTTTAACTAAGTGCTTCTCTGCCCCTCTTCTGCAGGTGGAGGTTCTGATGGTTATCAGCAGCGTTACGTCCCCCCTGCTCTTCTCTGCCTCCGGCTTCCTGTCCTGCAGCTTGCCGAGGTTCGTCGAGATCTTTCTACATGAGGTGCCCATCGCGAAGGTTAGCAATGCTATGCTACGGCAAGCGCCTGTCGCTCTGTACCTCGCAGATAATAAAAGCATGGCGACATCGCAATGCAAAAGAATTCCTATTGCGTTAAATAAAACAAAGCCAAAGGAATATAACAGTTATAATTTCTATAGCAACGATAACAACATATGTGTTCTTAGCCAGTGAAATATCTCATTTAGCAGTTGTGTGTGCGTGCGTGCGTGCGTGCGTGTGCCCCCCCGCAGCAGTCTTACGACGTCCTGCTGCTCATCCTGATGGTGCTGCTGCTGGTGCAGGCTGTGTTGACCCTGGCCACTGTGCTGCACTGCGCTGTTTACAAGACGCAGTTCCGCCTGGGGATGCCCGAGTGGGATGAACGCCCACAGCAGCCCTCACAGCAGGTACACGCACGCTCACATATTTTATTTAAAGAATTTGATTTTTTTTTCTCAGCATTGGAATGGTGACTGTGCGCAAGTGTGAGATTTTTAAGCTAGATCGATTATAATACCAATAAAGGGGGAGCAACAGGTGAAGTGGACTGATAACACTGAAGGGGAGTGTGTCTCTGTGTTAGAACTGTGATCAGAAGGAGGTTGATTCAAATCCTGTGGTTAGAGTGATTTGACTGTTGATCTTGAGCAAGGCCCTTAACCAGAATTACTCCCAGGCGTGGTTGTACATCGCTTTATGAATGGTATGTAGTTCAGTTTCACATGGCAAAAACCCAAACGGACTTCTCTTTTTCTCTCCATCAAACCCTGAAACACAGCAAAACACACCGAATGGGACTATGCATGAGTTTGACAAGGACAAAGCCTGGAAGGCGGTGGTGGTCCAAATGGCTCAGTGAAGTGAATGGTGGACGGAGGCCAGTGGATGGGGAGGGAATGGGTGGAGAAGGTGGAGTTATGCATTCGGAGAGCTGGAGAGAGGTGAGGAAAAGACGGTGTACCTACGTCTCTCTGGGGATTGGAACTCGCTTTAACAATCAGCTTACTTCAATGCATGGTCCGTAGCCCAGGCATCATAGTCACCTCCAGAGACACTAATTCTGCTGTGCATCACCTAGGCTGCTTTGAACTCTGTCACTCTGTCCGTCATGTAGTGTATATTTAGATTTTATATAAACGACTGTGTATATTAGCTAAGGTGGTTTATATATTAGTGTAGATTTTATTTCAGTATAAATACAATGTATTAAAATCCAGGATCACTTCTTGTTTCTTCTGTGGAAGTATGGGTCAAATAAAGCCAAGCTCAGAAACCCTGCAAAAAGTTCCTGAACCTCTCTGTTGATGCAAGGGATCAAATATGCTTATCATGGTTCTAATTTTGGATCATACTCAGATTTAATCTTTGCGGAGGTCAGAAATCTGCTTTTAAATATAGCCTCACAAAGAGCAGTGATTCATTGTTATACATATTTTGCTTGTTATGAATCAGAAGGAAAACAGCACTGATGTATAAATCATGCTGTCAGTAAGAAAAACGAATCCAATGCAAACATGAAAGCATTGAGGGATAGATACAAAGGTTGTGGTATTGGGTGGCAACCAGGGGGTCCAGCATGGACCCTGCTGTGAAACTCTAATGTAGCTGTACAAATGCGTAACATTATGTTATCCAAACAACCAAATATCTAAACGTAAGGTGAAAACACTGCATGTAACAAGGCTAAAGGGGTCACCATTCACTCATTTTAAAATGATGTTAATTTATTGGGAAACCTGGCTCTTTTTGCATGGTTTGAGGCTGCACAGATTAACAGACTGTTCCTCTGGGAGCTGTGGCTGTCTCACAGCTTTTATAGGCTAGGTTAAAGAACCAGAACATGCTCCAGAACCCCCCCCCCCCCAATCGTCTGACAGGTTGCCATTCCTGGAAAGGGAGGACCAGGAATGGCAACAAATTTTGGCTTGAAAAATTTCCAGTCTCTGGGGATATATACAGTATATGGCCAAAAGTTTGGGGATACCAGTTTGTCAAAAATCTCATACTAAAACTAAGGGTATTGATAGAAAAAATATATATGTTGGTCCATCATTGGTTGCTATAATAGCTACAATAATTTTCTGGGAAAGCATTCCATTAGATACTGGAACATTGCTGCAGGGATTTGTTGCTATTCAAGGATATTGAAGCCGAGATATCAGTTCAGATATCAGTGTATTGGGACGAACTCACAGACGATTACGTCGCCCACATAGCATAGAACTAATACTGTAATATTCTAGACAAGTTGTGATTGTTCAACTTCACCTAGCAGACATACATATGAGGTGATTGAGGTATTGATTGATTCTGTTTGTGTATGGACTAATCATCCCAAAATTCTAATACATCGTCCATGATTCATCCATAATATTATTCTGCCAAGGTTGAACTGCAGCAACATATTTTTCGCTGGTCACTTATATAATTTGTTTCTCAGAGAAAGAGTTAGGACACCTGTCTTCTCCTTCTCTGGGGAACAGGACACTTATCTCGTCTCTCCCAGGAAGAGAGAAAGCGTTGCCCAAGATGCTTTGTAACCACAAGCGCACACAGCCTCACCTCCCAATTTAGTATAAAGGAAGGGGGAACTCAGTACTGACTGGAGCTCAGCTGTGGGATAGAGCGCGTATCACTCAGCCCTTCTCAGGACTCACGTGTTGGTCTCCTGCCAGGACTGAAAGGGGCTCCCCAGTCTGTGTATGAAGGTGGGTGATGATAGCTCATCCAAGTGTGAATAGCTTTGCAACTGCTGATGCATTTTAACCATTAGAGGGACTATTTACCTATGCTTATGATATTTCCTAATTTTGTATCGCTTTGGACTACTTAATGTTTGTGGCATTTCATAATTTTCCCTTATATTCCATAATTTTGTAATCATTATTGGGATGACTTACTGTTGCTTATTTCATAACTTCATATCACTTTATAAAATATTTCTGAGCAAATGGAAGTGGTCCTGTTTGTTCCTTTGAAAGCCCTATATCCCTCTCTCATACTAAAACGTTTTGGCGTAATCGGCAGAATCTGAGGGGAAAAAGATATAGGACTAAGGAACAAATATGTTTGAAGTGCTCAGAGTGGGATGAGACGCAGTCTGCTGCATTAGCCCAGGAGATAAGGAAAGGTGGCGGGCCTGTTGCGTTGAGAAAAGCTGAGCCTGAGCAGGTATTGACATGCCTTAGAAAGGTTCCGGTGATTGCAAAGGATCCCGTGCTCTGCTGAGACGCATATGGACCCACTCCGTATAAATCAGTGGTGATGTCTATGGTAGGGAAACGAATAGGAGACGTGGCTCACAAGCTGAGGGAATTGGGGAATCTTGGGGATTGGGAAAAACCTGAAGAAGCTGATGTTGACAGGTGACACAGGGAACGAGCTCCATATATTGGAGCAGGAAGGACTGAGTAATTGCTATTGTAACAAGTGCACTCACTAAGAGAGCCTTGTCAATGTTTACTGCCACCACCTTTTTAATTTAACAATGCTGGGGAGGTCCAGCCAAATAAGAATGCCAGGGTAGAAGAAAAATCTTTTAAATATTCCACGGATTACAGCCCCATCCGGAGGGCTAACACACACCTCACCAGGAATGTTACGAATTCAGTCCCCAATCCACTCAAAATCAAGGTGTAGAGCACAGCAAGCTTACAGTAACAATACCTTTGTGTTTTTAGATCCAAATAAACCACAGCAAAGCTTAGTTCCACTAGTGCATTCCCCACACCAGGAGTGGGGAACCTGACCCATGGAGGGCTGGTGTGGGTGTGGGTTTTTTTTTCCAGATGGCCTCTCAATCAGCCAATAATAAAACAGTGGTTCTCAACTCCTGTCCTGAGGACCCACTGTTATTGGCCGATTGAGAGGCCATCCCAAAAACCCACACCGGCCCTCCATGGAACAGGGTCCCCACCCCTGCCCTACACGCACCAAACAGGAACAATCCCAGCCTATTTTCTAACCCTGCCCTCCTGCTCATAACCATAATCCACAGATAAAATTCATGCATCCACCCACACTCACATTCATCCCAAAAATACGTTAAAAAGCAGTTACTTCCCTGAAGAGAAGCACACCAGGCTCCCCCACGTTCTCCAGGGAAAGGGGGAATTAAAGTTCCTTAGCCGACGGGGCTTATCAGTCCTCTGCTCCTTGCTGCCAGCCTTTAAAACAAAACACTGTTCCTATCATTCTCTAAACACTTACCACCCCCCTATAACTAACCATCTTTGTTCGCGGCCGGTCTAAAAGCAGCGATGGACACACCGTGATCGTTCCCAAAACGCTGACAGCCATCCAAGTCCAAAGTTTCTCTGACAAAATCCCCTTTCATTACCACTGGCCGTTTTCCTCCCCCATCCCCAAGTAGGCGTCCTCTATAACCCCCCCCCCCCCCCAAATCCCAGTCATAGGTGTTCCTAATTAACATGCACACCCAGAGCCGTTCACTACACTATTCCCCCCTCCAACAGGACTCGTCCTCGAGTCACCGCATGTCATGACCCTTGGTCCAGGCAGGCAACAGTCTCTCTTGCCTCAGTTGAGGACCACCCCCTGTGTCAGCCAAAGTTCTTTGCACAGTCACAGCAGTAGGACCTCTAAATCCCACTTGCACAGCTGACTCTTCCCGCACTTCGCTCTCCGGGTCCTCCACACAGCTCGATGCTGCAGTATCCTCTGTTGCTTCTGGATCTTCTAACTGAGAACTGGCCATAGGAACCTTTGCTGATTGTTCATCTGCAGCTCCTTCTCTCTCTACCGCTCCTCCTCGGGAAGACCTGGACTGGAGGTACATCCAACTAGCAGGGGAGTGAACTACTGAAGATCCTGTGACACCTTTATCTTGCCTCCTCCACTCCTTCCACACAGCCCCAAGCCTGCAGGAAGATGAAGACACACAAGGTTTTAGTCGGCTGACATGAATAGTGTCCCCTCCCCCCCTTTTCTGAATGCACCCTATAGAGCACCTCAGATCCTGTCTTTAATCTTAAACAGTCCCTTAAATCGCCGCTGTAGCTTGGGACAAACACCCCTCATCCAGACCAACTCACCCACAGAATAAAACTGTGCTCTGAAATCACAACACTGTTTTTGTCTATGTGATGCCTCACTCTGGTGATTTTTCACAGCCTCCATCACAGTCGCTAATGTCTGAGACACACACTAGACATACTCTGAATCATGGGGAAAGATTAAAACCCATGTTCAACATGACATCCACCGGTAAAACCTTTTCTCGGGCAAACAAGACTTTATACGGGGTATATCCCGTACTGGTGTATACAATGCTTCGATATGCCAAACAGCAGTAAAGTGTCCCAATTCAACTGATTCTGATTAACAAACAGTGATAACATTGCTAAGAGTGTACAGTTAAATCTTTTGCAGTTTGGAGGACAGACTTGCGGGTCTCCCACCTGCTCACCAAAAAGTTGGTAGCCTCTAACACATCCACATTCACATGCAACTTACCCGCCGAGTACAATTTATTAATTGAAACTGGCCAACTGTTCAATCCACCGAGCTAGGTGACCCTCCAACCCCTGAAAACTGTTCAGCCAATGCAGCGAGTTATCGTCAGTCCTCAACAGAAATTCTCCAAGACATAATGTTGAAAATGCTTCATAAAGATGACCAAACTTAGGAGCTCTTTTTTTTTTGTAGCATGCCTCGGCAGTGCCTTAGTTAAAGCCCGACTTGCATGAGCTACCACTCTCACCTCCCTCAGTTTCCTGAGAAAGCACCGTGCCTATGCCAACATCACTAGCATCTGTGTCCAACACAAACTGTTTACCCGGATCTGGGTAAGCTAGCACTGGGGGATGTAATTAAGCATGCTTTTAGGGTTAAAAAGGTTGTCACAGAACTCCGCTTAAATCTCTGCCCTTTCTTTGTCAACTGGTGGAGTGGCCGATCAATCTCTGAAAACCTCCTATAAGAGACCAAACCCACAAAACTGCACACCTCAGTCTGGTTTCTAGGTACTGGCCATTCTTGGACCACCTTAAATTTTTGCAGGGTCAGCTCTACTTCCCTCATCTGAAAACTATCCAGTGCATCGTCAATACGTGGCAATGGATAAGCGTCTTTGCGGGTGACCTCATTTAGCTTGTGATAATCAACACAAAGCCACAACCCCACATCCGTCTTTTGCACAGGCACAATCGGTGCTGCCCATGTTTTTCAGCCATCCTGTAGCCCATCAGCCTCCAATATTTGCTTTATCTGGTCATCCACTTCTCTTTGTAAATGTAAAGGGACTCTGAGCTGGCATTTTAATAGGCCGGGCCTCCCCAGTATCAATCGTGTGCATTGCCAGCTGCGTTCTGCCCAAATCAGCCTCTCCCATGCTGAAAACGTCTGCACATCGATGTAACATTGCCTGGACTGCACAAGATTCTGCTAAATCGAGTCCCTTTTTATCCAAGCCTAGATGTTGGAAAGGTTCCTCACCTTTCCACCACTGCTCAGGCCCCCCACCCTCTGTGTGGACAGCTGTCTGACCCACTTCAATGTCTGTAACCAATGAACCCACTTTCATTCCCCGCCGAAGCTTACTCATCTTTGGTCACGTTAATCACTCTTACAGGTACAGCACCTTTGGTTACACAACAGGCAACGCGTGCCACCAAAACATCATGTTGGCTGGCTAGTAATGATGCAGATTCCAGCATCCCCACTAAGGGGTAGCCAGAAACCACTTTGACTGTCCCCGGGATGACCACCTCACTCCGTGGGGGGACCGTAACATCAGTACTCAGGGTCACTACCCAGGGCTGTTTACTAGAGGCATGTGCCACTAGAGGCATGTGCCACTAGAGGCACCATCTTCCCCATTACCTGGCAACATTGCCCCTTTAAATCAATCACTGCCCCATATTGGGTTAAAAACATCACTTCCCAATAACAGATCCCACATATCCCCATCAGTTACTAAAAAATCCACCCCCAAGGCTAAAGACTCAAATTAGCACACAGTGCACCATTTACCCAAGATTAAGCTCAGCCCCATTCGCTACAGCCACGTACCCCTGTATCCCCCCCTGTGGCAGACTACCAAAAACTCCTTGGCACTACTGAAACCTGAGCCCCTGTATCAACCAATAAATATGCCTCAATCCCCCCCGCAACCCTAGCACATACATACAGCCCATGGCCACACAGACTCACCATTGGAGGGGTTTCTACCTCAAGGCCTTCATCCATCGGGGCGGGCACACGCCCTAGCTTGCCTGCCAGTGTTAATTTTGACAGCAGTTTCATTTAGTTTTAGGCAGTCTTTTGACTAAAATGTAATTTAGTTTCAGTCAACTAAACATCATAAGTGTCAAGGACTCGGGCAGGTTTGGAGCACGGCCATGGCATGACACAGGCAGAAAGGTGGACAACCCACTTGCGGGTCCAAGGACAAAAACGGGGTTTATTAAATGAACTAAAAGACACAAGAAAACAGTAACAAAACAAAGGACCATGAGGGGTCAAAAGTAAATGGGGAATAAACAAGACTAATAACAGGGTAGGGTAAGGTAAGGTAAGGTAAGGTAAGGTAAGGTAAGGTAAGGTAAGGTAAGGTAAGGTAAGGTAAGGTAAGGTAAGGTAAATGCACATCCAACACTGAGGCTCTCAAACAAAACATTCACAAACCACTGGGGAATAGAACAGAAGCAGGGACTTAAATACTGAAACTAAAACTGGGTAACAAGCCTAACACAGGACAGGTGAGACTAATTAAAAGACTGGGAAAACAGGTCACAGGTGAAACTAATTATCTCAGGGAACTGAACAGGGAAACTAAGAACTTGACTAAGGAACAGGGAAACAGAAACTAACACTGGGGAATAATAGACAGTTAGAAACACAAGCACGGGCATGAAGAATTTAACCAAAACCAAATATAAAACAGAAGACACAGGAACTAGAAAAACTCATACAATGAAACTAGGGAACAAAATACAAAAACAGGAGGCGGGATTTGAACACGGGACAGAAGGGTTCACAGACCACCACATGCTCAACAAATAAGGGAGCAGGGGAAAACACAAAGACTGACAACACGAGAGACGGGAGGACCGGCAGCAACTGCTGGGCAAACGGGGAAGGGACAGAGTGGGACAACAGGGGCTGACCCTGACAATGAGATTACAGTCGACTAAAACTACAGCTGATTTAGTCGACTAAAATTAAAAGTGCAAAGTATAATGTTTAAAGTTTCCGTTCGATTTCTGAAAGTCATTACTGTATGTTCACCAAGATGAAATGAAACCAAAGTTAAGGAATGGTGTTAAGGTCTGACTGTGCGGTACACAAATACACAGATTTCACTTTGAAACAGAAACATGTTTATTTACCCGGAAACTGAGTACTGTAAAATCAGTAGTGCCATTAGTGTAAAAATAAAATCACTTCAAAGAAAAATTGCATAGGATATAATGCCACCAGGCCTGCGCTCTTTGAATATTAAAATAGAAATATTAAAACAAATATTTGTAGACGTAGTTTATTGGTGATATCATGTTTGTTGAAGTTTCCACTTTTTAACAACTGTATAATGTAATGTTATTTGTTATATAGATCAACTCGGGTGAAACAAAAAATGTACGATTCCAGGGTTGCCAAATCTCAAGGATCTGAATGAAACTCACACTTTCAGACTCATGCAGGAAATCTTACACCAAATTTATATTATACCATTATAAACCTAAAATTTGCTATGTCAAAAGTATATTTACATGGTTAAATACAAAAGCAGATTATTTACAACAGGGGTAGCTTATCCGTAAAGGCCCGGTGTCTATGCAGGTTTTTGGGATAACCTGTAGGTCAGCTGTTCAAACCCAGGTGTGAGGACTCTTCAGCCAATCAGTCCTCTAATTAGTAATCTAATTATGGAGTTGCAGCGAAAACCTGCATACACACCGGCCCTTTGCGGATAAGATTGGCCACCCCTGATTTACAAGGTAAGAACTGTTACATATGTGTGCAGACATCTCCAATTGAAAATCTCCATGCCCCGGATGTTTGAATAACAAAACAAAACATATTGGTTGATAAATCATGCTTCAGAAGATATGCTTACAGCAGCGCAGTGACGCACTCTACATTCCGGTATAGTAATATCATTGCAGGATCAAGCTAAACTGTTAAATGAATCGCTGCGATTAATGTGAGATGGCTAAAGACCATGAGCGTAACACTACTTCATTGGTTATGCAGACCATTGTGGTCAGAGGGAAATTGATAGCTTTGGGAAAAACTATTGAATCCACAGCTCAGAATGCCTGGTGGAGCATATTTGAAGGATGGTCCACAAAGGCCCGACGCTTCCTGGGCATGATCATACATCCTGTATTAATACTTTTAATTGTTGTCACATTATAAGCTATATGGGACACCTGCTTACTGTATATATCTATATCCACAGGTTATATCTTAAACATTTTGCACAAAAGATATATTGGTGAATCATGGCGAGGGACTGAATATATTGGGATGAACTTGCGGACGATTACGTCGCCCACATAGCATAGAACTAATACTGTAATATTCTGGACAAGTTGTGATTGTTCAACTTTACCTAGCAGACATACATATGAGGTGATTGAGGTATTGATTGATTCTGTTTGTGTATGGACTAATCATCCCGAAATTCTAATACATCGTCCATGATTCATCCATAATATTATTCTGCCAAGGTTGAACTGCATCAACATATTTTTCACTGGTCACTTATATGACTTTTTTCTCACAAATAATTTGTTTCTCAGAGAAAGAGTTAGGACACCTGTCTTCTCTTTCTCTGGGGAACAGGACGCTTATCTTGTCTCCCAGGAGAGAAGGGAAAGTGTTGCTGAAAAAGTTGCTTTGGACTAATCAATGTTTGTAGCATTTCATAATTTTTCCTTATTATATTCCACAATTTTGTAATTATTGGGATGACTTACTATTTCTTATTATATTTCATAACTTTTATCACTTTTAATAAAATATTTCTGAGCAAACCCAAGCATGCCTGTTTGTTCCTTCGAAAGCCCTATATCCCCATCTCATACTAAAACAGCATGTAAAAAGGCTAAAGAGGTCACCATTCACTCTTTTGAAAATGATGTTAATTTATTGGGAAACATGGCTCTTTTTGCATGGTTTGAGGCTGCACAGATTAACAGACTGTTCCTCTGGGGGCTGTGGCAGTCTCACAGCTTTTATCGGCTAGGTTAAAGAACCAGAACATGCTCCAGAACCCCATTCTGCTCTGACAGGTTGCCATTCCTGGCAAGGGAGGATCAGGAATGGCATCAAGTTTCAGCTTGAAAAATTTCAGTCTCTGGGGATATATACAGTATATGGCCAAAAGTTTGGGGATACCAGTTTGTCAAAAATCTCATACTAAAACTAAGGGTATTGATATAAAAAATATATATGTTGGTCCATCTTTTGTTGCTATAATAGTTACAATAATTTTGCTATAATTTTGTATCTAATTTTCCATTAGATACTGGAACATTGCTGCAAGGATTTGCTGCTATTCAAGTTGGGTATTGAAGCTGAGATATCAGTTCCCTTTCTTTGAGCTTCTGTGGCCGACCACTTTGCAATTAAACTTGCTCGCAGTGGTTTTGACCTTCACAATCACTTCACTTGCTATTGATCATGACGGCTCAACCTATCAAGGTAGAAATGTGGTGAATTAACTTATTTGAAAGATGGTATCCGTGAAGTAGAAAGTCATTCACCTCTTACGTACAACCATCCATTCTTTGGCTAATGGTTGCTGTAGATTTCATGCATGTTTGCTTAATCTGCATAAGCACGGTATCTGTATTAATCTGTATCAGCACTTGGTGTGGTTTAATTAGCTCATTCGTATAGTTACTAATGGGGTCCCCATACCTTTGGCCATATAGTGAATATTGCAAGGGGGCAAATAACTTTCAATAAGTAAAATAATAAAAAAAAAAAACATCTTTATTTTTAATTTTTAAAATTTTTTATTGGACAGAATGCGTACAAACATAACCAAACAAGTAATCTGTCAGAAGTAGACTGTCGAAACATATTAGATAAAAATCACATATAAACTGTTAATGCAAAATACAAACCCTAATACAATTTGTCTTGTTTCCCTGGTTTGAGTCTAAAGAATATCCTACCCTAACACAGTGAGGTACCTATGGCATTGAGGACTGGAAGAAACTCTTCTCATTTTCCAATTGTTCACGAAAGATTGAATTAGCTAGGTGTTTATCTATTTTACGCTGATGTCCATCCAGAAGAGACTTGAAGCGCTTTGATGGGTCATATCCCTCATTGTCTCTCTTGAAAGAATAGTATGCGTTGGTCTGTGTTATGCTTAGATTCTGTCCCAGATAAGCCCAAAGCCTGGCACATGGTAGCAAAGCCACTGCAAAGTATATTGGTTTGTATCTCTGCATCACCTCATGGTAAGTGTTCACATAGGAGACGATTGCCAGCCGAGGATGGATGATTGTCTGGTTCTGCACAGAGGAAATCGGGCGATGTTAGAATTAATCACAAATAATCAAGAATCAATAAAGTGTAAGTTACTTAATACAATTCAATGAACAGCCAATGATGATCAATGATCAAGCCAAAGACAGAAGTGTCTTACCTCTAATGCATACACGTTAAATAAAGAATTTGTGTATGCCTGGTAACTCTTAAATCGATTTGCAAAGAATAGTCTGAGGTCCTGTGGCATTCCCTCCTTCATGCTCATCTTTTGCAGCATGTTTGTGACGTTCCTCAGGTAGTACAGATCCTGCACAATGAACGTCAAGTAGAGCTCTGCTGGAAGGCTTCCATCCTGCATCCTCTGTAAAAACTTAGTCTGCAGTGTGTCGGTAACAATATCGAAGTTCATCTTCCACAAATCCTCATAAAGGCTGGAGCCCTTTTCAGTGTCTAAAAAAGAGCATGGTTGTAAAGATTAGCACTCCTTGCCTTTAGAGTTCACAAAGAATCATTAAACATCAATCAAATGAAACATCATAGGATACTTGGTTATCAGTACAAAAAAACCATTTATGATTGGTAAAGAATTCGAGAAAAAAAGTATTTTGAAAAATAGGTGGTTTACTTACATTGTTCTGATGTCCTCTTGGCATGAGGGGATGCAAGAATGCAACTTTATGGAAAAAAAAAAATATTTTATATATATATATATATATATATAAGTAATTTAAGGTATAAATCAGTTCATTTAAAATGCATTTATATAAGTGTGAGAATGTTAAGGCATAAACATATTTAAAATTGTGCTGAGATAGTTATCATTACAATAAAACAATTACAACACACAACAACTACAAAAATAAAAATTACAAATCAAGTTATTTTAACTGCAGAAATCCATTAGTAAATAAAATGGTCATTATGAAAGTAACGTTAACAGTATAGATTTATAGTTTGAGGAAATAAGTTGTTTCAGAATTTAATTTCATTAGACAGCTTCATTGTTATACATAATTCAGACACCAAATGAATTAATTGCATGTTTTGTACTATGAGAGGAAATTGGATGTTATGGAGAAAACCCACAAAAACATAAAGGGAACATACAAGAGACCTGGGGTAGGTAGGACTCGAACCCACAACCTAGCTACTTAGTCACCCTGTCAAAATAAAGAAGCTGCTAAAGCAGGGGTCACCAACCTTTCTGAAACTGAGAGCTACTCCATGGGTACTGAGCCATACAAAGGGCTACCAATTTGGAACGCTCTTCTAAACTTATCTAAACTTCATGTATAATAAACCATGTTGGTGACCCCTTCAGTAAGGGCCTGTCTATTCCACTAACAGCAGTAGCAGCAACACTGCAATAATACAGAAACATCAATCTTACCAGATGCAGAAAAAGCTGAAGATCAGCAAAGACTTCATGCTGATGTCAGGTTTGTGATATGTTAATGTACTTTAAGTGTCTGTGATTTCATTGTCTTTCTCTCTGACTCTGGGTTTGTATTTATAGTGTAACAGTTACATATCCTTCATTACAAAACAACATCCTGGAACATGCAGCAACTGTTTTCCCCACATATTACAACTGCCACTCGTAATTCATTTCTACACATAAATGTCTAAATATTTCTACATTTATTTTGCCAGAGTAACCTTATTAAGTAGCATATAGCCATTGCTTTAATTTTTCTTTTTGTATCTATATTAGTGTATGTAGGGGATTAGGTGTTGTGGAGCAGGATGAAGCTAGATAAGTGAACCTGGTTTCTAGTAATTAAAATGCATGTGTGACTTTGCCCTGTGATGACAAGTGCATCAGTCCATTGCAGGGCACCTGCTCACAAACACTGTGAGTTATATATTCATTTCTTTTTTAATCAGACTTACATTTATGTACGCACAGGCCTGGACTGGCCATCTGCCATAACGGACATTTTTTTCATTGGGCCAATGGGTTTGTGGGCTAGAAAATTCATTGTGGAAGACCCTTCCATCCCCCAGATTTGTAATTCCAGTCCAGCCCTGTATACAGATATCCACTTAGCCATCCAAGATTGGAAATGAAAAGCTTGACTCTGCCAAACACTGACAAATACATTTTTAGCATAGAATAGGAACAAAGACGTATTATTTATTTGAAGAATGTATAGTCAGGCTGAATCCTCCAACCTCCTCTTCTATCAGCAACTTATGTGAAACAGTAATTCAATTACTTATACTCCTGGAAGGTCAACAAAGCACAGTTTGTACCAGTGTCTCTACATCATTCATAACCACTGATCCAGTGGGTGTCACACACCAACCCTTCCGCTCAGTGCTAAGATTTTTACATAAAGGAGTAAAACCAATGGCAAAATTGCAGTTTCATCACAGTTACTTCATCAGCTGATTCATGCACCTGCTTCTCAGGACTCACTCAATACCGGGAAGCCCACTTTGATTTCAGTCCAAGAAAACACCATCTCCAGCTTCTGGTAGCACTTGGCAGGTCGGGGTCATTCTTCATTTGGAGAATAAGATTTCTGTAGCATCTAGTGATGAGATGGGTGCCATGTCATATGACCAAGGGCAGTGTGCGGTTCTGCTGGTTAGGATGCTGTGTTAGTGATCAGAAGGTTGCTGGATGCAGTGATGTTACTATTGGGCCTTTGAGCAAGGCCCTTAACCCCAATTGCACGAAGGACACTGTCTAATCCTTCTCACTTATACGTTCCTTTGGGCAAGAACATCTGATACATAAGAAAATATAAATGTGTATCTGTGTGACAGTTGCCACCTTCATGTTACCTACATTTTCCACACTACACTGCCCTTTGTCTACATCCATGATGTTCTAGGAAAATAAAATATAATTTGTTACTTTTCTGTTATCTCTTATGATAAACATGATTCTCACTAATAATATCAATATCATAAGCATCATGCCATAACATAATTACGAGGCACCATTGAATCCAAACACATCTGTTTGGGTCTAACCAGCAAAGTGACAAGAATGACATTTAGTGCCAAGTTTAGTGTAGAGAGATGAGACTTAAGTCTGATCAGACATACATCCATAAGTATTTTAATATACTACTTTAGGAAAACCTGAGAGAAGTGATGTTATATTTGGTACCAAGACTTCGAAGTGTGCTTCAGGTAATCAGGGCTGTATCATCTGGATCCAATGACATAATTAATGATGTTTGAAGCCTCATGTGTGAAGTCCCACCCAAATAGTTTACGAAATGTGTTGAATCTGAAGAGTACTGAATCAAACAGAAATGCCTCACTTGTTGGTTTGTATTGAGGAGAGGACTGTGGATTCTGAGTACATACAGTAGTGTTAATATGGAGCCAGCTGCAAAAAGGACATTTTTATCAGTTTCGAAAAAATTCCAAACAAATATTTCTGACAATATGGTAGGTGAATTTTATTTGATATCCAGCCATTGCCATTTACATAGGCTAGTATAAAATGTCTCATGTGTTAATGTGAAATGCTAATCATACAATGTGTAATCTCATCTTATTCCACAGGTACCAATAAATATTGTTCCTGAATAAAAATTCTTGACCTTTCTCTTCCAGCATAGTTTGCCTTATAACACCCACACTGCCCTCTCAGTTAACACAAGCACTGTTCTCAGATCTGCATTCTGTTTGCAGTAGCAGCATTAACATCTCTCTGCCGATTTTCATATCCCTGTGCCCAGTTATGTACATTCATGCTCCAAACTATCCAATGACAACTGTCTGTCACAATTGGTATACAAGATCATATCAGACACATACAGTATGCTAGTGCACAGAATTAGGGGATCATAAGTGTTAGAGTGTGTGGTTTCAAAACAGCAATGACAAAGAAACACTGAGTTGTTTTCTCCATTTACATTTGCTCCTACATAATAACATTTTTAATAAAAACTATATTTATTATCCCCAATTCTATCCACTACACACAGAAAGTGGTGACAGTTCATGTTCTGTATTGCTTATGTTGTAAAGGGAGCAAGATGAAGGAGACAGGAGCATTAATCAAGGTAAAGGGTTTATTCTGAATCAATAGGAAGGAAAGCAAAGGGATCGCAGGGGAGCACAGGACTGGGAAGCATTTATAACATGGACTAACAAGGAAGCATAGAGAGCAGGGTACTGTCAGGAACAGTCTGCATCTTACCCCATTCTGTATGTTGTAACCCTGCATTCTGGATTTATGATAACTGTGTTGTAATTATTATTTGGTAACATTTTTCCTTAACTGCAAGTTCATAATGGCTTTATAATGCATTTGTAAAACATTCAGTGTACCTTCATAATGGATTCGCAATGCATCCTTAGAATATTCATAAGCAACATGGAAGTATACCTTAACATCCTAACGTACCTTAACAGCTTTAATAACATTTATTAACAAACATTATACAATTATAATGTCAACAAAAATGTTTGTTATTATTGTGTATTAAAGCTGTTAATGTATGTTTGGATGTTAAGGTATTCTTCCATTCTGCTTATGAATGCTTTATGTATGCATTATGAAGGTGCACTGAATGTTCTATGAGTGTATAATGAAAGCTTTATGAAAGTGCAGTTAAGGGAATTGTTTTAACTTAAAGGTATTATTTTATAGTGCCGTAGTCTATAATTTCATGTAATATGTATAAATTGTAATACAATGTAATACTAATTTTCTCCATTTATGAAATAGCTTTTTTTGTATGCCAAATTATCTGTGTTTGTTTATACATATACATCACAATACTGTGTTCAGACATAATCATTGACTAATTGTTTACAGATGCTGTTTGGAAATCTTTCTCTGTTGCATTTGTCCATTAATAAAATACTTAGAAAAACTTAAAAAACAAAAATGTAAAATACAATTCATAGAGTATGGGAACAAACTAGGAATTAAACAATGCCAAAACTGGGAACTGTCGGGAAAATGGGATGGCCAGCAACACCTACTGGTCAAACAGGAAAATGACATACAGAATGGGGCAAGATGGACCGCTTCTGATATATTTATTTTATTCTTTGTTGTTTCCTGTCATATACCTTTTGACCAACAGATATCCTCAGTGTTCACTTGAAGCTTTGAGTATGAACCTACAGTAAAACCGGTCTAAGTCGACACTCGCGGGACCAGCTTAAAAGTGACGACTTAGAGAATTGACGAGATACAC
>JAODLC010000065.1:16014372-16068373 GCA_026781145.1 Hippopotamyrus pictus
TGCGACCTCTCACCCGGCTGCACAAACTGGAACCGCCTCCGTGACGACACACCTTTGCCCTTATTGGCTGAAGTTTACTTACACGCATGACATTTGTGTTGTAGGCAGTTCTGATGTGTAATCTGCTATTTTACCCGAATATCACGTAAAGCAGTGAAAACTGGTTTTCAGTTAATTTACCTGTTAAAATAATGTTTAAATAAATTACATAAATGCTCTAATAGTACACATAAGTTAGTGGTTTATTTATTGTTAGTTACTGTCATGTTGCGCTGCTTTATTTGGTTAATCGTCCAGTCTGTGAAGAAGGCATTCAGGTAAGAATTGCATTGTAGTATGACTCATTTCCTGGCGGGTACAATTTATATTAGGTCAGCGTTCACGGTTCGACTTCTGATATTCAGATCGAGTACCAGGTCAAACTGGTTTGTTCGACTTTCAAGAAATTCGAGTTCTAGTGAGTTCGAGAACCGAGGTATCACTGTATATATAGTGGGATGCTGAGAGGCTCTGTGGGTGAGGACTGATCAGAAGATGAGCAGTTCAGATCATTCAGCAGAATGATTCCCCTATTGGCACAAGACCCTTAACCCCAATTGCTCCAGGGACTGACTTTCTGTCGTACAGTACCAGTCAAAAGTTTGGACACATCTACCCATAGAAAGGTTTATTTGTACTATTCTTAACATGTTATAAAGACATCAAAACTATAAAATAACATGTATGGAATTATGCACTGACCCAAAAAAATGTTGGTGTGGGGAGGGGGCAGCCCTGGGGGTGGGAATTCACAAAGTTGCCGATTTAACCCCTGGGTCGACAGAGTGGTCCCACCAAATGGGCCTTGAGCAAGGCCATTAACCCTTCTCTTTGCATCAGTGTAATGAGGTGGGATACCTCCTGGGATGCCTGTCCTGAAGGTGTTCCCACATATGTGAGCCCTCACTGGCTGCTTTTCCTTCACTCTCTGGTCAAACTCCTCCAAAAACATTTCTACTGTAAGGACAGGTGCCAGGTCATGTGATGCAACACTCTCTCCTTTGTAGGCGGCTTGGCGTTTCTAAACTTGACTGGTACTGTACATTGCTTTGGATGAAAGTGTCTGCTGAATAAAAATAAATGTAAATATAATTCTCATTTGTTGCCTGTAGGTGCTTACTCATTCAATAATTCAGTTTTCAGTTAGTTTTTTAATTAGTACTTCTAAAAAAGAAACTTCGAACTTCATCTTGCAATTGTTTTTACATTTAACCACTCATACAGCTAATCCAGCTAAAGTTTGACTGAACACTTAGTGGTTGTTGGTTTTCCTCCCTGGGCAGTGGGTCCGCGAGGAATCCCCCGACGTACTGTGCTTGCAGGAGACCAAGTGTTCAGAGAAGGCCCTTCCTCAAGACATCACCTCCATGCCTGAGTTCCCCCATAAGTACTGGGCTGGTTCTGAGGATAAGGAGGGCTACAGTGGGGTGGCTATGCTTTGCAAAACCAAGCCCCTAAACGTTACCTTTGGCATTGGTGAATACTTGACACCATTTTTCTTGCTTTTGTATAATTTCTAGTCCTATACATCATTATCTCGAAGTTCTCTTTGCCAAGTCCTCACTTCCCTCCCTGTCCTACTGCAGGCAAAGAAGAGCATGACAAGGAAGGGAGAGTGATTACGGCAGAGTTCCCCACCTTCTACCTGGTCACGGCCTATGTGCCGAACGCTGGCAGGGGCCTTGTGCGACTTGACTACCGCAAGACCTGGGATGTGGACTTCCGGGCCTACCTGAGCGGGCTGGATGAGAAAAAACCCCTGGTCCTCTGTGGTGACCTGAACGTGGCTCACCAGGAGATCGACCTGAAGAACCCCAAGGGTAACCGCAAGAATGCTGGGTTCACCGCTGAAGAGCGCGAGGGGTTCACTCAGCTGCTCTCCGCCGGCTTTGTTGACAGCTTCCGGGAGCTGTACCCAGAGCAGGCCAATGCCTACACCTTCTGGACCTACATGATGAATTCCCGCTCCAAGAACGTGGGCTGGCGGCTGGACTACTTTGTGCTCTCCAGCAAGCTGATGTCGGCACTGTGTGACAGCAAGATTCGTAATTCGGCGATGGGCAGTGACCACTGCCCAATCACCCTCCACCTTGCCGTGTAGCTCGCCTGCCTCTTTGGCTGGTTCGTCCCATCTCGTTATCTTTTACAAGCTGAAAAAGATAGGCAAACCATTTTGGCCTTATCCTGCATAGCTCACTAGAACCTCAGGCCCTTCGATGTTCCCTTTTTCCCCTTATCCATGCTAACGGCAGCCATACTGTTTTTTGTTTCGAAAACAAATAAAACAAATGAAATTTTGTTCTGTGTTTCTGAATAAAGTTTACGTTTTTAACAAAAGCAATGTTTTGGTGCATTTTGTGTGCATGTACTTGTGTATATTCCTAGGTAGATATGAGGGGAAATCACCGTGAAGTCATAAGTAATATCCGCCTAAGACCCAAGAAAAAATATATAATTTTTTTTAACATAAATTGAGTGTTTGGTTGGTAAAATGCACATTGCCATTCGTGATGTCATTCTCTTAAAGCCCTAACTGTCCTCTCTTACAAACAACAGGACTTAATATAGTGGTATGCATAGTATTAAAGATACGAGCAAAAACATAATGTTCTCTAAAGAGGACAAGATTAAATTGCTGGATTTCAGGAAAATACACCTTATTTAACTAAACAGATCACATCATGTAAAAATGATACATGATCAAATAAACGATATCACTATATAAGTGTTTAATTAATGCAAGTGCATTCAATGTGCATTTGGACTTGCATGCTCCCCTGTGTTTATATGTACTGCCATGGGATGTCTTGGCTTTAGTCTGCCTTCCATAAATGTGGGGTTTAGTGACTCAATGCATGAGATTATGCTCTGTGATAGACTGGCCCTCTGAATAGGCTCCAAAATCAGCAAGCTATGTGGGAAAGGAAACGGAAATTGATATTCACATTTAATCTCTGTTTCTGTGCCTCATGGCCAGGTTATTTCACTTGCTGAATTTTAAATACATGTTTTAACATTACCCTTTCTGAGATTTAAGTAGCATAAGTAGGTAAATGGAGAGAACTTAATGATTATGCTATATGTTAATGTGTGATGGTGTGTTTTCATGGTATACCCTGAGCACTGCTGTTAGTGTGAACCAGCCCCTGCGGAAGGCTTTTAAGGCTCAAGGCAAAAGCTTTGCTTGCTGCCAGGTGTACAATAGTATCATGAAAGTCTTATACTTGAGTACTTGAGTGCTTCCTGAAAACCATAGTGCTAAATAAACACATCAATAAATATTTCAGCCAAAAAAAGGAAGTAATTGGAATATGACACCACATAGCATTTCTACATGTAAGTGCATTTGAGGTAGGAGCTTGGGGGGTGGTAAAGTGTCACCTCGAATATATGCATCAACAAATTGAGGGTCTTCTTTAGGAGGGTTTGCATGTAGGGAGCAGGGGGGGGGGTTGCATGCAGTGTTTTGTGCTCGTGTTGTATAAAACAGCAAATAATTGGAAAGTACTTAGACCACATTTACAGGCAGTAAATGCCTAGCATCTTGCTGGTGAATGTGCAGTCTATTGAAAAGAAACTGCGCGACTTAAAGGGTGGGATGAGGTACCAGCAGGAGATAACAGACTGCAACATTGTATGCTTGACCAAACTATGCCAGACTCTCTCAGTTCTCAACTGGACTATACTACCTGCTCAGTTGCTTTCTGTTTTCCACAAAGACAGAATAGATGAATCCAGCTAATCTAAAGGAGGTTGTGTGTGAATCATTGTGAACAACAACTGGTGCGACAGCAAGAATGTTACAAGCCTTCCTCACTCTTGCTCTGCTGACTGAAACAGCTAATAATAAAATGCTGACCATTCTATCCTCCATGGGATTTCTATTCAGTGTTCTTCATTTCTGTTTATATTCCGCCACATGTGAATAGGGATATTGCAGCATTTGAGCTGTACGAAATTCTCAACAGTCAATTTATGATCAGTCTGTGTTATATATACTGTAGTGATGATGACAGCAATCATTATTATGATTATTATTGTTTTATTATCATTAGGATTATTATTAATGCTATTATTATGTTATCATTTATGTTGGTTTAAAATTATAATCATGTTATGTATTCTTGATCACTGTTATTGTTAATAATATAGTTGTTATTATAACTGTTTTTGAGTTTTGAGTATAACTGTTTGTAATATAGTGGTTCTTAGAATCAATGTGATGTTTTGATATGTGTTTTATGTTGCATGTTTGTAAGTGTGTTTAAAAAAAAAGGAAGTACTCAGTCAACAAACTGGCAACTTGTATTTGGCTGTCATTGTGACTGGGGACTTTAACAAGGTAAATCTGAAAAGAGTAATCACCAGACTTTTACCTGCATGTTGAATGTCCAATGAAAAGGAGAAAGAACACTTGATCACTGCTATTCGCTTCTTTCATTTTGAAGAACGGACCCTGCTTCCATTTTCCAAATATCAAAGAGAGTAGAGAGGAAGGTCATGCACTGGACGGCCTAATCAGAGGCAGTCCTACAAGACACACTGGATGCTGTCTACTGGGACATGTTCTGGTGCAGTAACCAATAAATGCTGTTATAAAAAGCAGCCTTCAGGTTTATTGTCAAGCTGCTGGAGTAGATCATGCTAAAAGTTAACATTAAGATATTTCCTAAACAGAAGCCTTGGGTGGACAATACAATTCGCAAAGTGTTGAACGCATTGCCGCCTATAATGTGGGATTTAAAAGCTGCTTCATACAAGCTACAGTTTGCGGTGAAGGAAGCAAAAAAGACGGTACGGGAAGAAGGTAAAACCAGTTTGAGCAATCTGATTCGAAACGCGTGTGGCAGAGTCTTTGGACAATCACAGACTTTAAAGGGCACCCCCACGTTGCAGCAAACATGACCACAGTGGTAATGAACAAACTGAACACCTTCTATGCGCACTTTGAGGCAAACCACAACATTATTGCTAACCAACAGATCAGCGAACGGAATACAGGGACTACAGTGACATTATTGGAAAGCAAAGTGAGAAGGGCGCTGAAGTTCTTACCAGGAAGACAGCAGGACCAGATGGTATTCCTGGACGGGTTCTGAAAGCTTGCACAGACCAAACTAGCTGCAGTGCTCACGACCATATTTAATTCATCACTTTCCCAAGCCAAAGTACCAACTTGTTTAAAAAATACCACCATCATCCCCAAGAAACCCAGCCCATCTTGTCCCAGTGACTATCACCCGGCTGCACTTACTTCAACAGTGAAGTGATTAATTGTCATTGTCGACACACCACGGCACAATTACGAAATGTGTCCTCTGTGTTTAACCCATATGTGACATAGCAGGGGGCAGCTGATTCAGCACCCAGGGAGCAGTTCTTGGGGGCAGTACTTTGCTCCAAATACCTCAATAGTACTTTGGCGGTCGCGGATACAAACCAGGCATCTTTCAGTTACAAGTACATTTTCCTAACCAATAGGTAGCCCACCAGTAATGAAGTGCTTTATGAGACTGGTCAAAGATCACAAAGTTCCACACTGCCTATCACATTGCACCCACTACAATTTCCTTACTGCAAACAGATCCACAGACGATGCAGCAGCTCTTATCCTGCACACTGCTCTACACCACTTGAGTAACAGGAAGGGGAACTACGTGTGGTTCCTTTTCATTGATTGAAGTTAACAAAATAATCCCTAATAAGTTCCATGGCAAATTCAAAGGCTTGGGACTGAGCATCACTCTATGCAACTGGGTCTTGGACTTTGTGACAGGAAGACCCCAGGTTGTCCGAGTAACCGGGCACAAATCAACCAGCATCACCCTCAACACAGGAACTCCCCAAGGTTGTGCGCTGAGCCCCCTGCTGTACTCCCTTTACACATACTTTTATCACTCCATATAATAATCGCACATCATTTTACTAATGTTAAACACTACTCTCTGTTTTAATTGTCTGTTTTGCAGTATTTTTTATTGAGTGTTATTTCTATTGTTCTCATTTAAATTTATTCTTATTTAAAAAGTAGGTGAAAAAGCATTTCCCTACACACTAATTCAGTGCATGTGGCAAAAAAATTTTTAAACTCAAATACGCAACATGTCTGCCTTTTTTAAGAGATCAGTATATTAAAAAATTACAGCCTGCAGTCCAGCAGCATTGGTTCATGGGATGCATGTCCTGTTTAAAAATTAAAAATGCTAAACAAAATCCAAGATGTATTAACCTGGCTGTCACCCGGGGCAGACATAAGTGTAAGTGGCCACCTAGGGCTGCCAAAAGCAAGAGACCCCATGAAGACAAAATTTCCAAAAGTTACCTTTATGGATATAACATAATGTGAACATTTAAATCATAGCAACGTGTCTGATTGTAGTACTTTTAGTGACAGTTCCCCCACCCCCTTCCCCCATCTAGGCTGTAGTGGACTACCCAGGTTTCTCTCCACATTAAAGCCCAGTGACAGTGGTAGTCAGTTCAAGTTTCACTGCCAAGCAAACTGCAAAAAGTAGCCTAACAGAAAAAGAAAATGGTGCAAAGATACAAGACTAACATTTTTTCTCCTTTGTCTTTGATACTAATAGTAGACACATTGTGATAAGGCATGGAGAGAACACAATTAAACGAACAAATCAAAAATTCAAGACTAATGTTCAGGGGTGGAGGAAGGCACAGCAGCCAAGGGGCTTGGCTCTTCTGAGCAGCATTTCCTGTGTATTCTTCCTTGTTTTATTTTGTTTGGCACTTGAAGTTGTCAAGTGCAAAAAAAAGTGATTTGAAGGAATCAGCAGTATTCACCATTAGAACAATGAACAAATTCAAGGAGCAGTTTAAAAAAAATCGATATTTATTTCAGCAATCAGCCAAATCATCTGTTGTCCTGTGGAGCGGGTCGTTTGATAGTTTTTTTCTTCACCACTACTGGCACCTCATATCAAGCCTGCTGCACAGGCTTGTCTTTTGATAATACTTACAACTGTGCAGGGACATGATTTCTGAGGAGGATGTTTCTGAGCACTCTTGGCAGGATGAAGATTGTTCAAAATCTGACAGTTCAGCTTCCAGTGTGGTTTACAAGTGTGTACAGTAATACTTGTTAACCAGGTCCAGAGATAATAGAGTATAACATTCAATCAGAGGATTAACCATCAATCAATATATGTACAAATTCAGTTTACTATTTGATATTGGTAAACTAGTATTTGACACATTTATTTAAGCTTGTAACTGTTAATGTTAATTTTTCTTTTACTTCTGTGGTTAATAGATTTGTCTTTTAAAGATTCATTTGTGGTCATATGAAACAAAAAAAATGATTATACCATAGAAGATGCTTCTGACTGTGTTGATGTTAGCATCACCTGGCCACTTAGAACTCATGATATTCAGATTGAGTACAGTAGTACAGTGCTAACCATGTGGTACAAATAGAAAAGGAAAAGGACAGTAGAACGCTGTACTGCAGAAATACAGATACTCTTCTAGTTGCAGAAATGTTCGGTCAATAGAGGCTATTTCCAATCCATATCAGTGGAATGAACTGTGCAGCAATGGAGACTGGGAAGACATTTATGAAGGTGGTCGTCCCTCTCCTGAAGGAGGGATTTGGCTCCATCAATGAACTGGCCTTCATGCTTCTTGAAATGGACAAAGACCTTATAGGGAAAGCAGATGACAAATACAATGAAAACATGCACATGGTTTCAAAGGCAAAGTTGAACTTTGAGCGGTCAGAATTAGCAATGAGTTGTGAATGAATGTTATGAGAATTTAACAGTTAAGAGAGGGCAGCTAAAAAATCAAAAGAAGGATTGTGAAACATGATTTGGGAACCTGGAAACTTAGCAAAAGGATTAGACAGATATGATGCATAAAGCTGAACATCAATCCTGGAATCTTCCAAAGAATCTCTCACTAGCCAAACAAAGAAAAATGCAGGAAGCTGAAAATGTAATAAACACTGGAGGTGGGCTCATGGCTATCCCTATTATTGGATGGGTGGCTGGAAAGTGCTTATAATGGTGATTAATGCCAGAACAATGCATTTCCACATTACAGCTATGCTGCTGATCGCTCACGGTGCAATTGTCTAATAATAAAAGTGAGTCAGGATCTAATTTATGCAAAATAATCCAATTCAGGAAATATTTTTGCAAACAATAATAACAAGTAACCTATGTAGGGGTGTAAAACGTTGGCTGCAAAGTGATTCGATTCAATTACGATTATTAAGGGAATGATTCAATGCATCAGAAATATTTCATTTCAGTTTGATTAATTGATAATACTGATATCCTGAATAAAACCCTATTTTATGAAAAAAAAATCACAAATATCACCATGGGAACTTAATTACACACTGTTAATGAAATACAAAGAAAGAAGTATCTTGGAACATTATTTTTATGGTATTGCACAGGGAGAACAAAGCAGAGAACTCTTCTAAGTAGTGAATAAGCCAATGAAATCTCTCATCCTCTACTATGAAAAAGGCTGATCATCCAATGAAATCATCTCCATCACTTCAGTAGTTTTGTCTTTATCTGTGATGCTGCTAATGTTGAATATATATTAAGTTTAAATATAAGCCAGCAATATCGGCCAAGACTGACATCGGATGAATGCTGATATCTAAAGCTTTAATACTGGTAAATATCAACCAATACCAATATGTTAGGCAATATATCATGCATCTCTAAGGTTAATATTACTGTTTAATTAGGTAACTAGTTAGCTGCCTCAGAGTCTTAACCATTGCTACCTTAGCTTGTAAAAATAGCAATTTTTTTGCGCTAGAAAAGATAGCCATTTTCCAAATTCATGGTAACACAAAGATTATCTTAACCATTAGAGACAATACTTTTATGTTTAAAGGAGGGTTTTAACCCCAAAAATGAATTGTGATGTCACAGTTGAATTACCACCTTAACATTTGATTCATCATGATGCATCGAAGCATCTTTACATGCGTAACCTATAGATATAATGCAACACAATAAAATTTCTCTGCTTCATAACCATGTATTTTCTACCCAAAAAAGAAACACCTGTTATTTTTGTAAATAGGAAAAGATCAAATAAGTCAAAAGTATTTCTTTTTCTGCAGGGGGTCTCATAATGAGTGATGGCCAGGCAGATTTAGAGAATGCCAGGCTCACTGCGAGTGAGGCAGAGGGGAGGGGAGCGCATCAACATGTTTTATGCCCTGAGGGAAGTAGAAAATGACCTCCAGGAGGTGTCCAGGCAGCATACTGCCATAGCAGAGGTCCAGAGCAACCTGAGACGGGCCATCAATGTGCTGGGCACGCTGGCAGGGAGGGCCAAAGGAGTACAGCTACCGACCCCGCGTTCCGTGCCGCTGAATCTAGTGGTGAAAATCCTGCTGGAACTCCTGAAGGTCACAGGTGACACAGCCGGGTGATAGGGACATGAAGGCCCTCACCGCCTGGCTACATGAAAATCACATCAGACTCAAAGCTTCGCCGATTCATCCAATTTCTAACATGCTTAGTAAAAAAAGCAAATGTCTTTAGGTGTCTTTAGAAAAAAAATTGTTATTGCTAGCTGAAAACAATGTGCCTCAGTGTAATATGGATTGTAACTATATTTTAAGGAATGTTATATTAATATGATTAAATTTTCATTGATACAATTATGACTATAATCCTTCTCTATATCATCCTACACCTTCAGTTTTTACCCTTAATATACATTTTTTTTTCCTTACATTTATGTCCTTTTTGTGATTATTTTGCTGTCAGAAGAAATTTCTACAGTTCAGAGTGGTGACACAAGACATGCACTCAGTAATGTAAGCATGTATGCTTGTCTTCATTAATGTTTTTTTTTTTTTTGAAAACTCTGCCTTGTAAATTCCTTATCTGTAGTCCAAAAGTAAGAGCTTAGAAGTCATGGTGAGGAGGAACTGTTGCAAAGTTAAACCCAAGCGAAGGCCTGTCTGTACTAGCAGAAGATGCCTGTCTGTGCCTGTATATATTTGTACCACAGATACACAAATGTCAGCATCTGCTGCAGCTCCTATACACGCTTAGTAATTCTTTTCACAGTGCATTCAAAAACTAATTACATATAATAATGACAATGACGTGACAATAATAATAACACTAATAACAATAACAACAACAATAACAATAGGAGTGAGACAACAGTATTATGCACTGAGCCACCTCATGCAACAAGCATGCCTTGTTTACTATGCTAAACCAAACTGACTTTCTTCACTTAGTACTACATTTTCAAACCAGAGACCCAGAGAAATTAGAAATGACCTTTTACCTTTTTGTTCATAAAAGTTATACTTTACAGAGCTTCAAACTTAATGATATACTTGACAGTAAAGTTAGCTAACACTACTCAACTGTTACAGGAGTCAGTATCAAAATACCGGACAGTCCCAATGTGTGAACAGAGGACAACTGATCCTTACATGACATTTATTAAATGTTTCATGGCTTTTAAATATTGCTTAGATAAAATAAACAGGCAAAATGCTTATTTTCTCCTTGCTGTTACTGGGGGTCTGTCTTAGGTGTCTGTGTGATCAAGTTAAGAAGAAAGTCATTTCTGCTTCTGTGGGTAACAACTATGCTGGAGCAGGAGTATTCCACATTGTCCTTTGCTGTCAGTGGGTCTCGGCATTGACTCTCCGTAGCTTCCTCCTTTATTTACGTCAAGAGGGATGTCTTAAGCAGCGATGGTAACTGTCAGATAGCACTTCCACGCAAACGTGTTTTACGTGAATCAGGATGCTGAAACTCATTCAAGATGTGTCACTCTGGGGCCACTTCCCCTTTGGTCTTTTTCATTATTCTGCAGCAACCTTTTGACAGAAAGAACTGCATACAATATGTCAAAACAAATCATCAATTTACCTTTCTTGACTTTAAAAACAGGCCCAAAGGATCCAAAGCCTCACATTAAGTAATTAAGGAAAAAAAACTTTGTTTTGTACATATACACTTTCACCCATTACATCAGCTCTTTGGCATACACTCAGGACTGAACAAGACTGTCTTCACTGTGGTAGTACTCAGGTCTGGTCTTGTCTTGGAATTGAAAGCATTTCTACTCAGTCTTGATTCGTTCTTGGACTATAGCGTCTATGCTTCTTATAGTAAGAAGCAATACTGATTTTTTTTCACAGTGATAAAATTATATATTTCTCCTCATACTCTCAAAATAACAACACACATTAATAAAACATAAATTCATAGCTCAACTTTTTTTTTATTTGTCCCATGCAGTATTAAGTGAAATGCTTAGTCTGGCTGGTTTCTCAACTCATAAAATTAGAGAAGTTATCAAAAAATATACAGAATATAATACAACACATTAAATATACAATTATAGAAATATCCAAAAAGAATAACAAAAGTACAAATAGCATACAACTCTGTGTAATAGTGGGTGCAAATATGCAAGGGTAGGTGAGTTTGCAAAATGCAAGTGGAGGTGATAAAGGAGTGGGATTGATTAGAGGAGAGAGCAAGTGAGTATGTGTGTGTGCTGTGCTGGTTATCCATTTTATGTGCTGTTGTAGAGAAGTCTTCTTGTTTGTGCATAAAAGCTTCTTCTGAATTGTTTAGCCCGGGCTTTGAGGTAGCAGAGGTGTCTGTCTGACCTCAACAGTCTGAGCAGTTTATGTGTCACGATCAGCACAGGGAAGAAGGCGAAGGAAGCCGTGGCTATGGACAAAGGACTTTATTCACGGGGTAACACACTTTAGAACACACATAACGTTAATGATCGGACTGGAGAAACAAACTGAAACGTGGACTAAATACATTGAACTAATGGCAGCAACAGGAAACAGCTGGTGAACACGGGGAATCCACACGAGGTAGATGAGGGGGCATGGCACACGGGAGGATCGGACAAGCGAGGCATGACATTATGTATGGGATGGGTGGAGTCTCTAGTAATCCTGAGGGCCCAGACTCTGCAACTTGCGCAGTATATGCCTGTGACACTATCAATAAAAATAAAACTAATCTATTCTTTAACTCGATTGTATTGGCTGTATACTGATGTTATTTTAATGAAATTAAGCTTTATTTGCCAAGTACGCAAGTACAGCGGAATACTTGTTTTCACATATCCCACCCCGCTCACACACATACAGTTGAGCAAAACTGCAGGGCCAGACCATTTTTCCAGCGCCCCTAGAACATTTTGGAGGGGAGTTAAGGGCCATGCTCATGGGCTCAACTGAGGTGTGACTATTCTGCCAATATCAGATCACAGGTACAGAGTCTTAACCCAGTGAGACACACGCATGAAAAGATGGTCCAAGATGTCAGTTCACTCAGTCATTTTTTTCGATTTTGCTACTTTAATAACCAACAGAGTCGCTTATTTTATGCTATCGTCCCATATAAAATATTGTGTCCTGTCTTGAACCAATACAGAACGCCATTTGTCCCATATTTTAATATCTGGACTGAGGGATTGTCCCCCCCCAGCTCAGCAATGTTGTTGTCAGGGGGTGGCATTCCTGTTTTTTTTTTAAAGATTAAAAGTGACATCCCTAATCATAAAAGCTTTATCTGCAAAACAAATTTAAAGAAAAACATAGTGCAGAATTAAGGTTCTGCTAAACACTTATCACTGAAATGGCTTGTACTACATCTAATGTCTGGAGGCACAAAGAAAAAAAATGTATCTCTTGACAATGTTTACGACCATGTATAAATAATACGATTTAATTTTAAAATATTATCAAGGGTGCCAATGATAGTAAATAAGTATAAGTAAAGCCACGGTCTCGAAAATGGACTTAGTTTTTTCTGGTCTCAGTCTCAACTCAATCTTGCCTCCCTCAAAGTCTCAGTCTTGACTCAGCCTCAACCCTGTCAAAGTCTTGACTAACCTTTAAGGCCTCTTTCTTGGATGGAACTTGATATCGGTGGTCTCATCCCTATCACTAACTGTAATTACCTCAAATGCTCAGTGAGAACATCAAAGATTTGTTCAGCCGAAGGAGACAGTAAGCTCTTTGGAATCATGACTGATTAGAACCTTCCCAGCAGTAAAGAAGGCCTCTCTCTAGAACTTAAGAAGGCCTCTTTCTAACAATGAAGATGGCCTCTGTACAGTAATGCCGAAAGCCTCTCCTCAGCAATGAAGATGACCATGTAAGAACAACTGCATTAACATCAAGTCCAGACACGTTTCAATGGCATATGATTTGTGGTATTGCACATGTATAACAGTGGGCAGGGAATGTTGGTAGGAACAGGAGTGGAAGACTTTTACACATGATGACTGATACGTCTGCAGCTACTTTCAGCTACTCACCTCAGGGACTGAGATGGAGGTTAGCTCACATTATAGCAGGCTGAAGATTAGGAATACAGCTCATTTATCAAGAGAGTTAATGTAAGTGACCATACATAGATAATGTACATGCATGAAATAGATCCTCTCTATTACTCTTACTGGCTAGATACTCTTACTGGCTGTTTAAAACTAGGGGTGGGGTGAACTTGAGAATATGGGAATTGTGTTGAAGCATTATACCCATATTATTATTTTTATGCTTATAATTTTGCATTCATAGAGTTCAGTGGAGGGGCTCTGTGGGTAGAACTGTAGCCTCATAAAATCAGGATTGTGATTTCAATTCCTGCCCCCATTCTGTATGTAGTTTCCAGTTTCATGTTCCCTAGCCAGAGTGTGTGTGTATGTGTGTGGATTATGTTTTTATGAAACCTGTTTTTTTATGTTGTGGGGACCATTTTTCAGGTCCCCACAAAGATCTACGAATAATCAAAAAACTAAGTTTTGTATTTTGTTTGATTACTTATGATTAAGGTTGGGAGTGGGTAGGGGTTAAGGTCATTGTGTTGGGATTAAAGTTTTCCCCATGGAAATGAATGGAGAGTCCCCACAAAGACATAATTACAAACCTGTGTCTGTGCGTGTCTGTTCTTTGTGGTAGACTGGTGGACTTATTTTGCACCAAACTCCAAAAATTGTATAAAACATATTGGCGCCCAAGACTTAATATTTGGTAGCAGGCTTCCAGTTACCCTAAATGTACTGGAATTTTAGACTGGTCTTTTGAATACTTTTCAAGGTGTATTTAGATCAGGACTCAGTACTGGCCACTTCAAAATAGTGTGGCTTGAAACCATTTCTGGGTGCTTTCTGAAGTGTTCTTTGGGTATTTGTCCTGCTCAAAGACCTATGACAGAAACCAAGCTTTTTGACGATGGGCCCTATAATGTACTCCAAGGTGCCTTGGCAATCTTTGTATTTCATGATGCCAGACAGGCAGTGCCAGATGCAGCATAAGAACCCCAAAACATCTGTGAACCTTTTCCATGTTTGACTGTAGGGATACTGTTCTTTTCTTCTTTTTGTTTTCTGTCAACATAAAGATGATGTGCTTTAGCAAAAACCTCGGTAACACTTAAAACACTCATGTATAATGCATTTAGGGTTGCCCAAATTGTCTGGGACATCCCGAAATATGGGTGATTTTGATTCGTCCCTTCAGTGAATCAAAATCACCCATAATTTGGGACAGTTGGCAATAATAATAATGCATTCATGAAGTATTATAAATACGACTAAAACTATTTATAAAAAAGGCAAACATTGTAGCCATATTCATTATGCATTATGAATGCTCTTTGAAACCTTTGTTACCACTTTACGATAAGGCTCCCTTTTGCTACTTGTAAATGTTAGTAACTCATTAATAAAAAGAAAACTGTTATAACTGTGTTATAATCGTGTGGCATTCCTGTTTTTTTTTTTTTTTAAGATTAAAAGTGATCAACACTTTTGAGAGATAAATGGTTCATTATCTGGAAAAAACTCCCGAGATGTCAATATTTTTGGCCACAACTTAATATAAGTAAGTTCCAGGATGTATAGGAATCACAGTACAGACAGTTCTTTAAACTGCAGGAATAATTGTTATAATAACAATTCTTATAATAATGTGTCCCATAAGCAATGGATCCAGAACATAGTTATGAAGAACTTTGCATACCGAACTAATCCAGTGTGAATGAAATTGAATGAAATGCATAATAAATCTCATTTTAGTAGACATTAAAACAACACGTTCGAAGGTATTTTGAGTTGTTTCTGAGCTGACTGCAGAGAAAACCTCATCCAGCAGCCTTGGCCACAGGCCCACAAAGAAGCCAGAGCTGGACCAGGGAAAGCTGCAGTTAAAGCCTTATTGAAGGTATATCAGTAACTAATCAGCAAATACAGAGTGAATGGAGGGGTGCTTTCCTTTGAGACAGTACCTTTAAGCTGAAGGCTATCCATCATTGCACCTAAGCACTTCTCGAACAAAACATGTCAATTTTGCTTGAGTGAATTCTTCCTGTGGAATTTCTAACCTTATTGTACCTGAATGCTTCCTGTAAAGGACATTCCCATTCATGATTCCTGGGGGAGCTCTACTCCTGTCTCATTTTTACACTGAAGCATCTCCAGTTGCATCACCTTGGCAAAAACATTTCGCTTTTTATGCTTGTTTAAAATAGAACTTAAAAGGGTGATTTTGAGTTTGTGAAAAGTTAAAATTCTGCTCTTTATGCATTCAAATTTTAAAAGGGACATTTCATTTTGCCCATAATAAAACAAAATATAAATGATAGTTAATAAATGATAGTTTCAAACATTATTTCAGTAGGACAATTCTATTCATATTAATGTTTCCAATTTGTAGCAGCATAACCTACTGAATGTATGGAATGACATGGATATTCATAACCATGACCTCTGTGACATTTATGACTGTTAATCATAAATCAGACATGTCCCTGCATAAATACTGGCCATACAGATGAGTGGCTGCCATGAGGACTCTCTTCCATGAAAATTAGCTTTTTATTTTGGTGTTTTCATGAGAGGGTTTTGTGGAAATGCTTTTAAGAAATATAGTTATACAGACATGCTTGTTTTTCAGTGGATTGTGGGCTGTATGCTTGAATTTGGCCTCCATTCTGCAAGTATGAATTTACATGTGGGTTTTCTTCAGTTACTCAGCAGGGTCTGTCAAGAAGAGCAGAAAAGTAGAGCTAGGGAATGTTTTTTCTGGCTAAAAATATTAAACCCACTCCCTCACTTTTGCCTCAGGCTCATACACACACCGATTCCAGCTAAAACTAGAATCTCAGCTCCCCCTGCGTCTTTATACAAATAGTTTATGAGAAAAGGAAGTATAGTACAGTAATTGCCTGGGATTTCCTGTTCTCTTTTGTAGGTCAGTAGGTTAGGACGTTGTGCCCTTATCGGAAAGTCATAAGTTCAAATCCAGGGCTCCAAGTGAGCTGGCAACTAAATAAGTAAATGTGATCTTGAGGAAAAACATTGTTTGCTTATGATTAAAGGGTGTCCTGCATTTTTTCTCGAAGTTTTTACAGTGTATGGCAAATAGTATTCAACCGATGCGTGGTGCAAGGGCTACATCTGCAGCTAGGCTCAGGTCTAAATGGGCCTGTAGCTGATGTGAATGAGAAAACACATCATTGGTGCCTTCAAAAGCATTCAACCATCCGCACATACAGTACAGGGTCATGGAAGGGCACTGACTACAGGCGCAGGGGAACACCCTGGAGAGGATGCCAGGCTATCACAGGGCCCACATGCGATGAGCAAGTGAGAGATACTAGATTCCCTGAGTGCATGCCATTGAACTCCAGAAAAAAACCCACGCAGACATGAGTAAAAAAAGTAAACTCCACATGCAAAGAGTAGGACTGGAATTCAAACTCCCAATCGTGGAGGTATGAGGCAATACTGTGATTGTGCCACTGCCTTTAGAAGTAATCTCCCCTTTAAATTTCTAAGAGCAGTCAGTGCTTTGGAGCGAGGAACACCAGAATGGGAGCCAAGCCTTCTCTAATTGCTTTTTGTCCCATCTGGAAAGCCTGTTTGGCCAAGTCCATACATCCACATTCTGAAGCGTTGCTACAAAGGAAAACTACCACAAGTGTGTAGACACAGACACTAAAGCCAGAGAAGAAATCCATAATGCAGAAGATACGAGGCTGCCATGCTACCTGCTTAGCCATTACGTGTGTCATCCCATGTAATTTTAGACATTCCTAGTATGCTGGAAATGCAGTGTGCATCCGGTTATATATGTAAGTTTTTGAGTGTGTGGGGCCTCATAATTGTCTTGCTACCTGAGAATATTTTATTCATCCATCCATCCATCCATCCATCCATCCATCCATCCATATTCCAATTGCTTATACAGAACAGGGTTGCTATACCATGTCCTCATTCATCTAGGCTGTCAGTTTGATTTCTGCCTCACTTTTGTGGAGCTGTTCTTCACACCCTTGAGTGCCTCTGGAAATTTGGTGGAAGGATTATCTCAGATTTATAGTTAGGCCTAATGTATAATTTGCATTACAATGAGGCAGAATGATTAATCTGGTTTACACAATTTGTTTTCTCTGTGAGTATGTTAATATTTCATGAGTATATTAAATATTCTAAATGGTGACATACACTGCATTTTAATGGGTCCTTCATCCCTTATTTAAATTCATTCCTGATGTTCTCTTGAGGCAGTTCTGAGATCTGGAATTAGATTTCATATACTTTATTTGTCTTATCCAGAGTTATGTAATATCCAGAGTTATGGCGAAATTGTACTGCTCTACCTATCAAAACTGTGCAAAAAGACTGTGAGCGCTTGGGTGAGCTTACTGATCAATATCTCCATAATAAAAGTGTATCGTGGTCTTCTTGATGTAATAAGCGGTAATATATAAGTGGAAGTAGAGGAGATGTTTCTGAACTCTTCAAAGATTGTGGAAAAAACGTATATTAAACAATATTTAACCATTAGCAATGATTACCAAGGAATATGGTCCTGCATTATAATTTGCTTACAACACAAGCTGGACTTTTACCGATACAGATGTTTGATGCGCATGAATTTGCATATTTAAATATTTTACTTTTACACTTACAGTAGTACAGTGGTACCTCGGTTCTCGAACTTAATCCGTTCCGGACTCCGGATCGAATCCTAAAAAGTTCGATTTCCGACAGAATTTTTCCCATAAGAAATAATGGAAAACCAATTAATTGGTTCCTGGCCCCCCAAAATTACACCTAAATATGCTTTTATTTTTTTTTTATCCCAACATTACCTCTGTCCTGCCCCAATCATCCGCTCCTTCCGTGTGCCACGGCCCCTCGTTAACCCTGTGTGGAATCCCCGTGTGATCAGCTGTTTCTGGTTGTTGTCATTAGTCCTCTGTATTATGTCCGCATTTCAGTTTGTTTCCCCAGTCTGGTCATTGGGTGCGTTCGACTTGCTTACAGCGCTGGCTTAAAGCAACGCCTTCTGATCCTGACGTAATACATTACGGTTAGATGCATTGCGACCTCTCAACCGGCTGCACAAACTGGAACCGCCTCCGTGACGACACACCATTGCCCTTATTGGCTGAAGAGTTTAGTCACACGCATGACGTTTGTGTCCCAGGCAGTTCAGTAATACATGCTATTTCTCCCGAATATCACGTAATGCAGTGAGAACTGGTTTTCAGTTAATTTACCTGGTAAAATTAAGTTTAAATAAATGACATAAATGCTCTAATAGTACACGTATGGTAGTAGTTTATTTACTGTTAGTTACTGTAATGTTGTGCTGCTTTATTTGGTTAATTGTCCAGTCCGTGAAGAAGCCATTCAAGTAAGAATTGCATAGTAGTATGACTCATTTCCTGGCGCGTACAATTTATATTAGGTCAGCGTTCACGGTTCTACTTCTGATATTCAGATCGAGTTGTAGGTCAAACTGGTTTGTTCGACTTTCAAGAAATTCGAGTTTTAGTGAGTTCGAGAACTGAGGTACCACTGTATTTTCTTTTCATGTTTAGTCCCATCAAATTTTAGAAGTCAAAATCTATGTTTTTAAAAAGTATTCATTCATTTTGTACAGTTAAGTACAAAACACCAACTCCCCCCCATAGTCAATTTACTTTAATGATAATAATTATTGATAATTTATTGATCCCCGTGGGGAAATTGTCTTTATGCCTTCTTCAACTTGCTCTATTTTGTAGAGTAAGTTGTCTTCAAAGGGCAGCCACCTGTAGCAGCACCCAGGGAGCTGGGGGTTAAGGGCCTTGCTCAAAGACCCGCAGACGTGGCGTGATGTTCTATTGTGGCAACAGAAGACCCCCAATCCCACCTATTTACTCTTTGTGAGGATTTGAGAATTTGCCCCTGGGGATTAATAAAGTGTCACTATTCCATTCTGACTAATGTTTTACAGTGGAGTGCATGTGTTTGCATTCACATCAACCCTGTGTGCAAATGTTGTGTGAATTTCAAAGCAAGAAGTTTTGCCATAGAGTGGCATGGTGGTGCAGTGGTTTATAGTATCACCTCATGCATCAGGGACCTGAGTTGAAGTCTCTGCCAGGGTTCCATGTCTGTGGAGTTTGCATGTTCTCCCCGTGTCCTAGTGGTGTTTCTTCTGGGTGCTCTGCTACCTCCCTCACAATCTAAAAACATGCTGAGCCTACTTGTAGTTGGCAAACTGCCTATAGGGGCGCCCCCTGTGATGGGTTGGTGCCCCATTCTCGGTTGTTCCCTGTCTTGTGCCTGTAGGCTCCTCGATAGGCTCTGGACCCTCTGTGACCCTGAATAGAATAAGTGGTTTGAGAAAATGGATGGATGAAAGTTCTACCACCACCTGGTCAGAAAATGAATAGCAGAACTACAGACTTTCAGGACATTGCACATCATTCACAGGTGTCAGGGAGCTGCTGTCAATTTACAAGAGATTCCTGGAGAGGTGGGATGTTGCGTAACAAATACGCATTTACGTGATACTGTGCCACTTGAAGTTTTTTATTTTTAATGCTTATACAGATACTAGCCTCATTTGCTTTGCTGTATTTTTCATTAAGCACCTACGCATGTTATTTGAAAGTAGTGTTGCGTGCTGGACTATATGCACAGCTGATCCTCATCTAGTCACCAGATCAATGTGTCACATCCACATCAAAGTCACAATATGCTGGTTCTATAATGTAGTGATGTTAGTGCAGACATCGAGTGAGAGAATGATTTCAATCACTTTCATAATTAGGAGGCAATTCCAAGGAATGGGAAAGTAATCATACTTTCTTAATACAAAAAACCGTTTTCTACAAATCACATGTCATATAACTGATCACAGAAAAAATAGCAGATAAACAGTCATATATCTGTAAAGCATTGTAAGCAAATTTCACTGTAGTACACTCCATGACATGTCATCAAAAATACTACACTGGATATTTTAATCTAATTAGCTTGTTATCACAGATCAATTTAGTAACATCAGTGAACGTTCCATCAAAGCCAAATTTCCAGTAAAAAGTAAATTGCAGGATAGCTGGAGTGAAATTGTGACTCTTTTATTTTCTTGTACACAAATGCATTTAGTTGAACATTAGAACTAAAACACGACCACGTCCTGTATTTACACATTCTTTTGTTTTGTACAATGTATGCGGTCTTAAATAAAATAGTAAAATACACTTTAGGTTAATTAAATGCATCTCATCCAATAGAAGCAAGAGGTTTATGCAACAGCACTAACCAGGACCTGCACTGAACACTGTTGACAGGTCTAACTCTCAAGATAAAATAAATATGATCAAGCATGTAACTTCTATCAGGAGAAACTAGCACACACCACATTTAATAAAGTCTACTGGATAAGAGCTCCATACTGACAGTTTAATCATTTGTATTTGATGGTTTTATTTTAAATAACATGGGTAAGGTCACTACACTCTGCAACACCATGGCAATGTCCAGCAATAACCTCTGACGTGCATCTTGGCTTTCAAGTGGTCAAAACTTTTGTATAGATGCTATGATGAAATTTTTTAGCTAAATTGTGAAATAGATTTTATGCTATTTGCTTGTAAGACTCACCTATTTTAAAGCTAATTTTCTTTGTTATATGTAAATTCAGTATCTAGTATTCCAGCCCATGGTGATAATTGTAATATAATATATTGAGCAAAAAAGGTGCTCCATTTGTAAGTATGCTGCTGGTCTTCTGATAGGAGGATGAATTATTTAAATATTTTATTTTAATATTGTTATCTGGACTTTTAACAGGCAATATAGTATAACCCATTGTTGCACTACATCCATTGCGACATGTAGTCCATAAAGTATTGACCTCTATCTGGAAAATTACAATTTGTTTTACGTTAATCACTCTGTTACACATCAGCAGTGCTATCAGGTCAATTGTGCTGCCAACTCCTGGCCACCAGGTGGCAGCAACCCATGAGGAGGAAGCCATGAGGCTCAAAGGTGTCGTTTTATGCTATACAATAAACAAATCACTGAGAAGGTAATGATTGAGGGAACTTGAACAATATTTGTAATAAATGCCATGTTAATATGCATAATCCTAAATGTATTATTGGGAATAATCTGTGGCATGTAGTGCTCAGAAAACCATAAAAAATAAAATAAAAATAATAATAATAATAAAAGAAAACTTCAATGATTGTTCAAGCTATTACAATTTAGTATCATTTTGATGTCATTTGTACATCACTGTCACTGTATTTCATAAAAACAACACTGTTTGTGCATGATGTATGATTATTGTTAATACTCATCAGTAAAAACACGGCAGGATGTGTGGTACTTCATCACCTTAACCAGGATCACCAATATAGATACCACTCTGAAATGTTTATTCAATACTCATCTACTTTTTGCATTAATTTTCTGCCATGGTTGCCTGGTTACTGTTCTTTGCACTTTAGGGCTGCAAACAGCAGCTTCACCCCGGTAGGTGGTGTGTAGTTCGTTATATTTCAGAAATTATCATGTAGTGTAAGTTGCAGTTTTATATAAACTAAATTTGGGAAACAGACAGTCACAGAAATCAATTCTACATTGCATTTTGCCTTTGGACCCGTAACATGAATATCTTCAATAAACAGCAAATTGCATAAATAAGTTGAGTTTAACAATAAGGTAATTTTCTCATAACAAGGCCATCCTATAATAAAGTAACATAAAATAAGTTAACATAATCTTGTCTAATAATCTTATCTATAACTGTAGTACACTTAAATAGCTGCTGTCATCTAGACAAGATGATGGCCGCAAATAATAATAACAATTAAGCCACAGAAGCCAGAGGGCTCAATTTAAAGATCTATCCCACTGTTCATTAATGGCTATTGTTGTGTACTCCACAGGGGGGAGCCCTCTACAGGTAAGATGAAAGAAAGGACATACCAAAGGAAGACACTTCTAAACATTAACAAAATATTTTTTTAGCTTCTTGTGAAGGTCACTTGAGTTTTAATGTATGAAAAACGTGGTGGCAACAAGGTAAGGTTGACTACAGATTCTCATAGATAATGCATTTTCTCTAGAATATTTTTACTTTGTGTTTTATTCCTCTAAGGTGGTATTGCATAATGCAATTTGTATAGGTTTAGCTCCAGTTTCTGTTACAAAAAAATTGAATTATCAATCCAATTTAATGATGTCTGCACATAGTACATTTTAATTTAATACTTAATACAATGAGTTATGATCAAAATGACGTGATGGTGTCAAATGCGAAACGACATGCAAATAAAAAAATATTGCATTGTTAGTAACATTATTTCCATTTAGGTACATTTTTAGGCTCTCAATCAGTTTGCGGTCATGTGACCACCCATGTGCTACTTCTTGCTTATAGTAACCAGGTACATAGTTACAGGACAATTACATAAAAATATGCCGTGTGTAGCGCTGACACAGAACAGGCTACCTGCTTCAAAAGTCTTAATTTGGAATTTTTCATAAAAAAAAATTTGAAATCTAAATCTGATACCCAAGCACATCTAAACCACTCCACGAAGTTAATAGTACATAGTAAAGGGTATTTTGTAATATGTCAGTTTCATAAAGTTTTTTTTATGTGTCCATTCCAGAACAAGAAGTATGATTAGCCTCAAAGTATCATGACAAAACCAAAGACAAATTGTTGCAAAGGAGAAATTCTAACTTGTGAATAGTAACATAAAAAATAATAATTGTGCATACCAGTAGGAGATGAAATTTCTCGGTGAAAAAATTTGTAGCACACTTCGTTAAAGGGGCCCAGAGCAACAGGTTAAGTTAAGGGGAGTGACATCAGCGTATACATTAATGCCTGTTTTCATACAGTACATCTGATCCATTCACAAAACTCCTTTGCATGGCAGGGACCATATTTTGTTGGCTTAAAACAGCAAGTTCACAATAACACAGGTAAGCCATTCTTTGGGTTTGGCTGATTCAACTTTCGAAGACTCAGAGATAAGGGCCTACTCACAAGGCAGTAGTACAAAATGAAATCGCACTAGCACAGAATGGTGCGTGTGTGTGTATATATATATCATTCTCAAATGTAGTTCAGATATATAACCTTTACTCTAGGATTGCCCTGGTAATATAAATATCTATCTTTATAGTGGAGATACATTTCATTTTCAGTCATACATAATATACATGTATCTACATGTGTTTTTACAATGTGGGGACGTGACGACCACTTGTTGTATGATCATTTGAATGAGCCACCTTGGAAACCTATTTTCCTAAACTGCAGGTCAAATACACAAACAACAGACTGAAGACCCTATGATGGCAGAACAATTATCTTGTTACAGAAAACACCACGCCATGTACCTATAATCCTTAGGGCTGCATAACACAGATCAACAAACAAACATAAAACAAAATTAAATAAAAAACCTTAATACATGCAACTCTGCATTAAAGTAGTTATACACTTAGAACAGTAACATTTGTACAGTAACACTCAATGAAATCAATACAGTTCAGAAGAATTAAACAAAAGGAAGTATGTGTGCTGTGTACACACACACACACACACACACACACACATACACACACACACACCCACACCCACACACACAATCTACAGGAAAAACCACCGTTTCGTCTCAGATTTACATAAAATATTTACATGTTGGTTTCCTTAGAAATTACTCTCATAAGACATCTAGTAAGGATGGACCTGGAACGTACAAAAGTCGAACGTGGAAAAAGCTGAACTGTATAATTCCATGTGTACCGAAAGATCACAATAATCAATTTAAGAAATTTAACGAGAGATTCTGGACCTTGAAGGAGGATGCAGACCAGTAGTGGCAACCCAAGTTGACTCTGAAATATAAACCAGCCTACCAATATTCCAGTCGATAATATTGAAGAATTATTTGGTCGTCAGAATTAAACTGAAGTATTTACTTAACAGGCAATGCTGATGTTGTTTATAACCATCATGACTAGAGCTAAGCATGTGGAGTACTTCCATTTTCATTATTTTTTGTATGGAAAAGTTCTACCATCTACAGTATCAGATCCTCAAGAAAAAGGTCATGTTGAGGTCTTGGCAGTCATCTTCAACATTAGTGATGTCTACATGCAGCTGTCACACCCAACCACCCACAATCCCCCCACCCCCCATTCTATTACCATAGAAAACGTGAGCAGTGCCTCAGCAAATCCTATTGGGCAAAGCCGGCCGCACAAATGTCCACATGCATTAGCGACACAATGAGAGAGCATGCACCTAATGCTACTGCTTAACTTCTCCGTCTCGGCTAGATGCTGCATCGCGTCATGTGCTCGGCTAATCGGTGGGCTACCAGGAGCAGGGCTTTGTTGTCCGGGTGCTACCGGCTCACTGGGGAACAACCGTTAGCCAAGAAGGAATTCTGAATGACACTTGCCAGGTTAACAACTTTTCATCCGTGACTGTAGGTCCTCAACAAGATTGACTCTCCCATTTTGAGATTTTTTTTAAGGCAGGCAATATAAAAAGCACACATCTACACAGTCTGACAAAATATGAAGGAAAATCTCGTTATGTTTGTTCCGGAGCTTTGCCATGGGTGTTAAAGTATATACATAGTATCACTGCTTTAGAATGCATGACCTTCATTATTGTGAACCAGTGCTTGTTATGCTAATTATTAGTCTGTTCTAAACCCAAGTAGTACAATTACAAGTAGCCTAAAAAAGACAAAAAACAAAACAAAAAGTCAACTAAGGAAACCCCCACATTTGTTGTCAGTGGTTCTGTCCAACAGTGGTGCAGTCTAAAGAACACTCCGTGACAACAAGACAGATCCCGGTCCAGGAAGCAAATGGATAACAGTTGATATTGTACGTGGGTCACCCACGGTCGGGGAGAATCCGAGGCATTTCGAATAAGCTAGGTGGGAGCCAAAACATTCACACAATGTTGCTAGAACATTGCAGCAGTGCTACCCTACTCTTACAGGTTTAGGACAGTCAGTTCCTTTGTGTGGCTGATGGCCATGTATGCTCCAGAAGCTTCCTCTTAGCAGAAGACTATGAATGGGACATCTGGCAGCACGTTGAGATGGCAACATTGTGGCAAAATCGTGAAGACTATGAACTAACCAGGCTGCTAGCTATGGATGAGCAGAAATTCCCATATGATGCAGCCCTTTGAGAAAGACAGGAGGGTGACATGGATGTTTAAGTGATGTCACCGCAATGTTGGGGGGTTATGTCACACTAGTCGGCTCATAGATGCTGCCTCTGGTGGATGGGGATGGGGGGGGGGCAAGTCGTACAGCAATATTACGATGACGTTCATATAACGTTCCGGTTAGGGTTGGTGGGGGGCTTCACACAACAGAGCCCTTGGAGGAGGACAGGTGGATGGAATGGATGCGTGTAGCCAGCGTCTTCTCCAGGTCCGCAAGCACATTCATGCTGGTGTTCTCAGGCGGTTTTTCATACAGCAGCTGCTTGAAGGCATCTGTCTCAATCAGGACCACCATGTTCTTCATGAAGTAGCCTTCAATGTAGGCAGCAAGCTCTGTGGTACTCAGGAACTGTGGAGCAGTGAGTGACACCAGAGTTTCACGACACTATAAAACAACGCTAACAAACACCACTGCCTAAGATAGCTTAGTGTGTCATTGGCTAAGAGAGAGTGGACATCTTACTGACTGACTCCCTGACTAAAAACAGCAACTATAGAAATGTACATTTTTTACTATAGAGTTTCTCAGGCCTAAAGTGGCAAGCACAACATCGCCTGTCACTTCCCCCAATTGCTAGTCCAGCTGCTGTATAGGCGGCTGATCTTCTTATGGATCCTGGGTGGGCGGAGCTTAGCCTCACCTTGGCGTGGTTGTAAATGTCCACACAGGTTTCCGTGTTGATGTTCTTGGAACAGATGATCTCACAGTGTCGTTGCAAGGAGTCCAGTTGGAAGAATTTCGCAGCGGACAGCAGCTGTGTGACAAACCGTGATATGTACGAATGAAGCAGGCTGATCACATTATAATCTTCAAATACTATAAAGTATTCTTCCTTCTTATTTTATACCATCTATATATTTAGGTACATAAGAACATAAGAAATTTACAAATGAGAGGAGGCCATTCGGCCCATCAAGCTCGTTTGGGGAGAACTTAACTAATAACTAATATATGATATGTACACGATATAACCCTCTGTTAAACTAAATTTACTTTTTAATTCTTACAAAGTCATAAGCTGTACAACAATTGCCAAAACCAACCTACTAAAGCAAGACAATGCAATTAATTTGTTTAGCATTTGATTTCCCGTGAGTGATGGGCCAGTTGTCCCTCTTCGCTGGCATTACCTCAATAACCTCTGTATTTCGAATGTGGAGTGACTCTGTTCCTCCACAGTACAGGTATTGCATCACCAACTGCAAAAGAAGGAAGACATGTAGACAGATGAGGGGTTCACTTCATCATCTTCAAATGACATTACACAGGACCAACAACACTGGCATGGTTGACCTATGTATATTGTCTACTATAGTTGCAATATCTTAATGATTGCATTCAGAGGTCCATAAAGTCACAAAATCACGTTTTCAAAGGACCAAGTCACTGCCTTCCCTCCACAGAGCCAATGAGATCTCACAGACAGATTTCCTAAGAACGGATGTCCTTTTAACTCTTGTTTTACCTGGAATATGTTGTATTTCACATGGCTGATTTCAATGCATGTGTTCTCAGCTGCAGGTCTGTTGGAGAGGAGTGATTTAAACCTGGAATACAGGAAAAGGTTATGATGCTTATTTACTTGGACAACACCTTCATCTGCAGTTTTGCACATTTGTCTCATTTATTAAATCCTGATATTTACTAAAATCTTTTAAAAAGATACAACCTCTGGACCAGATATAGGATGCAACACTATTTTATAAAATACTTATTTTTGCTTATGTCAGTTACAATAGAATAGAGGTAATTTGCCTGTCTTGTTATATATTTTATAGTAGGATAAACAGAACTATATGCTTATGTGCTGAGGATGTTACCAGTTAGCTTATTAAAAATCAGACCTTTGGTGCAGACCTATCAGAAAGACTGGAGTGGCATTTTAGAAAAGGGGTGTTTTTAATGTAATTTGTAAATGTGGTAATTTTAATTATCACATGCAGAATTTAAATGACACTTGTACCAGAGTGCATTGAGTATTTGGAAGTAGCTTTTGTGCCGTTTAAAAATTCCCTTTAAATTTAGTTGCTGTCAGAATTCACCCAGGCTGGTGACTGTACCAAGGCCTGAAGTGAGGTGACATCGTCTCGCATTAGAGTGTAATCAATTTGAAGTCCGTTCCTTTTTTGGCAAACCTCCACACCATTTCCTAGGCACTGTGCTGATTCTGTAGCATTACATTTTTCACGAGACGCCTTGGGACAGTACTATCAATCCATCACCTTATGATGGTCAGGAGGCCCTGGAAACTATGCCAAGCAGCATAGGGCACAAGGAAGGAGTATATGCTGGAAGGGGTGCCAGTCCATAGCAGGGAACACACATGATGGGCAATTTAGAGATGCCAGTTAGCCTCACTGCATGTCTTTGGATTGCAGGAGAAAAGGCGAGTGCCAAGTAAAAACCTGCATGATGACATGGGCAGAAGATGCAAACTCCACATACAACAAATAGGGGCAGTATTATCCCCCCCAACCCTTGAGGTGTGAGGCAACAGTGTGACCAACTAAACCACCATAATACTATGGAATAGTCACATTATTCATACGTCTCATCCACTGAATGAATTAAACTAAACTGAATGCTGAATACTTAATGTATTGTGAAAACAAATTATGTCTTGCTAAGCAAATCCTGAAAAACATGGTTCTGGAGAGTGTCACTGAATTTACCTCACTGAGTGTTACTGATATTACCCTGACACACATCAAAGTGTCTGCAATCACACGTTTCCTTCACTCTTCCTTCTGGGATTCAGAATGAGCCTCGAATCATGAGAAATTTCCGGAAATCCCGGCCGGCACTTCCCAAACTTCTTCACACAATCAAACACAAGGATACCCAATCACATTCCAGAAACTGCAAACTGTCCTCTACATTCCTAAGCTGCCTCTCTACATCTCAATCCCCACAATCCTCTTATGCAGTTGCAAGAAGCTTGCGTTTGTTTTGCAGTGCAAAAGTTATTCACAGGCTTTTGCTCCATAAGCTTCAGATTTCTATCCAAGTTCCATCCTGCATTACTAATCCTTATAAATTAATCCTTCAAACTTCCTTTACCCAACCGTGACATTTCTGCGAACCCCTCAGGTTGAAATGCTGACCAGCCCCTCAAACTCAACGAATGTAAGTCTGACCAGATGATTTGCTAAATCATTGCCATGCCGAAGCCTTTTTAATGTTGTACATACAAGACTCCTCTTAGACAGCCTAGATCTAATACTAAACCATCCCATTGCCCCTTTTATTGGCAACTTATTTCTGAACACCAGAGGGGTCAACTAGTTCATAGTTCTTAGGAAATTTTACCCACTTATGGTTGGATGCTCTGTGGGCAGGGCTCTCATATATGAACCAAAACGTTGTGCAATGTAAAGTGGTGACGTCACATACCAGTCCAGGCCCGAGCATTTCTATGTACCTCCTTTCTTTTCATGGGCTCTGAAACCAATGTCTAAAGATGCCACTGACTCACCTTGGGGAGGCGGTGAAGAGGAGGACTTTGTGGGCATAAAAGGGCTTCCCCTCGACCAGGAAAGTAACGTCAGACATCTCTTTGTTATTGAGGAAGTGAGGATCTGAAAGCAGAGATCAACTTTACAATCGCAGATAAGTGGTGAAGAGGAACGCCTCTCAAACCTCTGCCATCACATTTCATTCTTTAACCTGAAGGATTTAAACTTCCATCCATCCATTTATCCATCCATCCATCCATCCATCCATCCATCCATCCATAAATGCTCATCCATTACAGGATTGCAGTCCAGTGAACCATCACAGAAGAAAATCTCATTTTAACAGTCTCAAATACACAGAAGAAAATCTCATTTTAACAGTCTCAAGTACACAGAAGAAAATCTCATTTTAACAGTCTCAAACACTTATGCATGATCATAAGGCAGGAAAAGTGTTTTCATGCCTATCAGGCATTTCAATTCTCATTGAATTTCAACTAATACATTTTATTTTCAGTTAATTCTCTGTTTCCACTAATATTAACATGACGAAATACTGCAGAAACTAGACAGCTGCAGCTATTATTTTAGGCGATATCTTAAATCCATGAGGCCAAAAATGATGGAATTATTAGGTAAAAGGGAAACAAAGGCCAAGGGCCATGATTGACGTGCTTCACCCTCTGTGACAAAGTTGTACCGAATCTGTCCTGATCAGTGTATTTTGTACTGCCCTTGTTTTGAGGAAATACCCCAGGCCCACAATGAGCAGTTTACCTCAGCCATGCGTCTGCAGGGTACTCTGTCAGTGTGTAAGCAAGTGAAGCAAGGAGATGTTTCTTTAAATATGCATGTGTGGGAAGACAGGGCAGGGAAAAGTCAGGTGACTGCAATTAGACTGTAGAAAGCTCTTTCAGCTGCCCGTCGCTCCCGGTATGTACCTAATATCGGCACATTCCCTTTGGGTCTGCTGAGACCTGTCGGCTCCCATGACAACAAAGTCCGAGTGGTGATAAGCTTGCATTTTCTTTTCCCCTAAACTGTCCTGTCACCCCATTGCAGCTGTATAGGAACATTACTTAAGTCTAGGGTGACATGATCCTGTTTACTGGCCCTCCAGGATTGCTCCACAGCATGTGGAGAACATTACTCCAACTGCATCCATATGTGCCTTGGATTAAGTGATGCAGCAATGTATAACCATATAAGAACACTGGGCCTAACTTTCCATTTCAACTGTGTTCGGCTTCCCCCTCCCCCCCCAAAAAAAAAAAACCCAGTGCTCACCCAGGCGGGAGGTCTGCTTCCTCTTGATCTCTGTCAGCTTGGGGATGGGGTAGGGTCCATAGCACTGCGTGAAGATTACTGCAATCTGCTGGCTGATTACCTCATTCTGACAATGCACACACACGCACATGCACATACACAGAGACATATTCAGGGAGACACACACAGACACGGACACAATAAAAAGAGCAGTGAGAATGTGCAATGAGACACACGCGCATGCCCGTCTCGCAGCAGAATTTCACACACCGCTAGAGGTAATCCCCAGCAAACCCACACACAGGCTGCCTCCGTCTCCTGGTGGGGTAGAGTCACACGGCGTGATGGACGCCCGCGCTCTCGAGCCCCCGATTTACCGCCACAAATCGAAGTCATTTCCAATCCCATCAGTCACCACCCCCGTGCTCAGGCTCCTACCGCAGTGCACAATGGCTGTGTGAGCCCCCGCGATTCCATTACAGGTAAGACGCCACACAGGACATTCCCCACACTCCTTCCCGTGGATTCTGTGCATTCCACAAATCAGTCATGGAGCTGATCACTCATCTGTAGCCCCCATATATATAAAAACTGGCTTATTTTTTTGCTCATTTTTCATCTCTGGCTGTGTATAACCGCTATATACAAACATGTTTTATTTTATATAGGGCAATTAACAAAAAATCCGCCTCCTCCTAGGGTCCAACTGCTGCTCTAGGCCGGGATTCAAGCTTCCTGACGTCAAGTCGATGGCTCAGGACACTGTGCCACCTGGTGCAGACGCAGGTTTTCAGAGGTCATCCTGCAGCCAGCCACGCAGGCGGGCGCAACCAAGACCCGAGACCGCATTGTGATGCACGCGGACCACCCGAAACCTCCAGAACCCGAGCCCCGCCCCCCACCCGATGGCTCCATGGCAACCGTCTGAGATGCATATGGAGCGTTCACCACAGCCAGCAAGTGAACTAAAAAAAGATCCGTATCCCCACATTGAAATCACATATCGTTACTGATGGCAACTCACTGTGCGGGGGGGGGGGGGGGGCCTCACGGGGTCCCACTGCAGGGCTGTCACCGATTACTAAAGGACGTATGAGCTGGGAGGGGCCCTTGGCACGTGGGGAGCGCTAGGAAGTGGCGATGTACACAAGGTTGCCCAGGGGAGGGGTGGAGGGGGTGTGGCCAAGTCAGGAGGAGACAAGCAGGGAAGGGAGGAGGCGATAGTGATGGGGGGAGGTCAGGAAGGACACCGGAGGGATTAGAAGAGTATGGAAATAATCAAAAGGAATCCTTTTGTGATGGATTTTCCAGAAACTATGTGGGGAGAGACATGGCATTTTTGTGCTTGATGGAGAATACACCAGTCAGGTCATTATTACACCGGGGGATGATTCTCTCAATAATCGGGACACGGGGGTGGGGGGAGGGGCTGCAGTGGAGGATATTCACCTTGCTCGCCCGCAGGATCTCGAACATGAGAGGCAGCCCGTGGGTGATGAGCTCCTCAGTGTACTCCTCCTCCTCAATGCAGGCGAACTCCTTCAGCAGGCCCTGTATCAGCGGCCGGCGGTGCTGCAGGAAGCAGGTGCGCAGGGACTCCAACCAGGTGTGCAGGGTCCAGGGCACGCCTGCATGCGCACGGCACATGCGTCGGTCACGCTCACACCCGTCCAGAACATTCTACTGCATGATCATGGCTTTCCCAAGTTTCGAGCAAGATATATGTAAAACACTTAAAAAAGGAATTAAATCAGTACATTTAAATTCTTCATGAGTCAGTGGGGCACAAAAATGTGGTCAAATTGAATATGGCCACATGACTGCCCTAAGTCCCAAGCTTGTTATATATAGACACACAGCTGCTGGATGACCATAGTCCTGATCCAAGTCAAACAAACAATGCAGAAATAGGCATCTTCTCCAAATATTTTTGCCTTAACGTTCATTTAATAAAAGAGGATTCATTTTCTGACATGCTGTTTCACCAATCAGCTGCAAGCGGGTTAATCCAGCCTTCTGCATTCTTAAGGAGTAATTAATCTGAGTTAATATACGTGCCATCGGTGTACAGCAAAGCGTAAAACAGATTAATTACACACTCTAGTTATATCCAGATGCGATAAGTAAAACAGCACTGTAATGCAGGCACGTTATAAACACCTTGTACTTGGGCTGCGATTCACATGCAAAGGTCGCCCAGGTGCGTTTATGCTAAGCTCAGTGAGAGACCCCCAGGGAGGGAGGGCTCTGCTGGCCGCTCAGGGCTGCGGAGCTGCGGATTACCACAAGCCTTTCCGGTGAATCCGCAGATATCAGTCATCGTATTACCGCTGCCCCCGACGAGGCCCGAATCGAATCTCGTCTAGGAAAGTTGACACAGTTCCTTCGCAGAGCCGCGCCGAGCTCCACCATAATAGAGACAGATCGTTCCGCTCTGAGACCCAGGAGCGCCGAGGGTCTGGTTTTGGGAACACGGCATGCGGCCGTCTCTCTTGAGATTACGTTTGGCACTGTTCATTTCAATGACTTTTACGAATGGCTGTCATTTCCTCTGCTTTCATCCGTAAAGGGCGGCATTCAAGGCACTTTTAGGAACGAGCGTCTGATCAGCCATCGCAATTCGCCACCCCCCACCCCCGAGTGAGCAACGGCGGTACGCAGGCGGCTTTGGCATTCCCTCAGTAAACACATTCCCTGCTCTGTCACGCAGCCGTAGGCGGCTGCAGGCTGAACAGCAGGGGGCAGCAAAGAGCGTGGCAGCTTGAGGACATGGCGCCCAGATGGTTGCCAGGTGACGTCCTAGAAGAGGATAGCACTCCAGCATAACCCATCATTGAGGTGTTTAATCATACATGCTCCAGTAAAGAAATAAGTTATGTTGGTTAAAATCATCAGAAAACCAATTCCCTTCCGTTGTCTTCCTTTCTTTCTTTTAATAATACGTTCCCAGTCAATGGATTGCAACCTTCTCCAGCGCCTTGACATCACTTCAGTTTCTGTATCGCACTGTATTTCGTCACGCACTGCGTTGCTCTTTACTTCACGGCACCTTTACCCATCATTCGCACTGTCGTTGGCCATTCACTCCCATGCACCTCTCCCCTACCCTGCAACAGTGGCACAAGAATTTCACTGTGTCCTGCAACACAGTCTTGACACAGTCTTTAAGATGCATGGAGTCAAAGCCTCCAGTGATGTCCTGCAGATATCCAAGGTGACGTTTCATGTGTCAGGTCACCATCACATCATGGTTCTTCCATTTTTTTGCCCAGCATCTGATTTTTTTCAATAATGGTACGTATGATACCTTCACCCCATTACTCCGCAGAAGGTGCCGTCAGGCTGAAAAGTCAATACTATTGATAAATATGGAGAGTGCTGGACAGAGAGAGACCAGCGTCTGTATTTAAGTGACATTTTTTCCCGATGAGGCCTGAACCTTCCCCTTCCCCAAGGATAAAGGCACAGTGTGCGGAAGGACTGAGGCTCACCGAGGCTGCGGATGTCGATGGTGATGTCAACATGGCCGTGCTCAGCGCTGTGATACATGGCCTCCTTCAGGGCCTTCAGCCGGGCCTTGCCTGTACGGGCCGAGTCCAGCTGGGGCGGCTTCTTCTCACCCAGCTCTGAGCCCTCGGCCAGGATTTCCTCCAGGGACAGGACGTCCCCCTTTCCCTTGTCTGTGTATGACAGCAGCTTGCGGAAGACATTTCTGCGGGGGGAAATGGGGATTGGGGACGATAAGTGATTAAAGTTAACACATGGGAATCTGTGAGTTTGAAAGTTCTGTGAATTTAGTAGCACTGTGAAGGGATCATTAGGCCTGGAATAGCCCTCACAGGACTGGAAATAAATAAATAAAGAAAGAAAGAAAGAAAGAAAGAAAGAAAGAAAGAAAGAAGAAAAAAAGAACTATGTACATGCTGTATAGGGGCACTACAGATGGTTTTTAATCTACAGACTGCATTAAAATGGATTTACAAAAAGAAAAAGGCAAGTATTATAATAATATTTTCTTTTCCAAATAAGCAATAAGTCCCATGTAATACATAAAAACACAAGGTGAACTTGTTTTGGAAGCCTATCACTGACACAATAAAGTAATTGACAAAAAAGAACAGTCTAGATCAGTGTTTCTTAACCCAGTCCTCAGGGAACCCCAGACAGTGCATGTTTTTGCTCCCTCCCAAATCCCAGCCAATCAGGAACACCGAATATTTGGTACAGGTGCGCTGGGAGCTGAGAGGAAGCTAAAACATGGACTGTCTGGGGTTCCCTGAGGACTGGGTTAAGAAACACTGGTCTAGATGGTTTTAAATAATTTCACATGGGCAGCGATTACTTCCAGATCATTCTTAGTTCATTTGCATGAGTACTAAGAACTGGTAGCTGTCTGTGTGCTGAGACGCAGTATCATGTTCCTTGTACGAGCTGGCAGTGCTGGGGGGATCTGGGGGCTTGGTGTATGCAGCTAATGAGGAGAGTTTACTTCTGAAAGTGTGTCTCTGTTTCATATGTGTGTCTGTGCCTGTGTGTCTGTATGTGGATGTATATGTGTGTCTATGAGTGCATAAGTGTGTGTGTGTGTGTCTATGAGTGCATGAGTGTGTGTGTGTGTGCGTGTGTGTGTGCGTGTGCGCAGTTACCTGTGTCCATGTGAGGCGGCTAGACTGTAGGAGTTCATGTCCCCCTGGGGGGTTGAGGAGATGCCGTTGCGAGACACGGTCCCGATCATGGGGTCTGCGCCTCGCTCTAGCAGTAAGCTCACCAGCTCAAAGTTCCCTGCAAGGACCCCCCATACCAGCAGTGTCAACTTCTGCTTTCCAAAACATCACAAGACCCCACATTCACCCTTTCCTATATGCACACTTCAGAGGTAAAACTGACTCAGGGTCAGAGTTAAAGGCTGTCGTTCTACATCATGCACCCAGACTTTGCATTGACTGCATGCTCTTCTTCATGAATACTATCAATCTTAAGCAGCCAAAGTCACATGAAATGGCTTGACTCTGACATCAATATCAACAATTAAAGTGGTATACATGCACTTGAGAGCAACAAACAGCCATTATGCTGAAAAAGAAACAGATAAAATTAGTTTACAACATATTAATACATACAATATAGCATATTGCTCATGTGTTGATATCCATGCTCTGGTAATAATTAATTTAGGGTGGCAGCATGACTTATAGGGAGCGGTTAGCACTGTTGCCACCCCCTTGACAATGCGGGTTTGGATCCCTCTGAGACTGGAGTTTGCATGTTCTTCTGTCACATGAATTTCCACCCACAAATAACGAGTCAGGTGCCTGCATAGTTCCGCATAACGAGTGTGACGACATGGCACCCCGTTTAACGGACTCTCAGGCCCTGTGCGTGCTGTGACATGCTCCAACCCCCCCCCCCCCCATGATCCTCCTTTGAATAAACAGTAATAAAAGAAGGAGGGGTGTGGAGGTCGTCTGTCCCAGACCATTCCTTGCCAAGCCCCACCCCTCAGCGCTGCCATACCTGCTGCAGAGGCCAGCTGCAGTGGGGTTTCAGTGTAGTTCTCTGCTCCATCTTGGACAGCGCCCTCTACGTTGGCTCGGGCATCCAACAGCAGCTATCAGGGCACAAAGGCATATCAGTCTCATTAGGGAAATTGGAGATGTGAGGGGGGGGGGTGAGGGGCGCAAGGCCCCACCCACCCCACAGAACTAGCTCTTAGCCATTACAACTATGACATTAATGCAGTGATGTCAGGAACATTAACCTCTACACAGCGAGTGAATGCTGAATTCATGAGGATGATTACTAAGGTCATACTGTGGCACCTGAAACCAACTTCCTGCCTCCATAGGTATCTCTGCCAGGAATGAATATGTGCTACTTTCCAAAGGTTGTTTTAACAGAGGGTGGGGCTTGAATATATCTCGCGATTGCTTGGGGTTCTGGAGTTGATCCTGGGGCCCGATCCAGACCTGCGCACTAAGCCAGATCTGGACAGAGATCCACCTTGGACCACTATGGATCTTCACAGATATGCCCAAGACCTCAGCTTTGAATTTTGTGTACCACCGAGGCAATGTCTATCTGGTTATGTGTCAAATGCCTTGCAAACTCTGTAACAGGTGTACCTGAAATGGGATGACTATTGGGATTTTTGCAGCACACCCAATGGTGTGTGTGCCTTCCTGAACCTATGTATGTATATGAATCCTCACCATTTTGTCTGCTATGCTTTTTTGGCAAAAGCAATTCATTTTAGATATCCGTCACCAATCCACTGGGACTTCAGTAGAGTCCAGAGTCTATCGACATGAATAAATGAGATAAACTGTGTCGGGGGCCACCTCAGTGAGCACTGTGAATGCAGCCCTCTGCTCTTGCTACTCAAGCGTGCGTATCTGGTTCCAGACTTACAGTTCATGAGCTTACAATAGGGAAAGGAAGCATATTATCAGGGGAAATAGTGCTCCACACACTACCATGGAAAGCTGAAGAGGTCTAGTGCAGAACACCCCTCCGCAATCATCGATTGCATTCAGTTTCCACTGGCTTATACAGTGCGAGCCCATCTGGTTATTTATATATATATATATATAAAACGTATATATATTAATTATATACTAATATATATCCAACAAGAACAATCATATCTAAACAATACTATTAAGGAGAAAATTGACATATAGTTACCATTATTATTATGATGTTACATAATAATAATAATCATTCAATGTACAGAAGTTAGTATAATTACAGGTCAAAACGTCACTACCTGAACGACAGGGACGTGTCCGTGTAACACAGCGAATGTGAGAGGAGTCCCCTGGCGCATTTCAGGATAAACTGAGGGGTACTTGTGTACTGTGTTTGGCACCTGGGAAGTCACAGGTAAGGTTCAGGAGAGAAATACAGCAATTAAAACCGCAGAATCACGTGGAGGGAGGTGCTGGATTAGCCAGCAGGACATTCGGATGTTGAGAAATTGGGCAATGAGCTTTTTTTTTTTTTTTTCCCTCCGGACACCCCCATCTCTCTTTCTCTCTCCATCTCCCTCGTTTCCCCTGACTGCCCACAGGCGTTCGCCATGGCTGCCCCGATCGCGACACATCCTGGCTAAAGTCTCGTCGTGAGGTTCTCAATGGTTGTCACAGATACGGAAGACAAACAGACGAGAGAGCTATGATTATTAGCCGGGGGGTGACAGATGCATGACTGTGTGCTGATTCATGAACATAGCACCCTAACCTGGGGTGGGAGTGGGGGGGCACACCATCTACAGTCAGCATGGAGACTGATTCCTTGGAAACAGTCTGATTTCCTGAGCGCTCTGATTCTGTTGTATGTAAAATGCACATAAAGTACGTGTAGCATTTGTGCAATGAGATGCCTCATTCCAAATGCATTAAACGTGCAATTATGATTCATATTCACCAGGGTTATATAAGGGTTACTAATTATCTACTTGGGTGTTTGCCAAGTGTGCCAAGATTTTACTACTGACACAAGATGTAGTAGCGATGGGAGAAAGAGCCTCAAAACCCACGTGTGGGATTATCTTATAGTGCCAGACACTGGCCAGTATGATCCATCTTCCAGTGATTAGTTAACTGGTGTTTGTTGAGCTACACCAGGCAGTGACTGATAGCTCAAGAAAGCCCCAAACGCCGTGGCTTTTGCAGCTCTGTCCACCACCCCTCCCCACAAGCACAGCGACGCTGAAAGCCAGTAGGCCGAGGGCCAGACCCTTGAAGCATGACCTCACTGCTCAGGTATGCAAACCGTGGCCTGCCAGTGGGCCGGGATGGGCTACTGGCACGCCGTTCACGGAGCGTGTGGTGCTGCGTTCAAGAATCACCCCTCAAAACTCAACACACATTATACTTCAACACTGATGGATGGGACAGTCACAGCCAATCAATACTGTGGTTATTATTTTGGACCCTATCTGTGAGGCATTATCCACCACAGTGACTCGGTAATTCCTTTGGTATCAAGGGGGCACTTTAATTAAATAAAGTTCAGTCTTTGCCTTTGAATCTATGTAAAACCAATTGTCAATGTTATTTAGTTGTATCTGTGCCAACTCCAAGCATAAACGGTTGTACATCCCGTTTAAACGGTTGCCCAGAACTAATGAAATGCTGGGTACCTTGTTCAATGGCAATGTTTACATTCATCGAAGTTGGCAGTAATAGCTACGGAATAGAACAGAACAAGAAAAAAACCTGAATATTGATCAGTGTTCTGATGATTCATAGGAACCCATCAGCTGGTTGACTCGCATAGACCGAAAGCCAAAGCCAAACACTGAACTGCGTGCCTCAGACCGCACGTGGTGGCCAGTGCTTCACGTGGACAGCCTACACAGAACATGCCAACGAGGAGTGAGATGGGAGAGATGAGGGACAGTACGGGGTCTCCTTCTGTCTTACAACACGACGAGCTCAGACAAACTAGTTCCACCATGACAACAAAGCCTCAAGGGTGCCCCCCCGATTTCCTGGCTCCCCTGCAACACATTGCCCCAGGAGCAACTGACCTCACTGTTGATGTCGGCCCCTGCGTCCAACAGCATCTGCACCATGGCCTCATCCCCACGTACGCAGGCATACATGAGCGGGGTCATGCCCTGCATGTGGAAAGGGGCAGTAAGAGTGACGGAGAAGTGACACCATAACATCAAAATAATATAATAAGGAAGTCTTCATTTCCGCATTTCCAGTCCATCCATCCATCCATCCATCCATCCATCCATCCATCCACCAACTTCCTCCTATATGCAGTAAACACCAAAGCATGCGGGTTGGGACCCATAGGATGCAGGCCTTGTCTTATCTGCCCGTTTCAAGTCTTAAGAACCCTTCAGGTTGTCATATGACCTGCATTCACATCCTAAAATCCGCCTCTCCATGTCATACAGGCAAAAGTTGCAGAAGGTCAAACAGTAATCCCTTTATGTCTTATCTATTATGAAATGGATCTAGAAAATAAGAAGCCTGGAGAAGGAGAAGCATGAAATGAAGGAACAGCATCAGAGTGGGTCAGAGCAGAATAATCCTGACGTGCTTGGATGGAGATCATTTCCTTCCTGTCTCATGTCTGGATCCGAAAACCTTGGGTGGTCATAACAACAAATATGACACATGAAACAAGGAAAAAAAATACCATGTCCTTCTGGGAAAACAAAACTTAACAAAATAAAGCCAAGCAGAGATTACAGCCAACGCTCTCACTATATTGCTTCCATATTTCCTGATTAATGTTCAAAGTATTTTAATCTTTCTAAAACTGAAACGTGTTTCGATCAGTGTTGCCAGTGGCACTATCTAAAAGCCTCGATTTGTTTACAGTCAAATCTGTGTTTAATTAAGGCAGAACTTTAGACGAAATATTTTTTAACGCCATAGTGGATGGCACATTGCCTAAACTGCCAAACATCTCTGCCAACTGTGAAAAGTGGGTTTAAAAGAAAAAAAAAACTAACCTGCTGACAAAGACGCTTGACTACAAAGCTAGACAAAAAGACCATTGTCCGACCATAGCTGCTGGGAGCCAATGATCTGATTAATCCAGTAAAGGATGTACAGCTCAATTGAAAACACGTGTGAATATGGGCAGTGAGAAGGACATTTTCAATCCCTGGAAGTCCCAATAAACGTCAAGTGGTGTGTGGAATCAGGAGTGGGTTGGGATGCTGTTCCCATGATCGCTCGCTGGTCTAAATCACCTGGCTGCCAGAGTGGTTTCACCACCGGGTCTGTGATCAAGGCACTTAACCCCCAATTGCCCTGAGGATTGACTGGTCTCGCTTTCGCAAGTGCACATTACGTTGGATAAAATCATATGATAAATAAATGCGCATGAAGCTGGCCTCAGTTTTGGGCCACTTTTCAAGCCAGGTTGTACCATAGATCTGCAAGCTTTTGGGTTAACATGGCCTGTAAATTCAGCATTGACAGCAATGATCTAGAATGTGCACAAGCGCTAATGGCGCTAATGGTGAATGGAGGCCCCGCCCCTTTCCGACCTGCTCGCTCATGCTGTTGATTCCATCTGGGCCCAGCAGATTCACCGCCTGCTTGACCAGGTCTGTCCGGCCGCAGTTGAGCATACGAAAGCCCAAGTCCTGCAGGAATTTCGCCTCAGTGGAGGCGGCATCCAGCTTCCTTGAGGCACAGAAACAGTCGTCCGTCCTGCATGGAAATAAGACCAGTTAAAATTCCAGACCTGTTCCCCTAAAATGGGTCCAGTTTCTACCTTAAAACCGCACAACCGTATAACACATTCTGGGAAGCAGCGTAACAGCGAACACAATCTATTACCTGGAGGTGTCTCTGATCTGCCCTAATTGGGTCATTAATTCGGGACTGTGGATACTGTTGTTTTATCTAAACTAACCAGCGGGACAGTGAACAGCAGAAAGCCACATTTTAAAATGATTTAAACTAACATGATTTAATATGCAAACCCGTTTTTCCTGTTTACAAAGATAACACAAATATAATACATTATATTGCTATGTACGCTACAAATTAACCTCGAAATTGAACATGGGAAAGAAACAGTCAGCTGATGTGGGCCTTTATTAATATAAGTTGGGATCACTAAATCATATTTTGATGTCCTAAAATTTACACAAACTACACATACTGGTTTAAACAGGGCTCTGAGCATGGGATTGAAGGAATCTATTCTACTTGCTGCATGTGCTTTTCTAAACAGGGCCGATCATGTGACTGATCACGTGACTGAGCACGGTCAAGTTGGATGGTCGTACTTCAGCTGCCGTGGCTCACAGTCGACCCCGGGGAGAAGCAGCCGTGCTGCCTGCCGTACATCGTCACTGTCCACTGAGAAGGAGCGCCTGTGCTCTGCGTGCGCCACCGCCACCCGGATCCACTCCATCAGTGGAGGCAGTACCAAGAACGGCCTGTAGGGGGAGACAGCACAACTCATCAGCCCACTGTTACTGAACTCCAGTTGCGAAGGTGGTCTCAATCCGTTTTTCTCTCATTGGATTTGCCTGTCTATTTCTTCATCTGCCTGGGAGTGAATATTTCATTTGAAAACTCAAGAGTATTTTTTTTTTTTAATTTTTGAGAATGAAGTTAAAAGACATCAGTATAGAAACAGCAAACCAGTAAACGCAACCCCATAACCAGTGAGTTAACAGAAGGCGATTTATGCACCACCTATTGACACAGAACTAGAAAAACTTTTAATTACTACTAACTGAACTCTTTTTAGGTTAATCTCTTACCTGTATTAAGTATTGTAATATTGTATAATATTGTATTAATATTAATTACTCAACGGACAGCTATAACTGTCTGTCAATCAGCCAACTGTCAATCAAGGTCAAAGGTGCCTAAAGCCAGTCTCAGGCAAGACAGGGTTACACTCTGGACAGAATGTCAGTCCAGCACAGCACACACATATAACCAAATAGGCAATTTGGAGACACTGATTAGGAAACTGCAAGAAAAACAACATGCAGAACATACAAGCTCCTCATACCAAGAGAGGTGGCAGGTTTCGAACCCCCAACCCAGGAGGCATGAGGCAACAGTGCTACCCACTGAGCCACAGTGGCATAAGCAGCTATATTGAGCTTATGTTATATTTACTTGTTTCTGATATGCTTTGTTTCACTACCATTTGCAAAGCCAGGAGTGACTCATATCCACGCCTACGTACTCATCTTCACCATTGACAGTGACTCCATCTGCTGTTTTCAAGGTATGTTCACTATGTGGAACCACTTTCCTTGATGTACCGATCTACCAGCTACAGGATACCATAGTCAGCTTATATTAGATCTATAAAGAGGAGAGATGACAGTCCCTCATCTGTTAGTGAAGGATCCAGTTAAGAGTTGGATGCAATGTCATCCACAGCCACAAGGAGACGCTGAGATGCAACTGGTACAGAAGTGTTTGTCCAGGGCCTCTCCTGTGACCTTGTAGCTGGCCGCCAAGTGATAATGTCTGCCACAAGCCATTTCTGTTTTCCAAGCAAACACTCAGCGCACCACAGCCAAGATATTGATTATAACGCAACTTTAGTTTCACCTGACTCTTGGTTTGGTCTCCATCCAATGAAACACCATAGACAAAATAATTTACTATCCTGGAGCATTCTGGCATCTCCAAATTAATAGCATTTTAAAATGCAAATATTTCCCGCAGACCCGAAATTGGGTTGCTGGGCTAAACGCAATTTACTGCCAGAGGAAACAAGTACTTGTAAAATAATGGTGTGGCTTTGATACTTTCCAGCATCCAAACATCACCAGAAGAGACTATGCTTCACTGGCCATTTTATACGGGTACTCTATTCCACATTTATCAACGATACATTATCAGTGGCCACATTCAGCTCTTCATTTCATTAAACGAGATTTCATGTCAACTTTTAACCTATTAAAATCATCTTAGAATTCTTAGAACTGATATATGTCCAAATATCAGAAACATTTTCACATATAATTTTACATGCTGTATATATATAACTCATTTGGTTTATGCTACAAGGTGAAAACAATAGGAAACAAATGTTTATTTTGAGAAGCTCATAGCTAGCAGTTAAAGAGTAACAATTTAGTGTGTCATCAGCTAAACTGATTTTCTCATTCACTGCTCCACAGAAGGCAGCTGTGCCAGTATCGCATAACGATGGAGATACCTCTTTACCCAGTGCATATAATAAACTATTAGCACCTTGATAACTGAACTGAAATATCAATGTAGAACATAACTGGATAATTCTCAATGCTAAATGTCTTATAAGGTGCATATATGAAGGCTCCCCCTGTGGATGCTTAATGAATTGCACCCATGAGTTACACATCGCCACTCCTAAGTTCAACAGGGAGCCTGTACTCAATAGTTCAAACCCCCATTCCAGATCCAATGGAACCACTGCCAGAGAAACCCAACACAAAAACTGAACAAACTGCAGGGCTTTCACAGCTCCGCCCCCACTTTTAATCATCAGCCTTGGGGGAGAATGGGATACACCAGAAACGTCCAGTTCCTTTGGCGTTAAGGGTCTGTCTGAAAAGGAAAATAGGTCTGCTGAGTGTCACTTCTTGACATCCTCTGCGATATGCCGCAGAATCACAGTGCTGGTACCTATCACATGTGGAAGTGTTGTTCCAGAGTAAAACTGTGAAAAAAATGGCCAGTCTTATATCAGTTAGAGTTTAAAACTGAGCCTTGTTAGGTAGTGCTTCTAAAAACCAGCTCATTGTAGGTCAGGAAATTATATTTTGCAAATCCAACTGACTAATTTATTTCTGAGTGATTCACTGCATATGACAAAGTGGGTGTATTACTGTGTACTACAAAGATGACAATAATGGTAATGTATGAAATAAACGCAGCTGTCGACAAATTTCAGATATCACATAAATGACCTGTATTATGATAAACTTATTTTTACAGTTGTATTACTCATATTTAAAAGAAAAGTACTCATATATATTCCAGGAAAACATTTCCTGTCTTTACAGAACTTCCAGTATATTGGCCTGTAATGGTTAGCTTAGTGTGATGATTATGGTAAATAAGCTTTATTTGATTACTTAATCTTAATGGCTAATAATGAACTGAATGACATTGTTTGCACTATGAACAGCAGTGAAGGACCCAATGTTAGATGTGAAACCAGCTTGTCGCGGGACACTTGTAACCATACAATGTCACCTCCATCCCAAAAGCGCCATGCCGTCATGCACACAACATCACAAGGTCATAAGGGCCCCTGTGTTGACACGGGTACCAGGAGAAAGACAGTGAGACATCACTGAACACAAAGTGCTGACTGTGGAGATGGGGGAATAGAGGAGGTCTGTTTGACTTCCAAGAAAGGATTGGCCTTCCATTCCATCCGCGACAGATCAGCAGAAAAGAGCATTCAACACTTCCTGGATCACAGCTGGAAGTGTACATGGCATCAACCATGCAACAGGAGCCATTCAAGAGTCCATTCAAGCATGCCTTTAAAGAGTCAGCGGTCATTCTGCACTTAACGAGACTCCCTACTTGCCAGTCAACATCTTATTGTCTTTCTTGCTTTAGTCCAGTGTTTCTGAAAAACAGCAGAGCCGGTCTTCAAAGAGAAGCCCCACCTTACTGCTTCAGGATGGCGTAAAAGCTTCAGGGTCCTTTTTCATGGTCGAATAATAATCTCAAATAACAGCATCTTTATGGTTATATTCTTTCTACCTGAGCTCTCATCACCATGACTCCTGTCATCCTAACAGCACACATTGTGATCTCTCCTTTGAATACGTGAGACACTCTCTGTAGATGAATCTCAAAAAAAAATAAAAAATCTCTGAAATTGACTGACTATTTGCTTATGGCTTTGGATTAAAATACCTGCATAACATTTCACAGACTTGGCAGCTTCTGGGCATGGATGTTAAACTTTCATTGCTAATCAGGTCCTGGCTCTGAGACCATCTGCCCGTATCTGAGCAAAGATATTTGCAGTGATTCATTAATACTGGCCAAACTGAGTCACCCCTCTGATTTATGTTTTTGCATCTGGCATGATGTCCTACAGCATGAGAGATTTGGAGCTATTCTTTCTGACAGCTTACAGGAAAGCAACAAGAAAAAAGCTTAGGAATGACGTTCCTAGCACCTACAAAATAGGCCTTGTAGGGATTTTTTTAAAGAACAGATGTGCCACCATTAGGGGTGATTATGTCATGCAATACTCTTGTTTTAATGTTGCAAACTCACCCTCGCATACATACACATAGACAGACACACTTAAACAACAAACATAAAATGTACTCTATTCAAAATTACTTTCAACCTGAGAGCAGCTATCTTTTTTGTCTATTGAACAGACAAAATACCTATTTATGTGGAAGTTAAGGGAATTATAACCGCCCCCCCCCCCAAATCACTCACTTCAAGAAACTACAGTATTTGTTAATTACCTCCTTCCATATATTGATGTATGATAAATCAATTTAAAACAACACAAGGGACAATAACTAGAGTGGCAACAGCCATGGCTTAGGATTAAGACAATACATATTTTATAATTAATTAATTACTACTGATCCATATATATACTGTATGTGTAGCATGTCAAATGTCCCAGATGTCCTCTGTGTGCATATATCTATAGACTGATTCCTTTTCAATCTATTATTTTTATAAATATCGATAAATATTGAAAGCGCCACCGGTAACTGAAGCTGCACATGGATACTGCTAACCACGAGTCTAAACCTTAGCTTGGCAGAAATTGGATGGATATGAGGCCGGATAACCATTACGTTGATTGGTTGACAGACGAGAAATTTCTTGCCCGCTCGACATTGACGAAAAGGCTATTTCAGGTCAAGGCAATGAAACGTTTTCCTGTAAGTCATACTGCATGAGAGGATGTGAGGGTAGGGCCGTTGGTAACTGGGGGAGGCGTTCCCACCTCTCCGTTTGCAGGGTGACCTTGGAGGGCTCCACGTTGGGGTTCTCCCACTCCATCTGCGGACAGTGCATGAAGTAGCATAGGGAGTAGAGGGCTTCAGGCTCCCAGTGTACGCAGGTGGCCTTCTGGTGCAAGGGCGTCCCGTTGTTGTGGGTCCGGACATGCAGGGGCTGGAGGTAGTGCATGGCCCGGGACACCAGGTCACCTGCGGGTTCGAGACAAAAGCGGATGAGGCTGTTAGGTGTCGCTCAGTCGTTAGCACATTAGCAGGCTTAGCGGCGAGACATGCTTGATTAGCTCTATACTTTAGCGGTGACTCAGTAATATTATACCACAATCGTTTAGTCACCTGTCATGTCAATCAATAAAATCCACAGTTGGTTTGCGAATCAGTCAGCTCTGAGAGCTCTCACCCATTACGGTAAAACACACAATCATGTGTCACTCAGCCAGATGAGGCTAAATGCTGCAGTTGTATTCAAACTCTGTCCTGTTATTATCGGTCTGATTAGTGAACAGTGAATCACGCTGTTGAACTTCTGAACCTTTATAGCCAATGTCTACCTCTTTAGTGAGACCTACACAGTACAAAAACAGTACAAAAACTGAGCAATTATCATCTTCCAACATGTAGCTTGCATGAACATGGTTGGAGAGTCACCACAAAGACACCCTTTGACCCAGAAGAACAAGATTTCATTTTAATACCAATTTTAAAATAACACTGCATCTAAAAGAATGATATCACTTAGACTTTGCATAATTTTAATTTATATACCTTATAATTCAGCTATATTTTTAAAAATATATTTTGCCAAACTTACTGCTGATATTAAAATTATTGCCAATAGTTTTAAAATGTCTTCCAGCTGTCCGAGCTGGGGAAGGTACATCACCATAATTAATCTTCAGTCGTCATATATATACTTTGACATGTCACAGAGCAGTGTTAGATGTGATACTCCATCTCTGACTATGACTATGAAAATTCCTAGGAAACTCACTATACTCATATATACTCATTTTAATCCACCCTGAAAAGTTTCATTGTCATTTGCATTTAAATTACAGTTGAGTAGCACTGAATCTTATGCGGGTCACACGGCAGGAATAAAATTACTGATTAAGGAAGCCAACTGCTTTTTGACAGAGCTGTTGTTTAGGTACACATACAGTAATGGATTTATAAATGTTTGTGTAATGTCTGTATATGTGTAATGAGTATGTAATTATTCTTTAAGGTTATTTAAGGCATAGGCTCCAGACCCCCCACAACCATGAATAGGACAAATGGTTTCAGAAAATGGATGGATGGAAGGTTATCTAAGGCAGAGGGTTAAGCCTGCAGATAGAGCTGGTGTATGTTGTTTGATAGCTATTAGAGCAGCAGAGATAAACAATAAGAAGAAAATATTGCTTTTGTTTATAAGAAAAAAAGATTGCTCATCATCACAGAGTCAAAATTATATATTTTAATATAAATTATTATAATTAGATATTTCTTGAACAAAAACATGGGTGGCACTGATTCACACCTACAAGGTTGGGGACCTCCACTCTGTGTCTCTGGAGTTCCTCCAGTGCCGTGAGGGTGTCCTCCAGCTTCTCTGATTTGCTCCCACAATCCAAAGACCAACAGGTAGGCTTATTGGCATCTGTACCCTGCCTGTAGATTATGACTAGGGAGAGCGAGTCCATGTATGTGTCCTGCGATAGACTGGCATCCAAAGGCACATTGGCATGGTCAGAGGACCCTAGGCTATTTGAGTTGTCCGTTCCGGGGGTGGCACCATGGTAACAAATAAACAAAGGAAGTTGTCCATCGGGGAGCCCTTTTTAGTGGAGGCCACTGGACTTCATCTTGGGTATGTCCGGGTATTACAGTGCCCCCGCTGGCCTCCCATCCAAGGTGTACCCCAGCCTTGTTGCCCCAGTTAAGCTGACCAGGAAATGTAATTGATAGATGAATGAAAAAAATACAGCACCAAGTTATGGCTTTGTGCTCAGGAGGATGAGGTTCATTACTTGTTATTTGTTTTTTTTGCTTTAGATGGCTCTCTGGGTAATAGTATGCTGCCATGAGGTTCACTCTTGAAAACACTTATTCCTTTAGAGTTATTAATAATCAAACACAGATGTACCCCTTAAAGAGTAGAAACGCATAAAGGTAAAACCCAACAGTGAAGCAAAACCTCCTGTTTTTCATGAAACTCAACTCTTGTCAGGAAGTGAAAGTCTGTCTGACCCGAGCAAGTATTCACTGTCATGGAGACGAGAGATTCTGCGTCATGTAAAAGGAGCAGTCCATTTACTATGCTGCCCCCTCAGGCCACTCCAGGAAATGTTAGAGTGCCATTCTATGTACTTGTATCTTTGGCATAACACGCTGTTATGGCCTGTTCTACCCAGAATGAGCCTTGAGGATGGGCTTATTACTTGCCTTTACTTCTATGACAGTCTGAAATGTGTGTGTGTGTGTGTGTGTGTGTGTGTGTGTGTGTGTGTAATATAAGGAGACCCCAGAGTGACAAATTACAACAACTCAGGAATGTATTTTTGCTCATTGAGACCATTATTCAAATTTTATTCTGCTAATCGAGTTTTATAAAATTTCAAGTCAACATTAAGAGAAGCTGCATTCTGGAGTTAATTACCAATTTTATCCAGCAAAATATTGCTAATATTTCAGTGCATAACGAGTTTTTTAAGCAATGATAATGAAGTTAATGAAAATCGTCTCTTTAAGCTCTTAAAGTGGTGTTTTCCCATCAAGGCAGATTCTTCTGAACCCTGGAGATAAATCAACAGACTAAAAATACATTTGTGTGTGAGAGTATGTGGGAAACAATGATCCTCTGGAAGAAACCACAGACGAACAGAATTGGGGAGACCTTCCCAAATCTAAGGCCCCACCATGTAAACGGCACCACTTAACTTCCTGAATTTCTTAAACAGCAACTCCTGCGCTCACTTTAATGGATCTGAAATGCTTGCATGGAAAAGAAACAGTCATTCAATTTAATTTTACATACCATATGTATACACGACATTTGTTTATGTTGGCAGTAGAATTGGGAAAGCCAATGGACAGTTTCACGCAACACCCCTCAACACACAAGCTCCACAGCCTAACAACATCTTGCAGACTATACACTAATCACAGTTACCCCCAAATTAAGATATACCCATTTGTTGTTATCCAGGCTAGCACCAATTAGTAACATTCCACCATAATTAACACAAATACTGTGTCACAGATGGTGATGCAAAAAATATATAACATTTTTTAATATTAAAAAAAAATACCATGTAGAGGTTTGGAGCATCTGCTTTGCGGGTAAAATAGAATATAACAAGCAGTGATACTCCTGACCTATTCCTGTGAATATCGGCATCGTGTGTCATGCAGGAAAGTGGTATTAAAAGCTACTTAAGGTGAGTTCACTCAAATTGTTCCCTAAGAGCTATCTCTAGGTCTCACTGGGACAAAGCAATTTAATAATCATTCCACATATGGTCGCTTTGGGAGGGAGTCATTTTAGGGGAGAAATCGATGCCAGAGTTCCTTTAATTCCTTTCATTATGTTGGATATCTCAAAAGATCCTCATGAAAAATGGAAAATATGGGCCATCGTCCCAGGATATGGACGTGAAACTAAACTGATAAAAACATCCCCCTTGTTGGCAAGCTGAGATGTTTTTTAAGCAAACATGGCTGCCTTGTTTAGACAGCTACTCACGGCCCTTGATGTAACACCTAATGGCTAATTTCTGATTTAAAATGACTACTGAAGACTAGATTCTGGGTGAATGAACAAACGGATCCAGTAGGACTGCCCTCACAGCTTCATGGCCATTGACCAATTCTGTAAAGAACAGGGGCAGGCTGGCTTCTTATTTCACTACAGATATATCAAAGGGCATGTTGAATTTGTGCCCTGGGTACTTTTCTGTTTTCACATATCATGGCTGCCCCAACAAGGAAAAAGGTGCCTCATTCAACCTGAAATCACTGCACTGCAATAAGCATAAGACCTGAACTCATTTCTTATTTTAAACAAAAAAAACAAGTTAATTAGAGAACAAATATTACAAATTCCAAAAAAGCTCTGAAAATTTCTGAAAAACATATAATACTAAAAATGACACTGTAAAGTAGCATTTGGCATTCAGTAAGAGCAGGCTATGCAACTTTTGCATGTCAGGAAACAGAATCGGCTCCATGTCTGCAAGCTTCAGCTGTAACTACATCTTAAAAGCATTTTTAAAGTTTTAGTTTTCAGATGTACTGCAAAAAACATACCCCTCCCCCTCAAAAAAGAACTTCTGTTCAAGTCACAAGTTTTTAATTTTTGACAGCGCTCAGTAAAACAAATCAAAGCAGTAAGATTCATTGCACATCATGATGAAACTGAAAATGGTTCCTTTCAGACACACATCAAGGCATCCAGGGAAAGCATAAAGAATAATAATAGCTATAAAAATAACATCCATTTCACGACCCCAGAGGTCAGTTTGTTAGACATTTATTAAGCTGTCGCATTCCTTGACAAGCATATGGTAATACACAAATGTTAGATTTACAATACTGGAATGGCTCTTCTCTCATGAAGGATCTGCTTAGTGTACGTAATTTTCTTGATCTACAGAACTGAAGGTAGATATAAATCCAGTTCCATCTCAAAAGAAATAAAACACTATTATGACATCTCTTTTTTCTGTTCTGATTCTCCAAGATAAAACTGATAACACTAGATCACGACCACCCCAGGATGAGACTTTCTAAATGTCTTGAAACTTTCACTGGAGTCAGACTTAGACGACAAAACTCTGCGGTATCGATTATCTGATTTTACTCCTAGTAAATAAACTGCAGTGCAGTTTCCTGCAAGACGTTTGTTAAGACACAGATTCTTATTATTCAATGCACATTCTGAGTAGTGTACTTCCACAGAATCTGCATTTTCCCCTTTGCTGTTATTACTATGTTAAATCATACCCAACTCTTAAAATGTACATTTTATATTTCTTTCATTGGTAGAGACCAAACACTAATGTTCTGTATAGTCAACCTTTGGAAACATCCATCCATTTGCTGTAACCGCTTGTCCTATTCAGGGTCGTGGCGGGTCCAGAGCCAAACCCGGAGGCTATGGGCACAAAGCAAGGACCATCCCAGGATGGGGGTGCAATCCCATCACAGGGCAAACTCAGACATCATGTACTCATGTATTCCACTTAGCCTGAGCATGTTAGCATGTTGTTGGGCTTAGGGGAAACCAGAGTACATGGAGTAAATCCTATGAGAACACATGGAGCCATGGTGGAGACGCAAAGCCTAGTCCCAGAAGTGTGAGGCAACTAACCACCGTGCCACTGTACCGCCCCTCTTTGGAAACACTTAAAAAAAATAAAAACAACCATAACAATTCTGTCAGACCAAGTCAATACGGACCAGGAAATCATGTGAACTGTATTTATTGCCAAAGGCACTAAAATTTCAAGATACAGAAGAGTCAAAGTCTTTTGGATTCAACCATTCAACCACATGGAATAAAACGTTTGAACAAAATGTGCATGAACCTGTGAGCAGCTCAGGTATCATGTTAAGATTCCCGTGGCATTACTACAATGGTACAGTATGGCAACAAGAGTACAGCACTGCAGAGTACAGCACTGCAGAGTACAGCACTGCAGTAACTGGGAGGTTTTTGTCCACCCATCTTGCAGTGCATGCTCAGTCCTGCATTCACTGGCATAGCCAGCAATGTGGTTTAATTAAAAGCCCTAATTACACATTAATTAAATCCTCTGCATACACACACCTCCCCTGTAATTTGCCAGTTTGGAACGAATGGCAAGATAAAATATCCTTGAGGAGCGAGAGAAATGCAACTGCTCTGGGAATTGAAGTGGCAACCATCTTCATACTTTATTTATGTCTGGCCTGTAATAACAAAAAAGACTGTGGCAAGATGAACAAGGTAGATAACTGGTTCAAAAGTAATCGAGTCCCAATTGCCCTGTTGATAAAAAAAATATATATATATGCTACGTAAGCATAGGGAGGATTCCTGGCCCTAATTTCACCCATTAAAACAAGAAAAAGATCACTTTTTGATATTTCATTGCATTCAATGATGGCTGAGAAGGTGGACCATGTGGAGAAATAAGTACGTTTACATGTATGTAGCTATTGATTAAGCCAGTTATGCTGAGTTTCAAACCAACCTATTGCAAATACATGCATGCTATGGGAGATTTTTATTGTTTCATTTTCAAAGAGCCTAATTAAGCATCTCAATTTATCTCTGCATCAGGGAAGAAAATCACGTAGCTAGCAAGTTAGCAATACTCCACAGCTGTCCATACTAGTTTGCTTGTTTAAATGGGGAAACCTTGAGTGTCTGTAAGCGACTTCATCATCTAAGAGCCAAGTCACACTAACTTCAATCTCTAACATCAGCATCACCTGTCCCTACTAGCTACTGTCACTGTGTCCCATTTTTTATTTTTATGGCCCATGTCTGGATCACCATACTGTAAATATTCTGTTCAGTATGTCTTCCCCAGCCACTGTTTGGTTTTTAACAAGGTTTACAGCACTGTCGGTTCGGTGGGCAAGTCCAGGACACCGTGAGGTATTTTTGTACCCTTTGATGGCATCGGGTAGGGGCCTCAGATAACTCGGGGCAGGTCCCAGATGCGAGGCAGGCAGTCAGAGGTTCTGGTGTAACATGAATCACCTGTCGGAGTCCACTAGGTGTTTGAATGTGAATGTTTCACACATTTTTTTCTACAAATGAGTGTAGTGCTTCGACAAGATGGTTACCTCTGGATATTATTCCATGCAATGATTCCTATGAGTCAACACCACCTCAGCTCCATGTGTTCAAAGTACTTGAAACTCATATTTATTCTGATTCATTCTTAACCTTATGCTGACACATACGTCATGAAATGAAAAATAAAGCCACAACAAAATGCTGATAGCACATGCTGACAACACATGCCATCAACTCAATACCCCGTTAAGTATTGAATATTTAGCCAATGACACAAATTCAGACCATTCCATGAGGGTTAAGACATCAAGAACGTGATATGACATCGAGAACACGAGCACTTCCAGAAGTAATTTTAGACAGAGTATCCAGTGACAACCAAAACATAACATCAGAATGGCCACAGAAAAATCTTTATTCAGGAAGCAGAAATCTTACACAGGTTATCTAATGATACACAAGAGATAATATCAAAATACCCACAGAGGAGATATTCTCATTTTTCTGACGTTTCCTATTTGTGTGTTTTTTAATACCTTTGTAATTTAATTCACTATATATATGTTTAACCCTCTGGAGTCGGCGATCAAATGCTGTGTAAGTTTGGTAACACTGCGAAGCTTATTTGTTTTTCCTAAATCCCCACAGTGGAAAATGGCAGACAGACCCATATGTCTGTGTGAGAAATGCACACCCTTAGGAGAAGAATTCCTGTTGTGCTCTGGAGATTGCAGAATTGACCTTCAACCAGGAATCTGGCTGTTCCCTGGCTGCAGATGGACCATGTCATTTCCACACGCTTGAGGTGTACAATAGAGATGTCCTCACAAAAAGTGAATTGGTTTTCTTCTCAGATCTTGTAGATCTGCCCAAGATACTTGGGCTGTAAACTGATTATTGCCAGTATGGAGAGCAACGCTGTACAGAGGATAAAACATAGATAACCTAGCAAGTCACCTTACGGCATGCTTGTCTACAGAAGGCTGAGGTTAATGGATGTTGCCAGGCAGCCCTCTGCAACTCAATGAATTAATTTCCATTAAATAATGTAAGTATCCATGCAATGAATGCAAATGATGCTTACAAGCGCGACCACTTAAGAGAGGTTTCATTCAATATAAACTATAAAAAGTTCACCTGGCCTGAGATCTTCAAGGGCAAGAGAGCAACGCCATGCTGACTCTTAACTGCAAAAACCAGGAGCTTCATCTATTAAAGTGTGCAGAGAACAATTCCTAAGAGTGTGTGTATGAATCTCTGGTACACACAGGCAAATTGGTATTTATCATTCAAAACTCGGAATCCGACTCGGAATACGAGTTCCGAGGGCAAATGGAACACACCAAAACTGACCGAACTGGGTTGACAGAGACATTTCAGGGATTTTGAGTCATTCTGTGCTGCAGATGGGTTAATTGCGTTAAAAATTTTAATC
>JAODLC010000065.1:16068420-16089849 GCA_026781145.1 Hippopotamyrus pictus
GATTTTGAGTCATTTTGTGCTGCAGATGGGTTAATTGCGTTAAAAATTTTAATCAGATTAATCATGATGATGGATTAATCCGCGTTAACCCATTTATTTTGACAGCCCTAAATATATATATATATATATATATATACACACACACACACACATATATATAAAATTTGTTAAGAATAGTTTCTAAACAACTTGAACTATTTACACCTTTTTAAGACTCCTCCCTTGGGTTTCACCTCACCTCGTGTCTTGCACTTTCATTGGCCTCACTTACTGTCAGTCGCAAGACTTTTCATTTGTCGACAACTCCAAATATTTGGCCTGCTAGATATCTGATGGGCGTCTGAGATGCATTTGTGGTTTCGCTGTTCAAGTCTATAAACCAACAGGGATCTAGTGCCGATTTGCCAGCAAGTGAACGCCACTCTGATGTGGGGCTTTTGTTGGAGATTGCAATCAATTACTCTCTCTCCAGCATTGAAATTTTTTGGTAAGCCAATATGTTTCCAAATTATTTATCTATTTAAGTGATGTGGAAGGGCCTTCACGCTCTCTAGCACTAGCTGTACCCAACTCAAAGTAACAATTACCAATGTTGAAAATCTACTTGTGAATTTAGGTTTCACCCATGTCAAGAAATGTATAAATTTGTTTCACGGTGCTTTCCAAACTGAAAATGCTGTACCTGAAAGGCACACAATGAATATGTGTGCCGTTACAGCTCTTGTCTTTATTTTAAATGTAGGCCTGGAATGCTCTTCAGCAAAATCTGTTTAAAAATTGCAGTACGTATGTAATTGGAAAAGGTATATCGATATCGGTATATCGAAATGCGGTCACTGCTGATTCCCACCCATATTATTTACGAAGGACCTCGGACACAAATGCAATCGCACGTGATTCGATCAGATATATCTAAACGTAAAATTATATGTAATGACAGTAATATATGATTGTTTTGGCCAAGGACATTATATGACTCTGGAATGATTCCTTGTCATGACCATGACTTACCTGTACATATTTCGCATGAACTTATCTAGATCATTCTATTTCTCAGTCTATAAAGGTTGATAACTTAGTGGGAGTCTAAGATGCGTATTCTACTGTATGTACTGATCAGTGTGCTTCAGTTATGCTTCTCTGCCAATAGGGGGTTGCGCGTAAGCATAATTGGGAGTGTCTGTAAATATACACACATTTCGACGCACAGTAGAAATTCATAAATGCAATTCTATGCGTAATAATGCGCGCACGCGCATGCACAGTTTGCATGCACGGTTGATAAATGAGATCCCAGCTGTGGGTAGGCAATACTCTGAAGGATTCAGGACTTGTTAATGGACAATTACACTGACAGAGATAATCAGAAGAGGGCAAGTGTTCTACAGAGGTGAACTTCAGTCCAGACAGTTCCAGTTCTCCAGGGCTAGTCTAGAATCAGTTTAAGCTAATGCTCAGTAATCCTTTCTGTATCTCACACAGTAGGCTTACTTCTCTACCTGATTACATCCTTATCCAGTACATGGTCTTGGCAAACTTGGCATCTGTCCCAGGAAGCACAGAGCACAAGTTAGAGGACACACTAGATGGGAGGGCAGTCCATCACAAGGCACACATTCACACACACAATTCACAAATGCAGCAGCATAAGGAATCCATGTGAACATGCAAACACCACACATGGCTGAAACCAACAGGTATGTGTAAGGCCAAAGTGTTACCCAGCATGCTAAAGAGATGCAAAGTGGTCATAATAATGATAATTCCCATATTTGTACCAATCTATACACCTTTAACAACATCCTTTGTTATTCTGTATTTACAATTTTGGCAACAAGAATCAAGTCATTGTTTCCAACATTTGGAACCATGAAGAAAATGAGGGACTGGATGACTATACAGGAAATTGCTCATCCCAATAGTCTAATTACCACAGAGTTAGTCTTGCTGCTGTAGTGATTTGTATTATTCCAACTATATTTTGTTTTAAAGCCTTGTCATTGTTTGCAAACTCAGACAAGAATTTAATGAGCTCAGGGAGTTTTCATTCGATGGACTGGATCCAAAGCGAAATGCATTAGCATTTACATGCACCTGACGCGCAGTAATTGCGTGTCGATCACTCCTGCTAGGCACACGTACACTTCGGCCAGCGACTAAGTATGCCTGTAAAACACCCACAGCAAGAGTGCCGAGTGTATAAACACATGAACACGGAGATGAAGGCCAGGCCCCTGTTTACTAAGCATCTGTGGTCCCAGTGGATTTCTAAGAACTTTCTGTTTGATGCTAGTACCCATAAAATCCAGGCCCGGAATGGGGCTAGCGACACAAAAAGCACTGTCGATTGCATGCAATGGAGAGTCTGAAATAGCCAGCATGCAGCAAATCCGGGGAGACGCCGGAAAATGTGACAGCGACGCTTCTCCATGGCGCCTACCGCTCGACAGGGAGCGTGGAAACTGCAAAGCAGAGAACCTGAGATAGGCTTACAAGCAGCATATTTAAAAGGGCATTCTGAAAAATGTCTGGACCTCTATTCTGCTCTTTAAAAGGACACAAAGGGCTATGAAAATGCGCTGGTACGTCTTGCATCAATTCCCATAATGCCTTGCTGTCCCAGAGGCAATATAGGGTCAGTTAAGGAGCCTCGCCATGACAAACACTGAAGGCAGCTGTACAACTGAAACAAAAGACAGAGCCCGTAATGGTTACGCGATACACAACGACCAGTTCAAATGCGTGCTGCCAAAGAACAACAATGGCCAGGAAATGAAGAAATCCCTCTAACTCCTTCATAAACATGTTCTGTTTTATAAGTCAGCCCCACCCGCCCTGAAGAAGGGTCATGCTGGTCCCACTTTCTCAGAGAACACATGTAACGTAATCACAACGGAACATGGACGACACTGTATTCCTGAGACCGAGTGATTCCGGCACATTGTAACAGCTCCTTTGTAGTTTTCTTCACACACGCACACACACACACACACACACACACACACACACACACACACACACATATAAATGTTTACACATATATCACATTCTGCCTGTTGAATACTCTGCAGTAAATATATTTCCCATCTTTAGAATACAAGACAGATATCCATCCATCTTCCAACCTCTTATCCAGTACAGAATCATGGAGAGTCTTGAGCCTATTGAGGGGGCACAGGGCACCTGGCAGAGCTCCACCCAGATGGGTAACTAGCTCCATACACTCACACGCAAAGTCACACATTATTTTTGAGATGCCAATTAGCTGTACCGGAAGTCTTTGGACTATGGGAGGAAACCCATCCCGAAACATGGAGAAAGTGCAAACCCCAACAAAGTTAGGATTCGAACCAGTAAACCTGGAGTAACATTTTGCGCTTTAGCATGAGACAAATATGTATAAGGTGCTGCTCAGAACATTGTTAGCAAAGGTGCCCTGGGAGACAGGAAAAGTGGCGCTCACTGCTACTCCAGGCATCGTCAGCCTCCTCAGGGAACATCTCAGATGTCTTACAGCGGTCTCAGGTGTGTGCTGTGACTGGCTGTACTCTATGAATAGCACTGGGACTAGGCTGCTATCTTAGACCGCAAGCTAAGGCAAAGAGGCTAAGGAGGAACAGACTGACAGCGGTCCTGCTGGTGATCCTCAGCCATAAGCTCTCTACGAGGAAGGAGATGAGATTGCTACATGAGGCGTTCGCAGATGGCCAGGCTGATCCCTCATTTCTTTTTAATATTGGCTGTTATAGAGGTGTGGATGGCTCAGTGGGTAGCATTGCTGCTTGACACCACCTCCATGGTCAGGTGTTTGAATCTTGCCCCTTGGGCTAAGTGTGCAGAGTTTGTATGTTTGCACAGGTTATCTGCTGCAGGTGAAATGGTAGGCATGTGCATGGCTATGGGTTGGGGGAGATGGTCCTCAGCCATGTGCCCTAGGCTTCCTGGGACAGGCTTCAGGCCCACCATGACCCTGTTCTGTATATAAAGAAAGTGGATGGATTATTACCTAGCTGCTCATTCTCATCCATAACAATACAGAGCTAAAATTACACAGCTGATCGTTTTGCTGTAGCCGTTGAGTACCATACCTAATCAAGGGTACAAAACAAAATCTCTGCTAGGTTACTCTTGACAGACGCCTGAAACAGGTTAAATTAATAAAAAAGTACACCCCAAAAATGACTTCATTTTAAGTGATGCAGCCGCTCCGTTTATGGCTGTAAAAAACTAAGAGGCGTAGAGCCCAGCTGGACAGATCAAAACTTGACACACGGGTTAAAAAAAAAGGCAAAAGACTTAGATAGCAAAAAAACAAACAAACATTAGAGCCTGTGTGGCAAACTGCGCCCAAGCGGCTGAAAGACTGTCATGCCTGTCGCTTTCAAAAATAAAACTGCATTTTGATAAAAGCGATGTTAAGAAGGCCGTTTTGTTTGAGGACTCTGTCAAAGGTTCACCAGGATCACACAGCGGCTGCCGCAGTCCCGTTTGCTCTAAGATGTCCAGGCCGCGCTACACACACCACATCGGCACAGTTAGATCATCCAAAGCCGCTTATGCTGTTTACCCATTCACACAGCTGGATACACAACAGCAGCGACTCGGATTTAAGCACAATGGAATACAGAAAAACACTGCAGAGTCGTGAACAAACAACCTACAGATGACAAACCCAAGATCTTAACCACTGTTTGCCGAGAGGTCAGAATGTAAAAATGTGTGTCAGATGGAGCAGAATTTGCTAAATATTCTTAAGACAAACATCAATATTAAGCACCTTATTATTCTTAATAATGTGCTTAATATTTTTAAGACAAACATCAAAGAAACTTGCATGAAAATATAGTGCAATGAGCCCTATACTAATTTTGCTCTACACATGAAAAAGAATTTAAAGGACAAAAAAGAAGGAGATAAGATAATATGAGCTGGGGGTGGAGGGGCGATAGACTATCCAGAAAGTCACTGGAAAATGGGAAGGGATTGGAGAAGGGTCGTAAGGGGCAATGTCCTCTGACCTACCACATGGTCCCGCTCTGTGAGTGGGTGGGACATATACAATTTGTTCCAATCAACCTCATGCTTCCCACAGAGAAGCAGGTGTGGGAAGGAGAGAGAGGAAATGGCCTGCGTTTCATCAAGCCTGGTCTCTTCACAGGGGACACTGCAGCCCTAGTGCATAGCAACACGCCCTGCCTGGAGGCCAATAGCACATATTCTGATGGTTCGATGCGACCAATAGGAACTCGTCGGGGTCTTCTTGGCCCTGCCAAGAAGGTCCCCTATGTTCAAGATGCACTGCATCCTTGACTCAAATGTGACCCCTAGAAATTTAACTGAATTGCTGAAGGAAAAATTTAAAAATGAGACCATTCCCTGGGAGAAGAATTCTTTGATTCCAGAAATCCAGCAAATGTTAAAGTAGGTTTTTCTTTAAAAAAAGATCCTCCTCTAAAAATAGATCAATTATTGTCCTCAAGAAAATCTATCCATCCTCTAAGCGCTTATCCCCGTCAGGAGGGCCCGGAGCCTGTCATAGACAGCACAGGGTAAAAAAACCGGGATACCCCCAGGATGGGATGACAGGCAATCAAAAGGGACGCACAGACGCAGAGACCCCAATTAGCCACCAGCTAAGCTCTTTAAACTGCTGGAGGAAATTCCACGTATACCGAGGTGAGGCCATATTCAACCTCCCAACCAGGCAGGTGCAAGGGAACAGTGTTACCCCTGCATCACCAACATCCTTTAAGGAAAATGCTTCAAGATGAGTCTATTTCCTCAAATCCCGACAGGCATTACAGGATGACACCTCGATCCCAAGACAAGAATGAACGGGGAGCCTGGCAACGTGCATATCTCAGCCGTGAAAGTTCTGCTCCTTAATTAAGACTCGCAGATAGCTGAGAAATGTTTGAATTTAGGCACCCTGGGAAGCTTCTGTGGAGATCACTGCTGGCTAATGGTCAGCTTTGGTTGGGGAAGCTCAAGACTAAGGTGAACACTTCCCAAAGCTTCATTCTCATGACTTATATCACCCTCCATACCTGCATGGCTGGCGAAGCCTTGAGGAAACTGAGCTCATCAGCATCACATCTGGAAGGTCAGGTGGTTCAGTGCCTCTCAGGCGTGGCGTGACAATAAAAAGGGAGTTAGCACCGTGGGGTAACTGTATATATCCCCTCAGCCCTGATATGCCCTGGATGTTTCTGCACCGCTAATGAACGTGTCACGCTAACACCAGATATCAAAGCGCAATGGATACCTGGTGCTTGAGATGTTGGCGTATGATAAACCCTGGAGCAGGAGTCTGCGCCACAAAGGGCCCCCTTTTTTGTCAGGTGGAAGGTGCTGGAATAAGGCCCTGCATTGTGAAAAGCCTAATTTGACTTTCATGTTTTGCTTTGTTTTCCTGAATGAGATTATATCTTTTACCGTGCGTATCACATGTCTCGCCTGAAGTACACCGCACTGAATATGTCAGACATGTCTGATGCCGTGTACAAGTGTGTGGATATAATTACAAAATACCTCCATCCTGCTATATAGCAGATACACAAGCCAGTCGGATTTATGTCAGCAAGTATGCTTTTATGCATATATATCGGAAATCCAAAGAAGAATGCTTTTTTGTTGTTTCCAGAGTGTGGCACAGAGTTATTGTTACCCATAAGCTTTGCTTAACGGTATAAACATTACATTTCTGGTCATCTATGTAGCAATTCTTTCATCACAAGGGTCGACCGCTTTAAAATTGTTACAGCTTAACCACTGGTGTTTACCGTAACAGCAAATCAGCAAATCATGTGAAACACCTCTTAGCCCCAGCTAGCATATTTACCCATAAAACTTTATTTTGCTTCTTTTCTTATTTCCGTTTTTAAATAGTGGGACTGTTATTTCTTGTGTTTCTCCCTATTTATCACACAGTCATGCATACGGGAGACACAAGCTTTTACACTGTGAAACTGTCGCTAAGTCAACACAAGGCACCTCAAATGATCTTAAAAAAAAATCTAATCAATTCCCAGAGCAGGTTTCAGCTGCACCAGCACAACCAACCTTCTGCGTAACTAGTTTCTCCAATTTGTGCTGAATCCATGTTCCTTAAACGCTCTGATAGTGACACTGTTCAAATTAAGGGCCATTGTTGCTTAACTGACAGAAAACGGAAAAAAGACATACTGGCACACTTTCAGAATGTTACAAACAAGGCTCAGTTGTATAAGAAAATCCCAGTGCTGATGTTGTGGGTGGGGGGGCATCTTCTCCAAATGCTTAAATTGATAACAGATTACAAAATGTTTGGGATTATAGAGATTACAAAAATGTTGAATGTGCCACTTGCTACTTTTGAGACTGAGAAATAGGATCAGTACAGAGCTCTTCTTAAAGCTACAACCCCCACCCCACCAAGATAAACTTCTCACATATCCTAAACATTATAATCATCCACTGGATTTAGTGATTTCATCATAGAATAGGCAATAATAACACGACCGCAAACACAAACGGCTAAATGTAATTAGGCAGAACTGCAGAGGCCTGAGAGAAAGCTCACGTTTCCTCCTCCCCACAGCCTGCCTGATTCTGGGGGATCGTTTACGTAATTATACAGTCAGGGGAGGAATTAGGCCAGTCTGCACCCATTTATAAAGCCCAAATCTGAAAGCAAGGCTGAACGCTAGAGAGTTTATTTGAGAGCCTGAGAGGTAGCCGCCGACCGAACCAGATGGATCTCTTAGTTCTTCATGAAACCAAAATGGCCGCAATTCCAGCTCTCCTCCCACATAGAGCAGGCGGACGGCTTTCAGTGGCGTAGTAGTGAAGGACCCAGAACCGAAAGCCTGCTGGAAAAGATAACGGCTGGGGCTCTGCCGCAGTACCCTTGAGAAGCCTCTGAAGCTAAAATTCAGCCATGCTGGAAGCGTTCATCCTGGTCAGGGTTACAGGGGGTCTGGAGCCTATCCCAGGCAGCAGAAGGCAGAGAGCTCCGGCAAACACCACAATCACAGAACAGAGGTGGGCTCAAACACCATAGAGACAATAGTGCTACCTACTGAGCCACCAGGCCACCCTGTAGTACATATAAACCCCAGTGTAATCTTTTTGAGTATGATATGAATATGGGTAAGGATGTCATTGTCCTGATGACCGACCAGGTCACACATTTGTCACAGGTCACAAATTCTGACCTGAATCTATGCTTAAATATAATGGACCTGGAATATAATGCCAGATAATCATAAGTCCATTTAAATACCTCATTGCGTCTGACCATTCATTCAGCGATAGAGAAATATAGATTGGAAGCACAGACTACTTTTCCGGTTTAGATGTCATGAATTGTGATGGGAAAATGAAAAACGCCAGGAATGCGGGGGGCGTGTACTCTTTTTAAGCACAGAGGCAGTAATGGAAAGTGGTATGGGAGGTGGTACAGTATGGGAGCCGACCTCAATCAGGCAGAGGGGGCAATTACCCAGAGTGCAATAGAATACAGATACCCAATCAAACTCTTTTCCGGGTCCTGGCGATATGAAAATGTTTTACATGAAATTACTATAGTTTTTTGCTTAAGAGCTGAAAATTGATATAATGCAGATATCTGCCTAACACTCCTTAGAGTTTTTTTGTTGAAAAAAATTGAAAAACAATCTCACCCATACTTGAGTGGAACCGCAGTGAAGGATGAATTTTGTTGTAAACAGTAAGACACAACCCCTTAAAGCAAAAACCAAGATGCAAATGTGAAATGCAATACAGAAAAACAGATACAATATGATTTGTGTTTCAAATTTTAACCACGGGTATTTTGATTGGCTGCTTGATTACTGTTGCTGCACCTATAAAACTCTCTGTCTATCTGTCAAAATGCTGTCACCCCAGGGATACCTGCCCTGCCTGGCGATCTGAGGACAGAGATTAAATGCGGTGTCACCTGATACTGTATTAGCTGCTTTAATAAATAGGCAGGTGAGGCAAATCAGGACAGGCATGACAGCACTGGGGTTAACAGTGTAAAATTAGCCTAAGTCAATGGTTGCAGCGTCCACACTGAAACCTCTGTGTCTCGTGGTTTGCACCCCATGAGGGGAAAACACTTTCACCCACCACAAGTAGATCCTGTTTCAATTAGTTTTTCTCATATTTATTTCCCCCCTCCCTCCACCCTCCATTTTGTCCCAATTTATAAATGCTAATTCCCCATTTGTCAAATGTCCCCTTCTTATTGTGTGATACGCTGCTGGGGAGGAGTGAAGACTCATCCGTTAGCGCTGTCAACCCCACACACACACACACACACACAAAATTGCTCACATGCAGCATCACCCCCCCCCCAAAACCTCAGTCTAAAGTAACCACTCAGTGGACCATATATCACCCCACAGGCCTACTGGGCATCCAGCTGACAGTAGGAGGTACCAATGCAGGGTTATGGCAGGGGGGACTCATTCCAGCATAGCAAAGACAATCCTTGGTTCTTCGTAGCTTTATCACACAGGTGGTGAGCATATGCCTGGGGGGTGCTGTGGGGTGGCCAGGACCCGGCCTATGTTTTTTGGGGGGGGCCCCAAAGTGTCGGCCATACTCACTGAGCTCAGCGATGCTCCCCACGCGTGTGGCCAGCAGGCACTGCTCCATGGTGCGCAGCTCCGACTGGCCGAACACGTGTGTGTCGCTGGCCTTGCCGCCCCGCTGCTGGTCCCGGTGCAGGTTGAGGCTATCCGGCAGACTGAGGACCCCTAAAGAGGAGCAGGACACAAATCAGCGCCGTCACTTACAGCCCGTGTCCATCAGTCAGGCAGTTTGCGCAGAAGCCATTAATCACCGCAGAACCACGTTGTTAAGAAAAATGAAATCATGCTTTATTTGCCATTTGTACAAGCTAGAGTACAGGTACATTAGAATGATGCTTTTCACATATCCCATCATGCTCTCCTTTGAGACATGCACACACATACACACAGTTAAGAGTGAAGCTTGGGGCCTGAACACAAGGTCAAGCCATTTAACCAGTACCCCTGGTGTATTTTGTAGGGGATAAGGGTCTTGCTCGAGGGTCTAACTGACATGTCACTATTCTGCCGAGCAATTGGCGACCTTTTGATCATAGATACAGATGCCTAACCTGCGTAGCCACACATGAATAAAATATATTACTCCTAGCGATACTCTAGCCTTTATACAAATGGAATTTCCGGTCATTGAAACTGGAACACTCATTACTCTGTTAGTCGGTTTAGTCGATGCAAGTTTTTTGTCTTAACTTAATTTAGAAAATCCTTTTGCCGAAACGACGGAAAGTTATGTTATTGACTCAGCATAACTGAAACACCTCCGCAACTCACACTGAAAGCCTAAGATCTGATGACACACCTCCTTTGTTGTGAAAGACAGGAAGAGAGGAGAAACAGATGAGACCCCTAAGGACGGCAAGGCCGAAGCCACCTGTTACCTCTAATGAGTTCCCACCGCAGAAGGACGGCACTCCCTATCTGCGTTCCCATTTGTGGAATGAAGGGGAGGGTCAAAATTAATGGGTTCCATACAGTTCTGATGACCCCCTCACCCTCATACATTCCAGAACAGGGCTATCAGTATTTGGGCTAAACATCCGCACCCCCACCCCCAGCCCATCACCGCCCTCCCACACGCCTCTTAACAGAACTCATTTAATCTGCCCGCCGGTGAAATACATCCCTCGATAATCATGAGACCGACGGCCGTGGACTCGTTTCCATTTCTGCACGATGTTGTCATGTGACAGCACCGGCCCGCGAGGTGTGAGACTTGCCGTGAAGACTCTGGCCCCACGTGCAGCCTGGGAGTGAGGCGTAAACATGCAGGCTGACTCACCACGCCTCACTTCCTTACGCGCCGGGGAGTGTAAGACAGACAACCAGAAAAGATTCACTTCGAGCTTTTAAAAGCCTACGTGTATTTCTGTTTAGGCTTATAAACACGTTTAAGAAAAGACACATCAGTGAAGAGTGCTTATTTTTAGATGGGGGTGGTGAAAGGTCATAACAATGTCATTCAGCCGGTAACTGGCTCGATTGGTAAAACCAGGTCCTCACACCTTCAGTGCTTGGGGTGGAAATCCTCCCCAAGCTTATAAGATGATAACATGTCATATTTGCATTAGCTTAGCTAAACAGGAGATTTAAAATAGATGAAAACAGACTGGTTGTGTACATTACTTCAGATACTCTTTTAGAGCAGCATAACCAGATTTTGGAAAATATCATCAACTTTGCGGAACTTCAAGCAGCCAGTCATCTCTCAAACACGACTTTGTCAAGAATAATTCCTTTTTATGCCCTGAAGGCTGTTTATGCATAATCACAGCAAATTATGTGAGGTATTCTCAGTCCTGGGTGGGATGCACCACAGCCTTAGACCTCTAGGGCTGTAGGTTTTATTCCCCCCCCCCATCTCCATGCAGGTAGGCTGCTTTTCTGAAAACATGTGGCAAGGCACACTGGCGTCTGCGGGCTGCCTGCGGCGCGCATGATTGAGTGTGTGCCCAGTGATGGACTGGCAGCCGCTCGGGGGTGTCCCCCCTGCTTCACGCCCCATGCTTTCTGGCCCTCTGCAGGATGAGCAGCTATGAAAAATGGCTGTGCGTGGCAGCTCTGCTGTCATAACGTTCACTGATTGCTAACGGCCTGCTCTACAGACAGTGTCGGCGCACGTGGTTTTTTCCTCATTATACAGCATTGAAAGATGCTCCACTGTACTAAACTGCAGAAGACAGATTTAAATATTAACACCTCCTACGTGACCCATGCTGCTTCTGACTATGACGCCATGGTAACCGCGAGTCTCTCGCTCCGACGCCGACGGCTGGCATGCCTGTCGTCCCCGCCGCTCCGTCACGGGACCCCTGACACAGGAAAGCCGCTGTGGCTCTTTCTGATTTTCTGATCCCGCAGGAGGACGACACCGGTAAGGGCAAAAGAAAAAAAAAAAAGCAACACGAATATTTCCTGAGAACACGAGCTACAAGAAAAATGAAGGTTCTTCTCAAGGTCACAGGTCCATCTCAGCTGATTCCTTTCAGCTTTCAGTCCTTGGTTTGAATATGAATATGAAAAGACGGGGCATAGAGTGGAATAGGCCTTCACTCTTAACACCTGGGTCATTTTGTGGCACACTGCAGCGGATTACTATATTCAGTGCTGCCCTTTCCAAGAAAATGCCAGAAGGAAATTAAATAATTTCCTATATTTGGCTTTTTTTCGAGGGGGGGGGGGGGGTAAATTATTTAAAGAGTTCATTTTTGATTTGCCTGGACAATAAAACCCATTAAGTAAATTGGATTTTGTTTTTTAAAACCATTGTAAGCCCCCTTAATCATTAGCGCTGCATTATTCATGATTGCCTAATCATACAATGAAAAATGAACATCAGATCCCCTTGAAGCCTTCCTCCAGCACCCCCGTGTTCTGACTCCATCCTTCTAGGTATCAGCCAGCTGATGGAATTCCACTTTATAACCACGAGAAGCCCACGTTCCGCATCCGTCACGTCAGACATGAGCATGAACACGCTTCCAGAAACACGTCTGGTCAGCCCTGAAAGGGGGTGGGGGGGGGTAAACCAACTGGGAACCAAAACCACCCTGCCAGAAACTTGTAGGTATAAATAATGCATGACGGTTTCTGGACCTTTAAATTGCCACCAATGACAGTTTTGGATTGGAAAGAGACGATGAGGCGTAGTGTACCGAATGTGGGTAGAAACTGTCTCTTGGTAGCCTTTCTCGGATGGTCACCAATAACAATCGTCCTTTAGTAACCTTCTCCTGATAGCAACATCCAGGACCCGGAAGCTTCTGATGGGTTCAAGAAGGGCATAGAGTTGCCCTACAGTATTATGGTTAAAGTTAAACATCTGTAACACACCATTTTCTTCCAAGAATAACAGCTTCTCTATCTTACAACTAGCTAATCACTGCTATAAATTATAGCATAGCGAGCTACTACATTGAATCTCAACTTCAAGTCAGACATACAATTAAATTATCACCACGGAGTCAGTTCTTAGTTATGCCAATCTGAAATACTTGATTCAAAACAGCTCATTTTATTTAAAAGCACTTTAAGTAACTTATTAATACAACATACCATACTCAACAACTGAAAATTAAAAACATGAAGCTTTGCGGAGGGTTTATACCAAACAGCAACAGGGTTTATTGTCAATAACGTTTATAATGCGTATTGAGTAATCACAAGATTTCTGTCTGCCTCTAGCTAAGACCGTACATCATTTTGATACACAACTCAAAGCAGCTTCCAAATTGTGAAAGATGTTATCTGGGAGAGCCTCTGAAAACAAATGAAAACTGTGAAGTTAAGCTTTCAGACAGACTGCTCAATTTGCTTGGGGAGACACATGCAAAGCATGATGCCTGACATGACCACAGGGCACACACATCTTCCCAACGCCTTCTGTGGAGCAACAATCCAGCAAAATGTTGACAAAATCAAGGTCCATCCTGCAGTCTCACTCAAGACACTTCAGAAGGCAAACGCCTGCAGAAGCTGGTCACTTCACTGGGCTGCGTCCTCAATATGAAATACAAATTGGTGTTACCCCATATTTCAGAACTATCTGCTCTTATTTGTGAGGACAGTACTTAGCAGAGGGCAGTATTTGTAATAGAGCGCACGATCAAGGATGAGCCTTACGAGAAAAGAGATGGGACAGAGAAAGAGACAAATGAGATTGAGAACATCAGCCTCACTGGGGGGCTAAGAAGGACACGAATGAGGTGTTTTGTAAGAAATGCAGGCCTACATGCTGATGGCCAAGTGGTTATTAGCTCAGAAATACCTGGTGAACATTTCAGTACAACAAAGACTACTGAAGTCTAATAGCTCATATGGTACCTACCAACATGTCATGTAACTGTAATATGCAAAGATAAAAAATGTATAAAATAACTGATAGATTTTTTTGAACCTCTGTATTAATAAAAAGAGGCTTTTAAAAAAATATTCTGAAATATGCAGTGATTGCAAACAAAGCTCTATTTCTTCTACTTTTCTATTAGTATTTATGTCAAGATTCACTGATGCTTTAAGTGGATTGCCGGTTTGGTCCGTTAACTTTGAAAAGATTCTGGTCTTGGCGGATAAGGGCAATTATACCTTAAAGTCATGCACTGTGGTCCAGACGTTGATGTTCTAAAGGCTACCTTGACAAGCAAGTATTTGAAAATATTGTTGATGTTTTTTATGAGTCCTGAGAATTTTAATAATGATTATTATACTGTATATACCTGTAGGTGGCCTGCAGGGGCGTGGCTACAGGTGGGGAGTGGGGGAGGGGGGACAGTGCTCATCCAGAATCACTAAATTAATATTTTTTTACTGTCGCTACCCCCTATTCTCCCCCAGTCGACAACACCCCCTCACTCGAGCACAGGTGCCAACCAAACATATCCAAATATACAAATGCCAACCACAGAATGGTATCCTGGTGACGCTGCTACTTCTAAATTGCCAGGTGTGTTTATATGCTGTGTGACCCAGGGTGTCACCTGAGAAAGGACCCCCCCAGCCAATCGGGAATAGCAACTAGAAGATGGATGAACTGAAAATCAAACCTTTGGGACAAAATCCTGTTTTTTAGCCCGAGAATACTTGAAACAGGAAAAAAAACATCACTGGCTAGACTAATTATAACATCATAAATGAATTGAAATAACTTCAATCGACCTGCGCAGAGAATGTGTGTTTTTTCCTTCTTCAACTACATTTATATTTACTGCAGCTTGGCTCATCCTGTGCTAAATCACAGCCCTTCGCAAAGGCTGCTCGAAGCTCCACACAGGATGGACGCCACGGAGGAGGCAGTGCCTGCCCAGAGCCGGGAGCCCATCCCAGGAAGGTGGAGGACATGCTGCTGTTACTGGGAACTTACATAAAAATGACACTGAAGCACATGCAGTGTCCATAGCGTGATCATCATTTACCAGCAAACATACACACACACACACACACACGCACACACACACACACACACACACATGTTTGTATTCATATCTTTATGGAGACTCTTCATTCATAACCCTGATCCCACCATGATGACCTTAACCCATACCCAACCCTAACCTTACCCATAAGTAACCAAACCAAATATAAGACTTTTCTTCTTTAGTTTTTTGATTGCAGTCAGAGATTTAAGAGTTTTTCTTGGTGGGAACCGGAAGAATGTCAACCAAGGTCAAAATAACAGGTTTTTATCACATTGTGGGCACATGACCACACGCACGTGCACAAACACACACACACACACACACACACACACACACAATTTTCCAATAACCTCTTCCTGTGGACTTCAAGACTATGACATCTGCCACCACTTTATCCAAAACAAATCTGATCCAGTAGATGAGGAAGAGACACACTGGAAACCGGTTAAGGTCCAGTTGATGTTTTTTTTCTTCTCCTTAACATTCTGAGGTGTTTTTTTTCAATAGAGAGACTCGCTTGGAATTTTAAAATCAAGTCACCATGACAACAGCAGCAAGTTGTGCCACGGCTCTACTACTGCAGGAGAGAGGCAGGTGCACCGTGGTTTGGATCCACCCCACACAGGACTCCAGAGCAGCCTCGTTTCACACCACAATGGGCCGAGCCCCCACCCCCGCAAATGTGAAATCACAGAATTACGACCGAGAGTCTCCCACAAAGTGTATTTTTCAAACATTTGAAAAAGGTGATTAGGGGTCAGTGCACTGCAGAATTCTGGGATAAATGCCAGATTGAGACATTTGGTCCCAGTGATCTGAATGCCTAACGGCATAATCTATTTTACCGTGAAATCGTTAGCAAAAAAGAGGCAAATTAATGAACGGGTGACTCGTCCTCATGGGTAACAAGCTGGGAATCTGGAAATAATCGTGAGACATTACTAATGGCATTTCAGCTGGTAGAAAATGTGAAGGCTGCGGTTTTGACTACATAGGCAGACGGCAGCATGCTGGTATCCCTGGGCGTGGATGGGTCACTGTCCTGGCCACTGCTCCACTGGGAGACAGAAGCAGAGGCCTGCAGGAGGCTGGCTGCGCAAACAGCTGATGGACTGCTGGAATTTCTGGGGTTTCTGGGGTTTTTGGTCTCTAAAGATCTGCCACGATGGCTTGCGTGGGAGAAAAAAATCCTAGTCTAAAATCCTAAACTTAGAACCTTGATGTTGAAAAAACACTGCTGTCCCAGCCGTGGTAGTAGCAAACAGTGATTTGAGGGCCTGCTAGTCTTATATAACCTTTGAACTATCTGCTCTTAAGAGGAGCTTGCTGTTGAAGCTTTGCCCCCTACAATTGTGAAACATAACGTCTAACCACCTTTTCATTGGTATATCTGCTGGGAGGCAGTTTCTTCTTACAAAGCCTTAAAATCTGATACTTTACCCAATTTTCCCCGATAGCTATAAAATTACAGCGTCCATCCCGGTTAAGAACCCTTCCCAGGGGGACAACAGGGGTTATTCTTAGGCTCAAAAACCCAGTTCCTGAGCAAAATGCCAACCGCGGTCAAGTTTATTGTCATTCGATTGCACTTCCCAGAGGACCTCATCGACATGCAGCAGCAGTGACTTTCCGGGTTTGAAATTCCAGTGAAAAACAACTGTAACCCATAACCTGAGGGGAGATTGCCCCGGTCTCCATTATTTTTTTGTCTATGTATTACATATCCTGTCCCAGAGGCCTGTATGCAGTTCTTGCCAGTTTCCATTAAATACATGAACTGGTTTAAAAGATACATTTCTTAATTTTTGTATGTACATTCATGTTGGAAATTCCTATAAATTCATGGGAACATCAGGTGGCAATCAGAGATTTTGGTTGGACAGCAAGACTTTTCAACAGTACTCGTGCATGGGAAATAAGCGTTATTTATTTATATTTCTGTCTGTCATTTTTATATTAGAGAGTTTTATACAATCAAATTGGCCAGTAAGAGTTGAAATAAAAGAATGGAAAAAGGATGCAGTTACAGTGCAAGATGCTTGGACAGTGGGTTGAAGACTTCCATAGTATCTGCAAGAAGCAGAAAACGAATAATAATAATAATAATAATAATAGTAATAATAATAATAATAATAAAACTCTTATTTTGGGGTTCTCTAGGACTGGCATCTCATCCAGAGTGCACTACTGCCTTGTGTCGGGTGTTTCCGAAGTTAGATTCTAGCCCCCCCCACCCTAACCAAAATGAATGGAAAACGAATGGATGGACGGACGGCTAAATGTGGTTTTCTGTTTTTAAGTTTATTGCTTCTATTGTCAAGACTACTGTAGATGCTTACAAAACCAACATAACGCCACTAAATACAATTACCTCTGATAAAGCTTCAATTAGATGTAATTGTGTGATTTTGTGATTATTCCCAAAAAGCAGCAAATTCCTGAAATGGCAATGAGGATCTGGCATCCTGTGCTTTCAGTCTCATCTTTACCAGCAGTTGTATAGATTTTAAAAATGTTATATCACTGGGATGCGGGCCTTCTTTAGCTTTGGTTTAAATGTGCATCATAAACAGACAGAATCAAAGTCCACAGCGACATTTTACACTTGCAGCATCGTCTTCACCCAGGCGAGCAGATCACGGGCCTGAGACCGAGGGTGAGAGACTCTACCTCCCTGGATGCGGCAATGTGGTGAGATTATGCCCCCAGGGAGCGATCAAACATGCCCATCTCAGCCACATTCCTCCATCTCCTGGCAGCACGGAGGCTTCAGGCGTGGCCCCTCTGATGGGCCCCTCAGCGACAAAGGAGCCTTCTAAAAATAGACCAGAAGGTCACATTCAGCACTTTGTGTGGATTAAGGGGGATACCATTTTCACAGGACTTCAGCTTATGCGTTCATGTGATTTATATACATTTCATGTGTTTAGGCCAAAGCCCAGAATCTCATTTGGCAGCCTCACTGACTAGGAAGTCAACATTAAGACCAAATCCATTCACCAGCAAAAAGAAAATCCTTGTTTTGGGTTCACCAGACACCAGCTGAGGCTTATTTTGGGATATCTTATCTTTAAATTTGGCACATGCGTTGGTATGACAATTAGCAATGCAGTTACATACATTTGTCTGTGCAGCCTGTAGCTGCTACAGTAAAATGTACATATATTTTTTTCATCCCATAGCCTTGTCTGGAATTTCAGCAGTAATCTCCATGGCAACAGATATGATAACAGATTAATTTATATGTGGACATATATTATATATATTAAACAATGTAACTAAAAGGCCATATTCCAACAGCCTATGCACAGATGTAGGAGTGTGCAAACTGAAATCATAATTTTTTTTTATATGTATATATCATATTTATATAATCTTTTTCATATAGGTTTTGCAGATGGAAATAACATATTTATCCAAAGATTTTTTGGGGGTCTTTGCTTGTTTGACAAGCTACGTTGTGTCTCCAGTTAAACAGCAAAACTATACACGGTTACTTAGAAATACATCTAAATCTTAGACAAGCACAGCACATAAATGAACAGAAAAATCCTTTCATTATTTATCTCCTCACAGAGAAAAATGACTTCATAACGAGTGTCATTAATATTCCCCAGAACTGCGTCGGACGTCGGTATCAGAGTGGTGGGGAATGTGGCCTCAAACTGAACTCTTTCTTTCCTGCCGATGGCGGAAAATCTGCATACCCCCCCCCGTCACTTTCATGGCGGATTCTGTTTCAGTGTTCCGGAGCGGTGCCGTGTGCTGTCACGGGCGTGTGTAATCCCCCTTCTACAGAGAAGCGGTCCCAGAGGCCCAGCTTGCAGCATGCAGGGCCCATTCGAGGCCGCTCGGAACTCATTTCGGATGAACACTGAGGTACGCTGATTAATAAAACGACCCCCCCCCCCCCCAACACCCCCCGCGCTCGCTGGTGTGTGGCGCGGTACCTTGCTCCATAAAGAGATTGAGCTGTGAAGGACTGAATAACTGAATAAAATACCCTTATTTATGGAACATGATAATAAGAGTTTCCGTATTTACAAGGGTGCCACGTTAACTGGGTTTAATTAAATTTACTATTTAAATTGTATTAAAATTGAAAGTGTAATTAAACTGGAAATTAATTTGTCGTTCCTGATATAATGCCAAGGGGTGTGTTTCGTATGCATGACTTGCACCCTGAAGACCAGATGTGAAAATCAGGATCTCTGCAGTGTGTTTGGACGTCCTTTGCTCTTACGTGTGCCTCTGCGGCCACCCCCGTGCAGTTACTTGCTAACGCCTTTTAGCACCGCAGGCTTGGCAGCCTTCTTGTATGCTAAGATAATTAAAACGCCTTTCCCTTGAACATACCTGTCTTCCCACACTCTCCTTGCCCCAGTTAAACAACAGCTCACGCTTCCTGCTATTCCAGGTCAGTATTGAGCTGTAACTGATAAATCCATCCCATACTTTACTCAATAGCCTCATGTTATCAGATGTCTGTTGCTACTGAAGGACAGACTGTAACCTTGTGGACTGTACCAAAAAACCCACACCTGCGGGGAGGTCAAATTATTAAGAAGGATGAATTGGCTTTTATGTGAATATATAATAACCTAAATATATAAAGCAGCAAAAACTGTGATATGGATTAAGTGCAACCCATGGTAAATCTCCATTAAACAAGAATGACTCATCTATTTCAAAACCTGACTGATTCATTCACTAACTAATTTAATGGGACTGTCTGATTTAATTAAACTGACAGCCTCAGGAAGCAGGTAAGTCACATTTCCACATCCCCGATTCCTCCCATCAAATCATTAAGGCAGTGATGCACCTACCACCCCAGGATCCATGTGTTTGACCTTCCAACCCACTCATCTCTCCCAATCTCACCATCGCAAAAGGAACAGAAAAGTAGATGATTGGTGGGTTTAGGGGCCAGTTACACAGCATGATTTTGGTCTTGGAAAAACATTACAAGACGTAAAAGGCCGACTGAAACAGAAAAACCGCCGTTAGCCTAGATGCCCGGCCACACCAAGGTTCACTCCACTGAAAGCAGGAAATTGTCCTTGGGCAAGACAGCTGAAATTTGGGGCCTGATGAACCGCTGCAAAGACATGGAGCCGAATTAGTCTGCTAACATGGGGGGGCAGCAGGTGAGGTCGTGTCCAAGAACGAGGACCCAGATTCAGCTGGCTTTAGTTTAGAGCTAGAGTTTAGAAGTTCACTGCTGTGTAAACGGGAGGCGTGAAAAGCACCAAGCCATGTTTGGTAAAAATATGCGACAAAAACCGAAATAATCCCAGCCATATTTATCGAGAACAGGAACAAAATAATCCTGTGGCACAAGACAGGGGACACCCCGGACGGAATGCCAGTGTGTCACAAGGCACAAACACGCACATGCTAAGCGTAGAGCAATCCAGCACAAATACAGGGAGAACATGCAAGCGCCACACTCACAAAACAGGGGGTGAGAACTGAGACCTCGGAGGTCGAGTTTGAGGGGTATTGACTGCGCTACCTACTAAAGGTATGTAACAGAAATTCATGTCATATGCATTTTCACCAGTTGATAAAGCAAGATTATTGTTACCATAGATAATACCAGTACTGAGTGTGATCTAAACCAATATAAATACACAAATAAGAATTTGCAGAGAGCTGGTATGATACCCCATCGTTACAGCTTATTCTCCCTGTGTTGACTTTTACTATAGCACATAATTATAATTACACAAAGATAATTTCACATTGACAATTGCTTCTGTTATAATTAGCCACGTAAAATGATTTTTGCAGTTTTACAAAGGCATAGTTGGGCAAATGTAACCAGTTAATTCGCCTTCCATATCAATGCAGGGTCTATAAATTGACAGGCATTTTTAAGATCCGCTTCCGTTTCATGGTCCATATTAAACCTATACATTACAAATAAGATGATGCATGATACCTTTGGGCCGTGTGGCTGACAACAACACTAGGACAGCCATATATAAAAAAGAAAGAGACAAAAACACAATACCGCACTCCAGGTACACCTTCAGAAGGCTGTGATTTATGTGTAAGTACAGAGTGGAGTTTACCATCCTGGAGACCTGGAATAATAAATGTAGCGCTGAGTCTGTGTGCTGCGTGTGTTGGGATGCACACGCATGCACACACATGTATCGCACGCGTGCACGGGTGCGCACCTTCACGACTTCAGTGTAAGGCATGATTTCTGCTGCAGCACCTGGAGCCACTGCTGTGAAGGGCGTCATCACACTCCTCATCCTCCTGCAAGCTTCAGAGGAACTGACTAGAGAAAGGTTCTTAACACCATCTAATCCAGTTACGGTGCCTATTATCCTTTTAGAAAAGGCATTCTAACGCGACGGCGTGCAGCGACGCCGGGAGCCGGAACCCAGCATGAACTTTCCACCGCGCGTCGCCCACCCCCC
>JAODLC010000065.1:16089949-16141016 GCA_026781145.1 Hippopotamyrus pictus
GCGCGTCGCCCACCCCCCAAATCGCCCCCCACCCCCCCAGACAGGGCCCTGTGAGTCAGCTGTGTCTCATGGAGGAGGCAGTGTGGCAGGGCTCTCCTGGTAGGGAGGGTATGAGGAGAGGCCTGCTACCCGGTTCGAGGCGAACCCCCCGCACTCCAACCTGCTGTGCCCCTGCTGTCAGACCATGAGCTGGCAGCTTGCGATGTGAGCAACTCTAGCACTGAATGAATGGCTTGCTACCTTCTTTTTTCTTTTCCTTCTGAGAGAAATGCATGACTAAGACTTGGTGAAACAACCATAGTGCTCTTTGTGCAAGCGAATGTTCCCGAATACAGCATCCTTATATCTTTATGACGTCTATACTGTGGTTCAACCTTGCACTGATGTAGGTCAGTTTGACCTTGAACCTTCCGATCTGCCTAACATTACATGTAATTGTCAACAGGGTTACCGGTAGAAAACGTTGCTTATAAAATGTTTATTTAAACTGCATGCAAATTGCATTATTAGCTGTGAATACTGCTTGATCTACCAATCACTTGAAGCTGACCTTTTGACAAGCAATAACGGCTTCTGGTTACTCAAGTCATTATTTTACCCTTGCAAAACCAATACATAAGCACTACCTAAATAAAATGTGATAGATGCAAAACAAAGGTTCCTTCTAAGATGGTAGTAGTAGCAGTGGGAAGTTCTGTTCTGAACTGCACAGTGCCCCCTTGTGGTAGGGAAGGATTACCACACTGGGGCCTCGTCACAGGGCTCAGCTGAAAACCGCAGTCTGGAAGGCCGGAATATTCCCAGGCCTACCCTGCATTTAAATCTATTTTAGAGGGTGCCTCCTTTCCCTCTCCTGACCTGTGCCAAGGCACATTTCTTATGAGTCCCTCCATCTGTATCTGCAATTTCAGATGACTCAGTCAGATCTGCTCACCCTTAACCACTCACCTCTGAGGTGCCTAAAGGGGGATTTCTGAAACCACTTTGACCTGAGGGTACTGAGTGCTGCTGGTCATATTATTTTCTGAGAGGGCCGTTCAACGACACCTACCTGGCAACCCTAAGGTATCTGGCAACCCAGGCAGAAAATGCATCTGGTATACCTGCCACAGCTCAAAAACGCTGGCTGTGGGGTTAAAGGGACCTTGCAGACCAAAATTGTGCGCGGCTCAACTGAGAGCATATTGCATTAAGAAACACAAATGGGGTGAAGACCTGCTGTCCCCACGAAGGAGTTTCCTTCTGCTTTTCCTTAGAGCCAGCTATTTATGTCACAAGACGGGTGACAACCACACACACACACACACACACACACGCTGACACCTCCGGAGTGACGAGTTGGGTGACAGGCAGGTGACAGACGTCCGCCTAGCTGGCTACGGTCAGTCTGAGGATTATCTGCCAGGTTGGAAGATTTTTCCGGAAATTTCTTAAATTCGCCCAGTGGGCTCAGCTTACCCTAGCTAAAATTCTGGAGGGCGACCGGCCGGCCCATGGCTGGCAGCAGCGCCTGCTAACGAGCCAGCGCGGCGCCCCTAAGGAGTTAACTGGACAGGTACGCCAAAGGCTCCATCGACAGCCGGCCCTGGACCCTGGCATCTCAGGTCCCTGAGCAGATGGCGGCCATATGTCCCAGGAAGACGTTTGCCGAGCAGGGGAAGCGGGAAAGGGAGAAGCAGGGGCGTAAGCACAGAACACGTGTAAAACACGCTGGAGGGACGCGGCAGTGTTTCAGCGAAACGCAATTATTTTCTCTGACATATTGTTCACACCCCCCCTGCGTGCTTTTGGGGGCAGAAGTTCAGGAGATCCGTGTCAGTGTGTCTGTGTGTGCGCGCGTGCGTGTGAAGGTCCACCTACTAAAGCCTCACAAGCTCTACAGCGGCTGGAATTCTCTTTATTTTTCGTAAATGAAAACCCCACTGGCAGCTACCTGTAATCCCCTGTAAGGAAAGCGGCCGATGAAGAAGGAGGAGACGGCAAGCAAGCACGGACCCGTCCGAGGGGTCAGGCAGACGGGATCACTGCCGGCCGTAAGACTCTAATGAGGCCGTTCCAGGTACAGGGAGTTTCTCACCGATATGCGACAGCCCAAGGCGGTGCATGTGAAAAAGAAACGGACTGGGCTCAACGTGAAGAGGCCGATGAAAACGCCATGACCTGTGTCAGACTGATTTATTACACATCCCAGTATTTTATTAATAATGGGAGGAAAAAAATTGGACAATTTGGCAGCAATGTGGCTGTAGGCTCATGGGCTACATGTCTGGTTTAGGAGAGAGTACCAACACAGAGGTGGGGGCCACTGTAGAACATACAGTATACCCCCCGTCCCCCCCATTACAGTGTGTCCTCTTCTGCCTGGGACAGCCAACTCTAAGGGGGAGGTTTGTTTTACAGCTACTGTTTAAAATGGTCAGACATTTTGGGGATGAGATGGGGGATACGACAGACCTTCATTGTTTTTGTTGATTCTCCCGAAAGGGGACACGGGATCCTGCTGCAGCTTCCCATAGAAACACCTGAACTGGCTGAAGTTTCAAACGAAGCGGAACCATGTAAACATTAGCTCCTTCTCCTCCACCTGCCCCCCAGACCCCGGGGGATGACGTTAACCCACTTTGACACTCCTGTGTCCCAGTTCTGGTCCGACCTGCGACAGGAAAACCTGCTAAGCTCCTGCTTAAAGGTTCCCCCGAGGGAACGCTGTGCTGTCATGGACACCCAAATGCTCCTCACCTGGCTTTCGGGAGGTGTTAGCCATAGCCTGTGTGCATTCCTGCTTGAATAGAGTGCTGTGAAGATTAAAGTAGAAGCCTAAGGTCATAAGCAGCCTTCTATGCTTTTTAGGTATTATGTGATAACATGTAAAGCAGGGCTCCTAGAAACCAAATCTACACATCACCTCAGGTCTGAGTAATTTTAAAATTGTAATAGTAATATTACTCAGTAGTATTCTGTCAGTAGTATTGCCTGTAGAGATACCAGTTAGGTTAAGGCAAGAGGTGAACTGACTGTGTCTGTCACATGACTTATTCCCTCCCCCAGACACCACTGTTCTTTACACCATTTAGCACAGAACACAGTATTTTGATTCTCCTTCCCTGTTTGTTCAAAGGCTTTAGGTCCTCAGCCTGCCATTCTGTTCTTAGGAGGAGGGCTATGTAAACACGGTCCAGCACATTCTCTGGCTTTCAGTCCGCTAAAGGCGTTCATACCTGACTGCCAGGGTGAAGCTGTCTGTCCCTTATCAGGGCCTCATTAACTGGAGCTGGACACGGAATAGAGGAGGGATGCCATAAATGGCTGAACCCTAATGGCCTTCCGGGTCATTCTATGCTCACTGGATAGGCTGTGGAAGTCTTAAAACTCTCCTGAAAGTCATTGAAAGTTTCATTACACTCCAACTCCCGTTGGAACTCTGACAACTACCATATGTAAAACTACATTGAGTGACACACCTGATATATGATATGGATCATACCCTGAGACCTGGGAGACCCCTGAAGCAGTGTGGACCCATAATGCATTTGACGACACTATTAGGCAGCCACATAAAGCACTCATACCCCCCATCCCCCCTCCCGGTGTCACTGCACCCAACAATCCCAAGAATGCCTCTGATCATTGTTTCATTCGCCTTCTGAGACAAGGCCTAAGTTTCACGGATCACTCTCTAGAAGAAAAAAAGATGGCATTCACATAGGAGAATTTCCCAACTGAGGGAAAGATCGTCCATGAGGTGCAAGATCACTTCAGTCCGCTGCCTGACAAACAGCAGACGGAAATCTAAGAGCTCTGTTGCCAGGTCCCATGGTGCATTTGGGGTGACTATTTTGCTTCACATACATTCACACTCTGCCACAATTGATTATGACTGATCCATGCATCTGACACGTAATTTTGGCATGCCTTGCATTCTATCACTGTATTGGCTTTTATGGTTTGGGTTCCACGTCTGACCACATCATCCTCAGGAGCCCTGATGGCATGTGCCGCAGTGCTGTTTCCCAGCATGTAACGTGGGGGTGGGGCCGCATGAATGGCTTATATGTGGAGGAGGCGCTCCTTGCCGCTTCCTTCCACCTGCGGATTCTGGAACGGGAATGCCGGCTTTCCGTGGGCTGGGCTTGCTGCTTCATGCTGGGTCACCCTTCCCACTCTTCCAGAGGGGGCAAAAGGGAAAGAGACGAGGGTTGATGTTGGCAGTGGTCCTTCATGCCGAACGTGGACATCAGCCGAGACTGATTCACCCGGGGATTATTACCGATTACCTCGGTCCACTTCTTATCGAAATGGAGGCTGATTGAGCAATCTGACATCTTAAGGTTTAGACTCGCCCCCACCTGAGGAATTACCCAGTAGAGGGAAATATGAGGAGACGCTGACAGAAATCGACAGCTGCATAAATAGATGAAAAGTACAGAAGAATAATCACTAAGGAAGCAAAGAATAAAACATCCAATCCTTCTTACTTTCATTTACCCTGGTCGGGGCCATGGCAGGGGCTGGAGCCTGTCCCAGGCACCATAGGGCACAAGTTAGGCACACACGCATAGGAAGGAATGCCAGTCTGTCAGAGGGCACACCCACACACATTCACACGACAGGCAATTTAGAGAGGATAATTAACAGAACTTCACATCTTCGGATTGTGGAAGGGTACCTACTCAGCGTGCAAACGCAACACACACAGAGCAGAGGCAGAAGTCATACCCCAACCCTGGAGGTGTGATGCCCACTGAGCTCAGAAAAGAAACTAGAGTTTCATTAATTCATATAAAGAAATGAATAATTTAGCCACAGTGAGATGATAAAGCACTATGACGATCTTGTAATGGTAAATGCACACGGTATTAAATGCACACTGCGTGCAACTCACTGCATGGCAACATCACACGTCACAGGCTAGAGGAAAACCGGCCGGGCTGGTTCTGGTTCCTAAACAGCAGAAACGAAGCTGCTCATACAGGCCGGGCAAGCCACTGAACAGGCTTGCACTCACTGAAGGAGGCTGGTGGCTGGGTGAGTAGATGGACTGGTAGCGTATACAGGGGCGGGGCTACAGAAGCAGCTGAAAGCTGACTGGCCCCTGAAGATCCCCGTCCCTTATCACTCACCGATTCAAAATATGTCATTGGCTAATGATAATGTTGGCCTCTCTGTATGAATTATGGCCACTCTAATTTCTCTTTAAATCCTAAATAGCCCCTGAGAAGAACTTATTCTCGTGGCCGAAAAACATCTCGCAGACCACTCACTTTGCACCATCTCATCTGAATAAAGCAAATGCGCTCACGCAATAACTGTCATGTGTGTCAAATTCTGCGTAAAAGATTTATCACAGAAGATCAAAGGCGGAGTTTTGTTTTCCCCCCTGTGGAATGGAATGGAAAGGATTACATAAAGGGTCACATCAAGAATATGCAGCTCCCAGGAGGCTAGTGAATTGTCTTTTCTAAGTAGATGTTACAGTTAAAGATGTGGTTTTCACCAAGCAGGATGGGTGCTGTGTAATGAGAGAGGGACCCACGGCCAAAACCCAGCAGGTTTCAACCACCTGCTTTCAGCTTTTGTTTTTTTATCCATTTTTAAACGAAACTGTGATGATAAACACATCAAGCGGTATAAAAAGTACAAATGTCAAAAGTCATTTGGCAAAGCGACTTTACTGTAGATAAAAGCAACTAATAATCAAGTGATAATGTACCAATGATGTACCTTAAGAGCTGTGGAGAATTCTGGGTGACAAGCAGGGCTGGTCAATCCTATAAGCAACATGGGTGGCTGCCCAGGGTACCAACTTAGCCAGGCGATTTAATGAAGTGAAATTGCCTTGATCTTGCCCCTAGAAGTACTCACACACTGTTGTGCCAGCAAAGAAGTGCCACGCAGTTTTGGCGCCAACTTCCAAAGAGGTGCCGACTTGCTAGCCAATTTCACTTTGCCTTGTCCCTTTGACTTGGAGGGGGGGGTGTTGGCAATGATGCTCACCTAGGACACCACATGGGCTTAGACAGGCCTTGGTGACAAGACCAGAGAGACGATGGCTATGCTCCTCACAATGGGTATAATTTTGATAATGCTATACAGACCACAGTGGAAGACCACTCTAGCACTCCTAATCATGACTACAATCCTGACAACCATTTTAGTTGTGCTATACAGATGAGAACAGTTATACTCGTGACAATGGGTATAGTCCTGGTAACAGCTATACAACTAATGATAGCTAGATCTCTTAAAATGGCTATATAGCTGTCATCAGAAGAATGGGAAATTTCAGTGATATAGCCATAATCAAGGATATAGCTACCGTCAGAGCATAGCCAAAATCAGGGATATAGCTATCATCAGAAGCATAGCCAATATCATGAATATAGCTATCGTCAGAAGTATAGCCATTATCAGGGATATAGTTATTACTGGGATATCCCTGTTTATAGCTGTACTCTCAATAATGACTATATCCCTGAAAATGGCTATACTCTTAACGATAACTATATTTCTGATAATGGCTTTTCTCCTGACAATGGCTTGCTCACAAAGTGACACCTCTGAATTCTCTGGCAGGTCCACAAAACACTGCCAGAATCTGTCAGCTGGCAGACTGCTGATTCGCAAAGTCACCCATCTGGAATCTATGTGCTTTACAGGCTAAAATGCTGGGGGAAAATATTTATGCTTCATTACTGTTACTATCAAAACACGCACCATTAACCCAAAAGTGATAATCGACTTTCTGAAGAAGACTAAATGATACTAAATAATACATATTGACAAGGTAAATGGGAGACTATTATGCAAATGTATGTATAAATATTAAACAAGTCATTTAACATTAATATAGCAACAGAAAATGTTTTTAGTAGGCATTGTGTCATAAACTTGCATGAAATTAGCTAATTTGTTTAGATATCTCATTTATCAGGTACTGTTTTTACATAAACGCCAGTCCTTTGATTTTCATTCATTTGATATACTGGCATAAGGGAATTGTGATATCCTACTGCTATCATGACATTAGACCTGAACCAATCACACAAATCAGAACAGTCAGCTGACCCGGAGTGTTTTAGGAGCACTGTTGATGACGGCATCCCATAGAATAGCAGTGATCTGAGTGGCCCCTCCATTCGCTGTCACCCTGGGCCATGCCCAGGCAATGTGGTGTCCCAGAGGCTGATATTACCTGAGAGCAGTCACCTCCCAACATGCTCAAGACCCACCCTTCACTTGACTCTGAGACTAATATTAGTGTCATTTCCCAAGGAGCACAAGCTGCATATAACCCTCAATCTCTCTTAAATTAAATGTCATTTATTGAACCCTGTTACAGTGAATATAATACACAGCACAGTATGTGTATCTTCTGCAGCTGGTGGTATTATGAGTCATTAGTTCAGTGCTTAGCGGTATGACCTGGTTTCCTATGCCAGTTCTGTGTCATGTTCAGTCTGTGTTTGTTTTATGCACTGATCTAGGATAGGTGCCATATTACAGGGTAGTATTTGTATCACACAAACAACAAACTTTTATTATGATGACATAACATAATTCCTATGTTACTTCTCTTGCTATTACTTTGTGGCATTAATCTTAATGATCGATCATACATGTTCTAGTTATTTACAGCAGGAACTCCCAAAGTGGGGGTCGTGATCCACAGAGAGATCACAGAGACCGGCGGCGGGGTGTGGGGGGTTCCGAGATGATTCCCATGGTATGCCCGTTTTAATTAAAAAATGCAAAAAAATGCCATTTCTACTGTAGCTGGTTCACTGCAAATAGTCTATAGCCCCCCCAAACAGAAATGTACCGACGGGAGACAGCGGGGAAAAAGAGAGTTGCGAGTTTCTGGCACTTATTTTGGGGGTCATGGCTGAAAAGTTTGGGAACCCATGATTTACATCGATGTCCTCAGCATTTAACATGAGGATAAGGTGGGCTGGTTACTGAAATTCCACTTTAGATTTGTTTCATGTTGCTGTATATTACATAAATTATCAGCTCTGTAAATAGCTTGCTGTACGATTATTAAATAATGTTACTATAACCTTTCAACTTTCCAGCTGAACATCCTGGTTAGAACCATTAGCCCACCTGCTGGACTAAACTGTTTACTAGTCCTTTTATGAATCTGTCTATTGCCTTGGTACCCCTGGGTAATTCCCTGTCTTGCTCCATAACGTCCAGGACAGGCTCCAGACCTCTGTGACCCTGTATAAGACAAGTTAGTATGGAAAGTGATGAATGGATGGAATCTAGCTATTTGCCAATACATAGCACATGTTCTAGCATAATGATCTGTCACTCCTGCAATCATTTGTGTTTCAGAGTTTACTTAGATTCAACCTGCTTTGTAAATCTAGGAGGTGATTTCCAGATAAAAAATGAATTCTGTTTTGACAATCGATAGATCCCATACGATCCATGAAGCATCAGAAATGAAAAGCAAAATAACAATAATGAAAAGGAAATCCCCCAGAACTGTCCACATCATTACCTGCTAGGAGGAGTAGGGACAACCTCCAACAGATTGCTAAACTCTTTTGAAATATCAGACATCAGTTTTGGGACCAGGCTGCGCATAAATCAAATGCTGACTAAAATGCGAAAATGGATGTGATTCTCAGGTTACATGCAAATTACAGTAAAAATAACATAAATGCATTCACACGTACATAAATGCCTTTTTTCATACACCAGATCCTCATATCCTCCCATATTCTGTAGAGACTTAAGAAGAAGGAAGTTGCCAATCAGAGCACGGGGTTCAGTGGCGTGTAGAATCCTCGTGCTCCCTGGATACTCCATTACCCCATAAACACTGCTAAGACTATGGTATTGTTGGGAGCATCGGGGATGCTGAGCTCCTCAATGAAGCGACAGGTAGGTCGCTCTCCCTCTCACTCCTTTCCTTTCTCCCCCTCATCTTCCCATTCCTCTCTTCTCTCCACTCACCATCTCACTCCTCTCTCCCCTTTATTCTCCTGCTATTCTGTCTCTCACTCGTCTTGTCGTCCTCGCATCCTTCTGCTCCTCTCTCCCCCTCATCCTCCTGTTCCTCTCTCCTTCACTCCTCTTCTCTCTCCCCTCATTCTCCCACTGCTCTCTCCCCAGCTCCTCTCCTCTGTCCTCCTCATCCCCCCTCCTCTCCCCCTCACTTCCTTCCATCCCCTCATCCTCCCATCCCTCTCTCCCCCTCATTCTCTCGCTCCTCTCTCCCCGACTACTCTTTTGCCTCTCCCTCAATCCTCTCCTCTCTCCATCTCTGCATGACACCCAGCCCACAATTTCAATCTACAGCAAATCTGTCTCTCTCCCACACATACTAATGTACCCAGAACACCCACACACATTTACGCACATCCCCCGCCCCCAATGCATACCAAAGCCTTGTTTAGTAAGACCCACTCCTTCACAGCCTTGCATCAGCCTTGCAGAGCACTCCATGATATATCTGCAGAGTATTGAACCATATGACCACTGATCGATACGTGGATTGGAAATGGATCGTATGTGCATCCTGTTGTTCGCTGATACATCAGAACTGGTCACTCCCCCATCTCTGTAACTTTTAGTCATTTATCAATCCATCCATATGCATTGATCCACATATTCATAAAACGCCATATAAGGCACTGATGGATAGATATCTTCTTAATTCTTGATTCTTCTGAATGCCTCTGAGTATCTATGCTGCCTCATAACTGATGAGTTTTAGTCATGCCTGTACCTACCACTGAGGACATTGAGGTCAAGACCTCAGTAATTTTTTTGCAACTCCAATAACCATGATCCGTAACAGGGCACACCTAGGAAGGGCTAATACTTTTCACCTTACTATTTTAAAAATCCTAGCTATGGCCCTGGTTTTAGTATTGAAAGTGAAACGTCTGAGAGGTTTTCTCTAAAAGGCACATCTACCAAAATCCCATCAAATCCCAGAGACGGTATTTTTTATATATATTTTTTCTCAGGGACAGTAGTCATTACTCTTCCAGTCGCTTTAGGAAGCGGGCGGTAATTTGCCAGTTAGCTCCAAATTGCCTAGTAATTGTTTAACTCGGTTGCTGCAATTCATCATCCTGAGTTCGTAAGCTGATTATTTATTTTTTTATTTTATTTATTTTATTTTCCCACGCAAGGCGGCTGCTTTGCGATAAACGGAGAGCGATTACCCGCTGCGTGCTGCAGACAGGGGCCACTACCCGTGAAGCGCAGCCAACCATGACCCAAACCCGAGTACCAGGTCGCCACCATCCGGTTCCGGTGATTCTGCAGCCGTCCGCCTAACCTCGCCCAAGGATCCTGGCACAAATCGCTCCGATCCCTGAGCCTTCTCTTCCCCCCTTAGGCTGGAATGTTTGTCCAGGAGATTCCAGGGGAAGTGCCAAGGCTTTTGAAAGGACGCTCGCTGCGGGTGGAAAACTCAGGACTTCGGTATAAGATGGACTGCAGATGTTGTTTTTTTCCCCCGTCTTATTTTTACTTCTCTCCCCTTTTTCCAAAAGTGAAACGCAATGCAGCACCAATCTGCCCCTAATTGGATCGCTTCTTATGATCAATCGCGCTTGGCAGCTTTGGATGTTGTTTTTCTTTCCTGCTGCAAGGAAAACAGCAGAAAGACACAAGTTGCCAGGATTTGTCTCCACTGCCCATCTGACTCTCCAAATGTTGCTGTAACGTTAGGGCAGCGTTACCAGACTGTTAAAGGCAGAAAAATGTTACTGTTGCCGAATAAAATATAAGAACAAATATAAACAGTATTAAAAATAAGAATGAGTGAGTATCTTGCCTGTCAAGTACATGAACGGGCAAATGAATAATGGAAATTTAATTGCATAGGATAAATCAGGAAACCAGAGACATATTCAGTTTGTCTTAAGAATTTAATTTTCATAAGGCTAATACTGGATCTCATTTTGTCATCTACTGCAAAAAAAATAGCCCACTGTCAACCTACTATGAAGCCCATTGAGACGTACCAGCTGGAGAAGTTTAAAGATGATACTCACCATGCAAGAGTTTTACAGTATGTGGTTTAAAAACCACATTATAAAAAAGCATTTATAATTTAAAGTCGATTAATTTATGGTATGGATGTAATGACTGTAACTGTTGTCGCTACACATAAGTTTCACGGTGTCCCTGGAAACCTTTATATTGCACGGGTAAGCCGTGTTACTCCTCCTTAGTCTAGAGAGAAAGGACATCAGAGGCTGGCCAGTTCTGAGAAATGGCCGTGTTTATGCGGTGGCATCCCAGGGTGCTTCTGCAGGCGCTGTGTCTTTCACGGGAACACGTACCGACAGAGCAATTACTGTGCATGGAAGACCAGGGGCTTCCACTAGTGCTCTCTCTCTCTCTCTCTCTCTCTCGCTCTCTCTCTCTCACCATTACTCTTGCTCAATCTCTCCATCTCTCTCTCTTTCCATCTCTCTCGCTCAATCTCCATCTCTCCTGTTCGACCTTTCCAACTCTGTTATACACATAAATGTACACACATGCAAAGCGGCATTGCATTATAGAAATACAGATGCAAATGAATGCATATAGCACAGTTGCAGATCTCAGATGTCAATACAAAATAACTTGGTGCACCTACTGAAAGTGGGCACAGAGCAGACCACAAACATACTGATTGATACTGTGAATTTCTGAAGAAAGCCGAGCATGTGACTGTAGGTCTGCACCAAAGCGGTGCATTCACTGTGCAAAAGGAGGGCATGGCTTATCACCACACACAACCGCCTGCAACCCGACACCATTTTTGCAGTGCGTGCACTACAGACATGCACCGGGACTCACGCAAGCCCACAAACAAGCGAAGGTGGACCTGAGCGTATCGAGCTTTTGAAGATTCTGAAGAGAACGGTTGGGGGGGACACTGGAATGGGAGCCAAATCCAGGATTCCTTTAGCGTGGTTAAAATTACCTCCTCAACACTGCACCCAGACCTCTTTCCCGCCAAGAAAAACTCAGAATATATCAGGTTCCCCCAAAAGCCGCCCTGGAGCAAGGCAGGTGGATGCAGGGGGGATGGTCTCTTAAATCCTGGGATCCAGGCAGCGAAAGAGCAGCAAAAAGAGCTTCAGACACCTCACTAACCACATACAAATCACAGAAAAACAGGGCTTCTGTGGCACTCAGTTCACAAACTCAGTTTCCAGGATAACACACACAGGGCATTAAAAGTGCATGGAAAATAATTGTTTAAATTGCCCGTCAGGATGTATTGGCTGTAAATAGTTAAGCGCTTAAAATGAATCATTTAATGACTTCCATTTCAGAGACACGAATTATAATGAACTATTGCGGCCTTCTTTCAATGGACCCACAAAAAGCATCAGCCTAAGTGAAGTTCAGAGATACAAGCTTAAGTCCCCTATAATTCCATGTTTGCACTTAAGCACATAGCTAAACACACCCATAAAATCAGACCCCGGGGAGATGAGCTGGTTTGATGTTCTTGTCTATTTCCACAGGAAACCAAACATAGTCTGTTACTTCATGCCTTTTTAATGGATCCAAAAAAAACCCCCACTGGCTTACATCTACTAGGTATGCTGGTAGAACGTTCCGGCCCATTTGCATAATAGTAACTGACTCCAGCAGTTCTGGACATTTTTTTTACACTTACAGGGATGGCACACGCAATCATGAACTTGCAACAGACGCACCCAAAGGGGAGAGTCTGGCATCTCAGTTATCGAAAAGACTCAAGTCAGCAAGCCGTCGCAGTAGTAAACAACACGCAACTACTCCATTGCATTGGGTTTGTTAAATTGCAGCAAGGGATTTAAATAACTGAACAGCTAGTAATAAATTTCTGCAAGAAAACGGCAGTAACGGAGCTGCCCGATAAAATATCTGCCACACATGAATTCTGGGTATCAGTGCCTGATCCGCTCTCATTACTGGGTACTGCCAAAAATGTCAGTGGTTCACATTATAAGGATATGATAGAAAGAGTGAAGGTGCCACTTCTGGTTTCGTTTGTGACTGTGACGTTCCACCACATGAAGCAAATTTATTAGTGGCAAAACTATGCTGGATACGGCTTAATATCGGTGAGGGGCAACTTTATATTCCTCATCTCAACCTGCGTGCACATGCAGGGAATGGGTCCAAAAGATGTTACACTTCAGCTAAGCCTCAGTCTGGAGCAGAGCCCTCACCGAGCCTTGAGATGGAGCGACTCACCGCATCTCACATGTGGATTATGATGATTATTTTCGCCTCACACCTGTCCTTCTCACCAATGGAATTCTGGGATAGCATACATTTTTACACAAACATCTGAAACAATTTGAAAAACCTGACACTTCCCCGACCATATTACCAAGAAACACAATGTTGCAAGCTCAGTGAGTTTGGAGATCTTAAAAACCAAAGCCTTACGGAAGATGTGCCTTTTCAGCAGTCTCATTTTCTCTGGTGGTAGTCTCTGACTTAACTGTACACAAATGACAAGGCACCTCTGGACACATTTTCCCAGAAAACTAATGGACAATGCATAATTATTACAGCAGAACCTTCAAGAACAAAACAAAGCATCATGACTACCTGTTGAGATCATTGCATCCTTTGAGAGACCAGCTGAAATCAGTGTTCATTTGAATAAAACTTCCCTAAGAGATCCTTAACGCTACCTTTAAACTTAAAAAAAAAACCTAAATAAAACATTACCACTGAACAGCAGCTAGACCAACAGCTAGCTAAACCAAACGGCTCATGCTTACATCAGTTGAGGGATTCAGAGAAAGGTTTATAATATTTCATGGCTTTCATAGCATTTTGGTTTGTTCAGAAAGAATTTTCCCCTTTCTGTATAAAGAATGGTATGTTAAACCGAATCAGTGAATGAATGCTGGTGAGTGCCTCTTTCCTTCTTCTCTGGGCTCCTTGTGTGTGTTTTTCCTCTGAAACCTCTCAGTGTTTCACGAGGCATCTAAGCAAATAGGCTCCGGTACAGAGGACGTGAAAAGAACAATTTAGAACAGGTCAGCTGTGAAGAAAAGTTAGACGATAAAGGCTAGGAAATCAAAGGAAAGGTTAGGAATTGAAAGCCTCAAAGAAAGAATCTCACTGTTAAAAATAGAGGTATGCAGACTAATACTGCATGTGTCTAAATATAAAGATATGTTTAAATCATCTTTTGGATTTTTACAACCTTTTGCATGTTGTTTAACCAATACATTTATATCGCAGGTTCATTTGTGTGAACAAATGAAAGGCAACGTTGGTTAGGGGGACACCCAGAATGGTAGTAATCCAGTGCAGACTGTCGGGTGAGGTACACACGTCAGCGAGGGCATGTCAGCTTTCCGGTAAATGATTCTGTCAAACATGACTCAGCTACTACAGAGTCCGCATTCTCTGAAAAAGTACAAAGGGCTGCTTTTTGTAGTTATGATTCTGGCACAGACAGAAATGCTCAGTGCCAAGATCTTTAAATGTTTTATGACAAAATTCCAGCCTGCAAAAGAAACATATTGTGTGTGTGTGTGTGTGTATGTGTGTGTGTGTGTGTGTGTGTGTTTGTGTGTGTGTGTGTGTGTGTGTGTGTGTGTGTGTAGATATTCGAAAAATATACATTCCAAAACCCTTTAAGGTCGATCATTATCAAAATAAGGATAAAATAAATAAAGTGCTGACATCAAGCTTTGCAAGAAGCAAGATTCCGGACAATGGTACAATGTACACAGAGGATACTGCAAGGACAATGTGACAATGTGAGCAAGTCAGACCAAAGGAGGTGAGCATCACTATCCTCCGACATGCTGGGCCGTGCCTGTTGGTAGCTTAGGGCTTCCAGACATGGGCTTGTAATCTGAAGACTATTGGCTTGATTCCCAAGCACAGCCCCGCTGCTCTATCCTTGAGGGGAAATAAAGAAGTTACCTCAAATCCTTATGCACTCTATCTGCACCTATAAATGGGTACTATTCCACGCAAGGTTGGATTAAATTGTTAACTACTGTATGTCAATGTAAATAATATACTCTGTACAGAACAGGTATTATTTCTGTGGCAAAATATTAGCCTTATGTGCAGCTAGACATGCTTTAAACATAGATAATCCAAATCAGCTTTTGGGGCCAGTTCAATTGTGTTGCTGCCCTTTAAGGATAATGCAAAAACCAAAGCAGGTTGTCTTAAGCGCATCATCTTTACAGCCTTTGGTGCAAAAGACCATGGATGAAAGAGGTGATTTAAAAACATTAGATGCACTACGAAAGGATCATGACCTTACCAAGCAAACTAAATCCTCCAAACAAGAAACTCCTTTGCTGCTTAGTTACCAAGTAAGACATTACAGAAAAAAGTGTAAAAGTGAGCAAGTATAAATTGCGTAGCTTCCTCTGAATGGTAATTTCTAAGAAACTAATCAACAAAAATAACAACAACAATAATGTTATAATTATAATAATAATAATAATAATAATAATAATAATAATAATAATAATAATAACCATTCAGCTTTATGTGCTGTATTCAAGTATACTATCCCTTAGCAATCTGTCAAATATTTAATTAACTTTCCAGCACAAATCATTCTCACCGTGCCAGCTTGCCATTTTAGAAAATGCACTGAACAATGTAGGTGAAAGAGAAAAGGCAGAAAAAGTAGATTTTTAATATGTCCGTTATGTCCTGTACATGGACCAAGTGGTTCAACCCTGCTGATACATCTACATCTACATCTGAGGACTTTATTTTGGCCCTTTCTAGAAGATTCTGCAAAACGGTCAGTTTTCAGGCTACGGGCTGACTTATGAAGAACCATGTGCGTTGTTAGGTCCAATCACTCGTGGCTAAAGCCCTAAGTATTTAAGCCTAGCCCTGAGTATTTTAGCCCCAATGCCAATCTTCTTACAAAAAAAGGTCAAGCCCCAGGTGAACTTGACTTAACCCTGGATCTTTTCAATAGCTAGAAACTCCCCTCTGAAGAACTCACCAAGCAACTCACCATGACCCATCTTTAGACTGCAACATGTTCAAACCATGTTCACAGATATACTTATATCAAGCAATCAGAACCACTTCAGCAAAATATAGGTAACTGGTGGCTGAAGTCAATAAGTTTACTTTAATTCTGAGGAATGAGCTGTAAGCACTTTGAAAATGAAACTTAAGGAAAGTGCTTAATTGTCCATTTATAAGCTGGTCCCTGCTACAACTGGATGGTGCTGGGGTGTATTGAGCACATCCTGCATTTCCCCCCTTTTCAGTTTTGTGAAAACAACCCGTAGCACCTTCAAAGGGCTATTGACCATTGCACCGCCTTCAAACCACCCAGATCACCATTCTTTCATCTTCATATCAAAAGCAGTTTAAATAAACTCAGTTCATAGGGCCCAAATAAAACATTTTCTCTTAAAAAAAAAATCAGCTACATCTTCAAAAGCAATGTAGACCCAGAGTGAATCTCAGAGTCACCAAGTGCAAAGATTATCAGTGATTTCCATGGGAATGTTTTAAAATAGTAGCTGGCAGGTTTCTGAGGAAATTCATTAGATAGACTCAAACAGTTCCGATAAAATGAGCCAGATTTTGCATCAAAAGAATATTCAGATGATAAAAGGTGAATTTTTTCTGGAATATATACTGGAACTTATCATCACTTAAAGGGGGAAAAAAAAATCATGAAAAAACGCAGAAGCACATATTTGGAACAAGATTTAAATATAAATACATATGTGTTACAACAGCAGAGCCCAGGAATCCATACCCAAATCCATGTCCCTAAGTATCTATAACTATGCCCCTATGTATTTGAGTCACATTCCATTCAATGGGCAGTCCAGGTCAGGTATATCCATCATCATCATCATCATCATCATCATCATTATGTAAACCTGTAGAGATCATGCAATCTTTGGACACACAGCAGGTAAAGAAGTTCAAGATGAACAATGACAGCCAACCAAATGAGGCCCTAGAGCAGATCAGTTGTAGCTCCTGCACTTAGAAACACAGCTGTTTTTTCTGCCTGGCTGGCACACATCTCAGTGGCTAAATGGCACCAGCTAGAACTGATAAACTGCCAAGTCCAGCTATTTGTGGGATTTCAGTGTGACCCCATGACGCCATGGACACCCAAAAGACCAGCGCAGTGTCGTTTGCTTATCGAGATGCAAAAGTTGTGAAACTTGGCAACATGTATGTCCATAAAAGAGATTGGAATTCTTATAAAACACACTCATTAACTCTTCTTTCAAAAGATATTAGTTCAGCTGAAGGCAATTAGAGCATTTCTCCATGTCTGTCCATGTCATGACTGTAAAGATTAAGAAACTGTTGCTAAGCAGAAATCCAAGACATTTGACTGTTTTGTTTCTAAACTGTGTGTTAGGGTGACAGGATCAGTCTTTCCTAAGATTATCTCCCCATAGCACTAAGTAGAGGCCAAACCCAGCATTAAATAACCCAGGGTCATCCAGGAGAGAACAAAAAAATAAATGAGGTGAGCTAAAATACAAGTATATAAACAGTTAAGGTGTAAGTAAACTGTCCCAGATATTCAAGTTTCCCAGAATCCTCCAAGCACAAGTTCAACAATGCTGTGTGTTACTCAGCAGGTAGGGATGTTATGCTTCTTATTGGAAGGTCGTTAGTTCAAGTCCTATAGTCAGCAGTATAATTTCACCAGAGCCTAAAATTCCCCCTTTGTTCCAGGGACTAGCTGACCAGGCTTTTACATTGTGCTGAATAAAGGCATCTGTTAAATGAGTAAACATGAACAAATAAGTGGAGCTATAGCATTCATTCTGAAGGATATAAGGGCACAGTATGATAGCATATAATTTTATTTTCAGGGCCAAATTTAACAGTATACATCATTCATTCATTCATTTTCCATGCCTGATTGTCCTATGCAGGGTTGTGGTGGTCCAACGCAGAGTGCATTTCCAAAAAGCATTTTTGCTAACTCTAGCAGCAACTTCCATAGCTGGAACCATGCAACTGAATGAGTCTGAATATGTAAGTTGCTAACATGTTTTGGGAAACACACCGCAGGACAGAGTGCCAACCCACTGCAGAATTAAACGTTTTATCTGCTTTGAATTCTTAGGTTCTGCTAGATATTAAAGCATTCCAGACTAAAACTAATCCCCTCTCGCCTGTAGTAATGGATTAAGAACAAAAAAAACTATGAAAAATGTACTGCGTGTAGGTAGACATGCTGTTTACTACAGATTCCAAATGCTGATTTGCTAAGTGGAACTGTGTAATCACAATATTTCATAGGTGTATTTTTAAAGCTGTTATATCTCCACTATTTACCATTTATCACATCCACTGAAGCTCACCCTGCATTACAGTCAGTCTCCCTATCAAACTGTGCTACATTTAATCACTTTTATTTGGAGCCTTTCATATAACACTGTTCTATCATTCACTCTAAAAGACTTGCTAAGTACCTCTTTGCTGTAATTTAGGGTGCATTTTGCATCAAGGGGGTAGACAATACGAGTGGTATTGACGAGTCTTCTGTCGGCCTATGAATGAGGCCCCCCCGTCTCCGGCATGTGACATGGTCATATGGCAGATCAAAGACAGCGCCTTGTTTCATTAAGTTCAGGTCAGTAACGAGCTGGCAAGCTGTGAAGGCGTCGCAGATGGATGTAGGACTGCAGCCTGTGAAGGCCAGCAATGACTTAGGGTCCAGGCGAGTGTCAGTGACCTGATTATGCGTTCAGTCGATAAGAACATGCTGGAAGTCCTCTGTGAAGGTTTCCTGTAGTTGCTCATGCAGTCATGTTCCTTCTGTGATCCACATGATGGACTGGGCTCTAATTTCCGTTTTGGTTCAGTTCATTTAGGGGGTGGGCACATAAAAGGTAGTAGGCCGTTTTACAAAATTTAGAAAACTGTATCATAGTTTTAAGCCATCATCATGTTCTCTCCCGACCCCCAAAACCACCCGAACAGCCAAATTTCCCCATTTGGTTGTGCTCAATAGGAGGGACTCTGAGAAGCCTCATGAGAACAATGCAAATGAGAGATGTTCTTATGTATAGACATCAAGCCTCCAAAACACAATGACAGCGCACTGGCTGAATAAGCACAGCATCAGCTGACTGGCCACAGGGCATTTTTCAGAAGTCAGCTCTGAATCAGCTTCATACAGATGAAAGAGACCTTTGGATCACTTTTGAGTACACCCTGTGCTAATGGATAAAACGTGATTTCATCGAACAAGGCAATTAATTTACATTTTTCACATGAGTGTTTTACCGCTTTGGTTAGTCATGTTCCTCTTGGAACCCAGTATGTGGAAACTGCCAAGATCCTACGATGATTCACTGTTATTTCACCAGACATCCTCCCATTGTTTGCTAAGCATTAAACAGAATCCTATAAGATGGTTAGAAACAATAGACCTGCCCTCACCTTATAAAATCTTACTCATGTGAGGCCAAAAGGTCTAGAAGGAACTTCAGTATGATAGACATTTGGATTATTTTCATGATCAGCAGTGAAGAAAACTAGTTTTTCAGCTCTAGGCCACAGGTGTGAACCCATGCCTCTGACATGTGGGAAGAAATTCACATGAACACAGGAAGAACAAGGGAACTACACCCCAAGCTGAGGGCAAAAATCAGAGCCACTACACTGGAGGTATCACTGATTCACTTGCCACCCAGGACTGAAAACGCTTTGCATAATTTTTTGTCACAGAGATTCAAGAAATGGAGTTTTTGACTTTAAGACATTACAAGGAACATTTGAGAGATTAGAAACAGCTTGAAAATCCTGAAAAGTGCAGAGTATTTACCTGAATCCAACCATACCACTCTAACATAGCACCTGTGGTGATGTACTAATCAGCTTCTTGTACCTACTCATTCATATCAAGTTATTTGCTATATTTATCATTAAGTACCATTGGTTCAAATATGACATTATCACTTAACCTACTGCCCTACGAGCCTTGTTAAGCCCAAGCGTGCCTGAAATAATAAGCCTTTATCTAGAATGAGCAAGGGAAACAGCATTTATTAAGCACAACGTTATTTTTTTTTAATTTCAAGTATGGCTGGCTTTAAAAATAGTTGAGAGGAGCAGAAATAGAGGAGTGATTCCTGACAGCCAACCTGTGGTGGCTGTGGTGACCCAATGTGAAGATCGCTGATCACAAGGCCTTCCAGATTCCTTCTTTCTGCCCAAAAACTAGTTGTTCTTGCCTTGGACAAATCGCCAGCTGGCCGGGCCTGTCTTCAGCCGTGCCGCTGTTTCTCCAACATATGGTGTCCGCTTCATCCAAGCCCCAGACCCCCACCACCCCCCTCAGCCACCCCTACTGGCCGCCGGCCGAGACACAGACCGGCCATCTCCCGCTTTGGCGGTCTCGATCTGGGCCTCGAGGTGCTAAACCAACATGGGTGTCTGCATGTGTCGTCATGAGGGGGAGCGTAAGTTGGAGAGTTTTCTGGATGTCATAGCAGAGAGATCAGGCTGACCAGGCCTGCAAGATGGCTACAGTTGGCATTGACAAGAGAAGGCCCATTCACTTACAAACGATAGGCGGGAAGCAAACGTTAACTTAATACTCTCTGAATTACTAGCACCTAAAGGCACCTATAAATAAAATGTATTATTATTATTATTATTATTATTATTATTATTATTATTATCAATCATTATGATGCAATATTAATTGTTTTGGTAATGCTGCATTAATGTCTGATGCAATCATATCTGAACAAATCATTTGCACATGCACATGGTTATATAATGATAAATGTGCAGAGCTACACCCCTCCATGTTCTTTTGCTGGCACTCAAAACTCACTAGCTAGCTGTTTCCTAAGTGGAAGCTCATCCTACCTGCTCTTATGCCTAATTTGGCTCTTTGACAGCTGTATGCTTGTAGTGTAGTATTTGCTACATAAGAATCTGCCAAATAAATAAATGTTAAAAAAAAAAAAAAACTAAAATAATTCCAAAACTTTTCACATAATTGTATATTAAAATCTGTATCAAGCAGTATTTGGTTTTAAATGTGATTTTGCTTCTGGTCTTGGTAATAATGCTTTTCAGAATTCCTTCTGTATGTTATTCATTACACCTAAGCATTTTTATTGGACATTTGCTGTACTGTAGAATGCTGGGATATATTGCATAACCCCAGGCCACATACCCAGCCAAAAACACTGAGATGCTTGATGGAGGATACGGTTATGAAGAGGAAAACCGCCTTTAACTAAAACTCAGCAGCCTGCCAGATGGGGACCGTCCATTGCCCTTAAAAAATAATCTTTCTTGTTTTGCGTTATGAATCTGGGGTCTGGTGTCCTTTCCTCTTCTTCCCTCAATAGAAAAACTCTATAAAGTGTCTGCTGCTGCTCAGGTGTCCTTTCATATATATTATATGTGGCTGCTTGTGCTGGGTGGATTAATGACGCAAGCTGAAGATCTCATGCTGTAAACAAGAAAATACCTGGGAGATTGATGCAAATTACTGAGTAAAGCTTCATGCTATCTGGGCAGCATTTAGTCTGAGCCCCCATCCCTCCAAGCTAATGGCCCCCCCATTTACATATAGCTGGCTGGCTAGCGCATTGGATTAGCCTCGTGGAACATCTGGACTCCAGATGTGGACTCTATATCGACACGTCAGGAACACGCGGCGAGGCTGAGGTCAAGGTGACCTGAGTCAGATGGGTGGCTCTGAATTGTTATTTTATTTATTTTTTTTTTAATAAACTGCACCATGCATTTCTGTTAACGAATAACAGCTGACGACAGAAGGGCTCGACGGCTCCATTTAGCTGATTTGCATTTAGGTAACCGAACAGTAAAAAGCTTAACCCGTGTAACAATTCAACTGTATATTATTGTTACTTATGAATCACTGCAATCACTTGAAGAGGTAAAGAATGCTGGGAAAAGAATACCGAAGTAATTTATTTCTTACCACTAAGCTGATATCTTAGCGATAATGTTGAACATAGTACATGCAAGCTTGGATGACTTGAACTACTCTGTGCTGTGTACAGTGGTGTGCATGGTTCATGGGGCAGATTCCAGTCTCACCGCTACCAGAGTGGTTACAGAAGATGGACTGATGCAGGGGCAGAGGAACCAGGGGGGACATATGTACCCCCCAATTTTAATTTGGCTTCTTCCACCCCCCCCCCCCCCAAAAGTAGACCTTTACATTTTAATTATTGTGTCCCCCCAATATCAAACTGTCCTACATTCTTGGATGGATGGATGGATGGATGTCAGGGTGGGCACTCATTTGACCCTGCCCTTTTGGGTTCCTTCCGCGTTCTTGCCAGCACACGGCTGGTCATTCTGGTCTTTCTCCCGTCATGTAGTCCCTTAGCCCTAGTGTGTTCCTCCTGCCCCCCCCCCCCCCCCCCCCCGACAACTGCAAAGCACACTGGGTTGAGTGTGCAGCTCAGACTTGTCATGGTGCCAGTTGTGGGTTTGAGACTAACCAGAAACCAACCTCACCTGTTCTGTTTATTGGTTTTCAGACTTCCCTAGTGTTTCTCATTGGTTATTTGCTTCCCTGTTTTGGTTGGTCCTGCTAGTGTCAGTTTGATTTTTCTTTCCTCTTAGTTTTTCCTAGTATAGTCAGCTCTGTTATGATCCCTAGTCTCTAGTGCTTCCCAGTCTTGGTGACTGTTATAGTTCCCTAGTCCGTGCACTCATTTAGTGTCTCTGCTTCTACCCATTTCTCACTGTTCCTGTTCCTCTCTTGATTGATTAATTGATTATTAGTTGCACCTGTTCCTTGTTTGCCCTGCTGTCATGATCACAGTTTGTTGTGAACTCTGCTTGGTTCTCTGGTTCCGCTCCCTGTTTAGCCCCATTCCTTAGTTGTGTTAGTGGTTTCTTCAGTTTATTTATATTTCATTATATCATATATTTGTTTTTGACCCCTCGTGGCCATTTTGTTTAGTATTTTACCCCCTTTTGTCTTGGAGCCGCTAGTAGCTCGTCATCTTTTTCCTGCAAGTGCAATGCCATGCTATAATGATGGATGGATGGACTGTATATACTCATACAGATTTGCTGATATTTTATCAGCAGTGTGAGAAATCAAATGTTTTATTTTGTTTTTAAGTAAACATATTTCAATAATTCTAGTTCCACCATTACTCTGCTCTTTTAGGGTGCAGGGTCCAAGAGCAGTTTTGTTCATTCTGAAAAGAGCTACTTCTGAAGCCCAAATTAAGGAGATGCCAGTTTAGTCATCACCGAGCTCCTCCCCAAATGGTGAGGCTCAATCTCCTGACATGTGACAACAGGACAGCAGGTAGGCATTCAAACAGGTCCGGGGGCCATTACAGCGAACAAAATCGGGGCTGGCAGTTATCCTGAAGATCACTATTGTGCAAGCAATAACAGAAACGAACATCATTAAAATTCATTCTGTGGATCAAAGGAATTTCCAACTGCTGCAAAAACAAGCAAATATTGAGCCCAGAGCTGGGCACTGCCAAAAATTTAGCTTATAAAGCATGCATAAACCATATGATTCAATTCATGATGTGTATTTTTTTTTCCTTAAAAATCAAATTTACTACAATAAAAGTGAAAATAATATTGAAGTGTTCAAAGTTTGTGACATTTTTTTTCCCCTGAGAAGAAAAAGCTGTACTTTTCACACTGTTGCAAAAGATAAATCTGTCTAGTTATGACGTGTATAAAAACATTTTATTGCTTGCCTAGCAATACCCTCTCACACTTGGAGGATGCATGTTTTCGACCGTTTTGGGGAGAGGGTTTAATCTACACGAAGCAGGGAACTTTACCAAATGAAAAACACAATGGAAATTTCGTACCGTTTTAGTAAAACATTGTACAGGGGAAACGAACTGCAAAATGCAAGTGAAAGCAGGGAAGCCATTAAAGCAGAGTGCTTAGCGCATGGCTGTACGCCCGCAATAAGTTTGCGGCAATTTTATTTTTCGGTTCACAGACGTTTGAATGAAACCCCATCTGTTCCCCCACCCAGGCACCCCTTCCCTCGGATTCTGATTGTAATCTATGGTGTTCTACTCCGGCTTATACAGTTCTGTAGCCTCCCTGCGACTATTCTGCAAAAGCACATTTTGGCTTATTTGGTTTAATCATCTAAATCGGTTTAATCGTCTCCATTCGGGCTCCGAAATTCGCCATATCAATCTCGGACAGATCCCCTCCGTGCGCCGTATTAAATAGATTCACACTGGAGCGGGATTGATTTTTATTACAGGCAGGTGGTTTCGTTTGCCCAGGCAGGGTAACTATCTCCAAAAACTCCCGAGGCGTGGTGTCGTTACTCTGCGACAGTACTTAAACAAGTATAACAAGTATGGACTGCTGCCGTCAATAATACCAACGAAGGCAGCTGCAACAAGCTGAACTTTTTTTTTTTTTTTTTTTTTTTGCTTGAAGAACATTTCTGCAACATATATATTCATGGGAATGTTATATAATTCATAATGCATTACCAATGAAACTGATAGTTTTCTACCTTTTTACTTTACTTAATATTCTGACATTTTATCAGTGTAGAATTCAATATAGGCATCCTACTTCTATATTACCACAGGGCTAAGTATAAAGACTGACAAACGGACCCATATTCAAAAACATTTCAGTATTTCAAATGCGGCTAATATGCCTTTCATTAATTCTCTTGACATATGACAATGCCCCATTAATATTTAAAGATGCTTTCCATTGAAATATAATGGTACAGGAATTCTTTACAGAATTGCCCAAATATATCCTCACAAAAACCTAACAATATTACCTGGATATTTTAGTAAATGTGAAAAAATAAATTGATCTGCACAATCAACACTATTGCATTTAAATATCTGAATATAGACGTTAATTCTTTGCTGCAGGGTTCTGAGCGCGTAATTACTGTGCGTTATTCTCCTGATGTGAATGGGAGTAACTTCAATAGGGGACGCCGATGATTAGCCCATTAGAGGCAGATTATTAGCAGGGGAGAGCAGTATCACTTGGCAGTACATACACATATGGGAAGCACGCTGAGTGTCTCTATCAACCACTTTCCACTTGACTACTTAATTAAAAAACTTAGCAACAACAGACACTTAGCAATCATTTACTTTATACAAGTTTGCAGTACTGCTAATATTGGGGTCCCTGCACAAAACTGGGTATTCAAACTAGCTCCCAATCAAGACGCTTATATGAAGATCCACCTCCAGGGAATCAGGAAACACTTCAAGTCTGTTTCTTCAACCTTTGACCGACCTGACATATACTGAATGCTTTTTAATCACAAACACCCTTTGTGTCTTAAGGCTAACAGCATGCTACAATATTATTTATCTTGTTCTTTTAGTCAACAGACCTCTCTCTGCAGGGAAAAAGAGACTTTTTGCATCCAAATACAGTCTCCATTAAAATTGACACTTCACTTGGGAACTGAGGTTTCAGGTCAACGCTGAAGACTCTACAGGTGTACAGGTCTTCCAATAAACCTTGAAATAGCCGCAATACCCAGAATCCAGTGCTATGACAACCAGAACACATTCTGCTACACCGAGAATGGGCATATTATTCCAGTCTGCATGAATCCATATTTCATGCAACTGACAATCCTTGCTCCTCTGTTAAGACATCTCCAGTCTGAATTAGGTTCTTTTCACAGGGAATTTCTGCAAGCTGCCTGTTTAAAGTAAATGGCTGGCTTGTGTTTAGAAAGATATCAATACACTTAAACAAAGAGGTCTAAATTTCAAAATAAAATGTTGCTAAATGATTTTACTGAGATACTCAAGCCAGAGTGAAACAAACAGACCAACTGGTCAGATTAATTAAGATCAACTCTGCACACAAGTATGTAATGCAAAATTGCTTTCTCCAGTTGTTCATAATCTAATTATACAACTCAATTATGTAACAAAATCCAATAAGGCTGCACTTTCAGACAAAAATCCAATAATGATGGCCTCTTAGAGCAAATCCCCAAACCTACTTTGAACTGGAGGAGGACCAGAAGCTTTGTCAGGTTACACCTGTGCTTCTCACTGACTACTTTACATGGAGTATAACACAGATGTATCCAGAGTGGGCTAGTTAGCAGGGAGCCCAAATCCAGACTTCTAGATCAAACATACCAGCTTCTACAGGAGTAAATACATTAAAGTAGCACTAGAGACCTGTTGATAACAGTGTATTGTCATCTGTACTTGTTTTATCTTGCAGTGTTAATTGAAGAGCAATTTTGACCTAGAAAAATGGCCTAAAATCAGGCTTCTTCACAATATGTTAAGTATTGGTAATCAAATTCACTCAGTCCTCATGTAATCAAACAAAGAACTTTCATAAAATTTTCTCAAAAATATATCCTGTGGACTGAATGAGCTTTGTAAATTTTCCCTTCAATTACTCTGGTGAAAAAGTGTAAATAACTATACTATAAATGTAATGGATGCATTGTATGACTAAAAATTGTGTATTATCTGGGTGAGAAAAATGTATAAAAGTGTTATAGAGTGAAAGCAGGCCACTAGATACAGAAATACACTTGTGTTTGCCCTGGAGAGGGTCTTTGCTTAGCCTTTGAAAGAAAAGATCTCTAAAAAAAGACACATCAGCCTGTCTAGAAGGTTCTAAGTGTACCATCTTCGTTGAATACTAATAACTCAAGACAGTTACCTGAAATGGGTGATATGCCTGTGTACACAAAGTCCAATAAACATTTAATAGGAAAGTGACAACGTTGGGCAGGTTTTTTGTAGTCATGTCACAGCTCCGTACTGTACCTGCATTGTCTGTCTTGTATTCAAACAATCAGGCCAGCAAGTCGGAGTGTAACAGGGAACATCCTCTGAGTTTTGACTCGTTCAGTTGCAGGGAACTTATTACCTGATTCTATGGGGAGTCTGTTCTACAAGAGCTTAGTGGTTTCTCGTTATTTCTTGCTCGGAACAGTATATAACGACCTAAAAGGTCCTTGCTCTCCAACAGTTACGTAGCCATGCAGCAAAGAGACACTGGCCTATTCATTTCCATGTGAAATCAGATTGAATCCTTGTTAGATACACCCACGTTCATCTGTGTTTGCCCCCTCGGATGGCGATGCCGTCAAGCGTTCCCTTTCACATCAAAGTATGTGGAGGAAGGTCTTGCGTCTACACAGTAGCTACTCTCAGATCAGATACCAAAACTACAGAAAGTCTTCTGGTCTGTAGTCCATCCTTGCATCAGCTGTGGCCCAAATGGATTTCCTGTGTTTGGACTGGTGTGGATCTGGACTGATCTAATGTAGATCTGTCAATAGATGCGGGTTGACCAGCACATCACAGCCTTTCCGTTCTAGGATAAAATTTTAACTGCATGGATATTAATTTAAATGAAACTTTCACTGATGATAAAAGTGATAATTTACTATATAATCTATTATGCATGCATACATGTTTTGCAGACAACGATTGCTCAGAAACCTGGCCAAACCTCAGTCAGCTGAACTACCGCAATGCCTGAGCTTGCTTGGGCACTACGTAACTTATCATTAAAAATTTCCTGAGATCCTGGACTTTTGATGAAACATCAAAAAAAATAAATAAAAAAAATCCGACCCTGCAGCACTGAGCCGTTTTAACCCGAGTGGATCTTTGTGCCTTAAGTTATAAAAGACAGACCCCAGTCGAGATAGGAACCGTCTGACAGAGAAAGACCAAAGCAGCCCGATAGCAATGAGTCTTACTTCGTCAGGGAACGATCCTTTCATCTGACATTTATTACTTTCTTCAAGTTCCCCATTGGCTGTCATCATCAACTTTTAATAAAACAAGGGATTTGGTCGTTATGTGTCCAGACTGGTAAACGCTTTGTAATAAAATACAAAAAGTGGATAAAGCAATGATGCACCATCCAGGGGGGACTTTATTTTAAGCGCTAACTCAGCCCGACAGGCTAATGATCTTTGGCCCGATGGGCCCGAAAACGAAAGGTGGTGCAGAGACGCCTGCCTAAAATACTAATAACTCTGAAATGGATTCAACTTTGGTGTGTGACTCAAAGATTTCTCCAGTGCCCACTATTCAGCCTGGACATCGTTTACTTTTCGGGCAAATCTGATTGATGTTCAGATCCCTGGGAACGACTGACTACAGAGCTTTCTAGAAGTAACTAATGGGTTGGTGCAGATTAAATACTATACATAAAAAGTAAGCAGTCTTACATGACAGACTGATGTTAAAATTTACAAGGAAAGAAAATCCATCCATCCATCTGTCCACCTATCTATCCATCCATCCATCTGCCAACCACCCATCCAATACAGGGTCATGGGAAGCTCAAGGTAGGGACACACGCAGGAAGGGATGCAGTTCATTGCACAGTACATACACAGGACGCATGCGCATACACTATAGGCAGTTCAGAGACACCACATTGCCTAAGTGCATTTCTAAATTTTACATTTTTTATCTGAAATTTGCTCCATTACCCAGATAGAGTTTCGTAGATACCACATGTATTCGTTTGCATTTATTTGAATCGCACGGCGAGATTTTAGCACCAGAGTTTGCTAGAGGACTGTAAAATCTTAATGTTCTGGATTAAAGAAAAACTTTATAAGGGTCATTAAAGTTTATTCCATTCTGATTGCAATTCCAAGGGTGAGCTCTTGCATTAGTGCTGGGCGTGCATTTCATTGAGGTTAGTGCACCAATAAACGGACAGTTTACTTCAGAAAGGAACTTATATCTATATGTACAATGAGGGAGAAGGTTCATTTATTCATAGACACAGGAAATTCATACAGAAGTCAGACATCATTCCCTTTTATTCCATTTGATCTGTCAAATCAGCTGAGCCATCTGCAAAGTTCTAGAATGCAAACCGATGCAATTTACAGTAAGAAACAAATAAAAGAAATGCGACTACTGCGACTACTGTGGGGATTAATTCTCTGTGTTCCACCAAATAAAGGAAGGGGGGATTTTGCTTGGGAGGTTTTGTTGAGAGGCTTCACAAATATCTCGCCTCACTCAAAGAAGGCAATCAATAAGGTTCATTTATAAGCATCCTCTGAGCATCTCCTGTTTTTCCTCCCGAAGCAACAAGCCTTTTCCGTCACCGATGGTACTGCTTGTCACACGGCCACTGCGTAGAAAGAATCCAACGGACTCTAAACAGGCCCGGGTGGGGTGTACAGTAACTGAGAGGTGGTGAGAAGAGCAAAGAGATAATCTACTGTGTCTCCTTAATGACGACAGCTTATGTGAGTATCCATGATTTAAGCAGGTGAGATATATAAGGGTGGCGCAGTGGTGAGCAGTGATGCCTCATACCACTGGGACCAGGATTCAAGTCTCTCCCATGGCTCCATGTGTGTGGAGTTTGCATGTCCTCCCCATGTCTTCATAGGGTTTCCTCTGGGTACTCTGCTTTCCCCCCCACAGTCCCAAGACAGGTCACCCAGATAATAGGTTGTTCCCTGCCTTGCACCTTTAGGCCCCAGACTCCCCTACCCTATGACCCTGAATAGGACAAGTGGTTTCAGAAGATCGGAAGATGTATAATTATTATTATTATTATTATTATTACATAGTCATTCTGGCAGGAATGTTGTGAGGATATTCCCAATATCTCATGGATACTCACTGCATCCATTCAGTTCACAGAGTTTTGAGGGTACAGTCTTAATCTACGCAACGCCATGTATCAAAGCCTCCCCCTGTTTGGAGGGCAACCAAATGGGTCCTGCCAGTCTCTGTAGGCCTGCCAGCCCAGAATAACCTCTCAGGAGTCAGAACTGCGTGCTCGCTGACACGGAACGTGAAAACACAGCGCGTCTCCAGCCTGAGGCTCTGGAAGAGCAGTGAGGCGGGATCTCTGGGGTGCAGCGGCACGCGTGATGTCACACAAGGGTGCCAGTTGGTGTTGTGTCCCTTAGCATCGGTTGCTCCAAACATAGATATGCAATGACGTTGTGCAAGTCAGTTACTTAGATGTTGAGGTCATCCTATGTGTATGACAGGACATTACATCACCTGTTACCTATCCTGACAGCCAGAGAAAGCTATAAAATACACCTTTGTAACTGTTGTTATTCTTCCAGGGTCAGGGTTCAATATTCTAGGCGAAAGGGGCAGGTGCTCATGTACCCCCCACCCCCGCACATCTCTAAACATGTCCAAAAATACCAGCCATCAACCTAACATGCTCCAGTAATATAAACAATATGCTTTTTAACACCAGCTTGACTAATTAATCCACAGACATGGCTCGTTAATATCTTTCTGTCTGCATGGATTTTTTGACTGGAATTTGTCAGAGCAAAGTTGCTGTCTGACTAATGACCAGGGATTCTCGCAGATCCATGTCTTTGTGACTCCGCTGTCTCACAAGCAAGGGGGTCAGCCACCAGAATGTGGCATTCGCTGGCACAGAAAAGCATTAGAGATTCACTGGGTTTATTAGCATTACTGAATTTAGACACAATTACTGTCAGTCGCAGAGAGGCCTCTGTTGCACCATAAAGTTGTGTGGATGGGCTTTTATTGCACCAGACAGTTGACTGAATATTTAGTATCCACCACAAAGCAGTCCTGCTTCTCACAAAAAAAGAAAAAAAGACTTTTGAATGTTGTGCAGCAATGGTTGGCAAGCAAGATGTTTATAGTCGATGACGACGCAATCTCCACACCCCCCCCCCACCCCCACTGGCAAAATATACTGCTACGATACACTTGACAGGGTATTTTCTTTGTAAAAGTAGCTTTCACTACAAAACTGGTTGGAGACCACTGAGTTTTGTAAATTATTCTAGTTCTAGCACATTCTGGATCCTTCTATGGTTGCTTGAATAAGAAACTTAAACTGGCCTGTGCTCTTCAAGACTATGTTAAAGTCCTGAATTTTTAAAAGCCACAAGTTGGGGCAAGACCCAACAAGGCTCCTCAACTCAGGCTTCCTCAAACAGGGAACAGGCTATAGCATGACTCTGATTATGGGAGTGGAAAAACTGGTTTAGGCCCAGCAATGGGATTTTGGACCAAGACAAAAACTGGTGAAGACGACACTGTATCAGAGTACTGAGCACAGAATCCACCATTGGGAAATAACTAGTAGATTTACCAGAGTAAATAACTAGTTTTACCAGAGAATTTCTCAGACAGATACTGCTAGAAATTAATCAGATCATGTGCAAGATCTGGGTAGGCCTACCAAGGCAATTTACCTATGGCTAAAAACTAATGGATGAAATCTTCACAAGTCACAGTAATATTATTGATTTCTTCTGTCCATATCTGTCTCAAATTATGTTTTATAAAATAAATGATTTTATAGCGTACCTTGAATTAATTCTTAGTTATCTTTTCATGCTGTTGCAGATGTAAATGTAGTTATTCTTAACTTCAGCAGGTTATATAATTAATGTGTTTCTAAGACAAACTCTAACCTAAACTAAAAAAATGTTTAATTCACCTAGAAGTTCCTTTCAATCAGAGTGTTGGGAGTTGTGTAGGTTAAAGGGTTTAAATTGTAACCACAAGAACAGTACAGGCTTGTTTTTACATCTATATAAAATTAAACTCCATTAGGTCACTAGCCGTTACATGTAGTGATAAAGTCAGAGTGATCCGACCTCTAAGCTCATTGGATCCCGGCCATGTGATATGTCTGCACACAAGGTAGTGTGCAACACTGGCATCCTTGTTGCACCACCCATTAAATAATTAGCTAATAGCTTTTAATGATTAACAAAAGATAATTAGAATACCAACCATTTCCATTTAGGATGCCTCAGACCAGAAGGCAAGTTCATAGTAAATGACATTTAATGGGGGAAGAGTAGGGGAATGGGGGGTGGGGGGTCATAAATTAATCAAAATCTGATTTACTGCAAGGTTTATGCAAGAGATAATAAAAATAAATCCTAAATGTTGCATTTGGCAGAATTCTGTTTAACGACTAGCTTAGCTGGGCAGAGCACGATTAAATTCATTACATAACCATTAACATTTCCATCCGACTAATCACCGGTGAAAACAGACACACCAGGTGATTCAGGGATATTACCCTGTGCTCTTAATTGTGCATTTTTCCTGAATCTGCTCAATCACTGAGTACAGGCTATTGAAATTTCTGTTCATGTATTTTTAATATCCTAATATCCTTCCAAAACGAACCAAACCTGCACCAATTAGCCAATAACTTTTATAGTGATAATAAGGTGTTTTGATTTTAGTTATCTGTATATTTGAGAGCCTGCATCTAGTTTTCTACATGTATCAGTATTTACACAAAAGCCCATTCACCCTTTAATGTCTAACAGCTTCATTTAAAGTCAACACTGTATTAACCCTAAATATGGTTTCTTCTATAAAACACAACTTGATGCATCGTTCTTGCTTATGGAATGGTGATCATTGCAGCAAATCCTTTATGTTTCACAATTGAAGGGCAAGTTTCGAAAATCAAAAATGAGTCTTGCTTTGTTAGGGAACAATCCTTTCATTTGACATTTAAAACTTTCCTCATATTCCGCATTGGCTTTCATTATTACTTTTAAGCAAAATCCACACTGTTTCTCAAGCTCTGAGAGGTAACTGACTCTTACTGCTGGGCTCCAGCAGACACGTCTGGCATGATCTCACCTCAAAGGGTCATGACCTGAGTAACGTCCTTGAAATAATCACCTTCACAAAGCCCGGCAAGAAAAGAGTCTTTGTATAATGCTTTAAATAAGCTATCTCCAAAGGATCCAATTTGCACCAATGGTATTCCTTAGGTGCATAACTACTGCATTATCAACATCCAGCAGAGTCCAATCCTCCAAGACACTAAATTAAAGGCATTATACAAAAGCACTGTACTCATCGAGAGGTATTTACCACAGTCTAATCTTAATTGCTTCTTCATTATCTCTGTGCCGTGTACATGTATAATGTGGCTTCCCACAATTCTATTGGCTTGAGCTGTCTGAATTTCAAACTCTAACGGCACTTGCAAATTTATTCCAGCCATTTATATTACTCTTAACCGTTTGAAGGTTACACAATACATGTTTAAAAGAAAACGCATCACCATTAGAAATGATAATGATGCTTTCATATTAATGTAAATTGTGTTTTTGGACCATGGTCACTGATTTATTGCCATACATTACCTGGCTAAGAGTTTGTGAGTATGACGCCCAGTTATGTGCTCTTATTCAAAATTATCACCTTTGTCATCTTTTACGCCGATAGCCCATATCTTATAATCCACATAATTGCTCCCCTAAAAAAACTGCATTTCCTGAGCTGTATTCACTGAGGTGGCCTTTGGTTAACAGTAATTTCAGCCCAGCGTGAAATTGTCAGTAATTAATGCCCCAGTTCCTCAGCTCCCTCCAGAGTCCGGTAGTATGAGGATCCCAAAATAATCCCCCCCCGCTCAAGGGACACTGGCCATGAGTGGTGGGGCTCCTAATTTAACTCCCCCCCCCCCCATAAAGGAGCACTTCCAGGGATGCAAGATCATGTGAGAGTGCCCTAACACCTTACTGATAATCCAGACATGCTGATGGAACCATTTCCCAAATACTTTGCAGTCCCGAAATCTCTCAGAATGGAACTATATAGCAGAATCCATGCAAATCAAAAAGGAATTCTTTTGGCTGACACAAAGACCTGCCTCACTTCATAAGCATTTGGTGGCTATTCCCTCAGTTAGTGTCGACTCTTATAAGGTATTACTCATATAAAACAGAGCACTCCCTGCATCTAAACAGCTAGTACATACTGAGGCCATCAAAGTGTTGCTATCAGCATTAGTGACAAATGCATTTATTACAGCCAGATCTTTCACTGGATATGTGGAGCTGGCTGGGATTAGGGCTCCACTGTCAAAGCCAGCGTGGAAGCCAGCAAAAGGCAGGCCAGGTTATCTGAAAGGTACCTGGGGTGGAAACTCAAGCCACAAGATCATTTAAATATATTTAAATAACATCTACTGAATATGATCAAGGCAAAATTACTAACATAGTATTCCCAAAGTAATTAGCAGGTTGTGCGTAGCATTTGTCTAGTAAATTATTTAAAATAAATAAATTAATTGAAATCAGTCATACTAAATTATTTGGCATACAAATGCCAGCACAAGAAAGATCCTTACAAACAAAAAAAATGAACTATTATACACTTACAGGTAATGTGAATCCTCCAGGAACACAGCAAAAATATACAGTGATGTGCGATGCATGATCAGGTTCCCATAATGGGTAAATGTAATATTATTAAAAATCCAAATTATTATTTTAACACTGCAGGTACCGTATGGATCCCCAACCTTGGCAGGTAGGATCACTGTGTAAAAATGATTCCATATTTGCACTATATGTAAATGTTATGGAGAGCTACACCAATAACAGAGACGGGACACAGACAGAAAGGTCAAAATCAGACTTACCTGCAGAGCCAGAGGAGCAAAGGACCGAGAGCATGCGAGAGAGAGAAAAAAGGCATTGTTATTGTATCATAACCATGAGTCATTATGGGTCCCAGACACACAGTATATCAGACATAAACATGGCTAAAAACAAGCCTACAATAAGAGCACAGAATAAATGCTTCATTAAAAATAAAAGCAAAAAAATAAACAAACAATAAACAAATGGGAAAAACACAAAAAATTGCTAATTTCTAAGTGACATGAAAATAAAATTTTAAATTAGGTGGAAACCCCTGCTGGCCTTCACTGTCTGGAGCAAAACCTCCATTAGCCAGTGTTAATTAGCGATAGAATAGTGCAATTTTCATTACATTTATTGTGTGTGCAGATATATTGTGTATTCAATATATCTGGATTTCTCACAGGTAACGCTCATCTGTGACAAAATAGGAGATGTGAAATCACATTAACATGCTTGTTTAATAGCATATTGAGTTTCCTCACATGGCATGTTATGTGAGGCTGAGATGCGTTTTCCAAAAATGTAAATGTATTTAAATTTAGATTAAAGATTAAATTTTTAAAAAGTGCAAAAAACAGGGTCAGACACACCTGCAAAGCTTCAGGGTACTGGGCAGGCATGGGGGCAGGGGGTGGCTGGCTATTGGGCAGGCGTGGGGGCAGGGGGTGGCTGGCTACTGGGCAGGCGTGGGGGCAGGGGGTGGCTGGATACTGGGCAGGCATGGGGCAGGGGGTGGCTGGATACTGGGCAGGCGTGGGGCAGGGGGTGGCTGGATACCGGGCAGGCGTGGGGCAGGGGGTGGCTGTCAGCGACTGTCATTTAGATAACAGCAAAATGAATTTTGCGTCATCTTTCGGCATTTTCTCCCCTTGCATTTCTTATGATGCTGGCAGTCAGTAAGTTGTATAATTAGTCCTGATCACACACTGATCTTCCCATGGGGACAAATAAAATGTCAGTTAATTTTACTAAGACCGATTAAATTATATTTAACTGAAAATGGAAGCTCTCTTGCTGCCCTCCCAGTGGGGCATCTAAATAAGAAAACTGTCATCATGCCACGTTTACTCTTACTCATTAAAGGACTTACCATAGTTTCCCACACTGAAAAAATAGCTTTTCTTGACATTTTCTCTTTAAATATGTCACTTATTTGTGTGTAACATCTCTAAGCAGTCAGTAATATGTGAGTACTAAATGTGCAGAATTATACACACACACACACATTTGTAATTATGTCTTTGTGGGGACTCTCCGTTCATTTCTATGGGGAAAACTCTAATCCCAACATGATGACCTTAACCCCTACCCAGCCCTAACCTTAGCCATAAGTAACCAAACAAAATATGAGACTTTTTGCATTTTTAATTCTTTGATTGCATTCACAGATCTTTGTGGGGACCTGAAAAATGATCCACATAACATCAAAATAACAGGTCTTTATTATATTCTGGGAGACATTTGGTCCCCACAATGTAATATAAACATAATCCCCACACACACACACACACACACACTTACACATATTTTATATGTTACACATCTATCTGTATATCTCTGTTATACATTTTTGCACACAGAAGTTATAAATAAGACAGGGAGTTATTGTGACAGACCTCAATCTTGCTCTTTAACTGAGATATTGATTAATTGATTAAGTGGAAGAATGTTCGACTGGCGAGGCGAAGATGACTCGGCAGCGGGTCTGACCGCCTCTGGCCTAATCTAGCGCAACAGCATGCGGCTCTCGCAGATCCCGTTTCCGACTCCCTCAGACAGCTCCTCCTGCTCGCCCAGCGTCTTAATGTAAAGCCCAGAGAGTGAGAAGTAAGTGTCCAGACAGTATGGGCATATCTGCCAGGCCCCAGTGACCTTGGTACGGTGCACTCTTCAGGCCCTTAGACGCTTGTCAATATGGCAAAGGATGATGCAGCCATTGCTGCTACGGGCCTGTCCCCATCGGTGGCTTTCACAGAAAGAAGCTTCACAGAAAGAAGGCCTTCAAATGTCGGCCCAGAATCTGCTGCAGGGAAAGGAAAAATCTGGCTCATCGCAAAGGGAAGATCTCTGAATCTGTCATCATGTGATCTGTACCCTTGTTAAAAATCTTTGTGTTTCATCATTTATGGAAAGACTAAAAATGTACAGAAGTGCATAAATATTGTCATTGAGATTTACAGAGAAATGCCCAATATCACAGCTCGCAGTCACCTTGACTATATTTACACTTAGTTGCTTATCTGATGAATTTTTATCCAGAGCAGTACACATTTTGCTGGAACAACGTGGGTAAATACTGGCATCCGACTCAGGGTATCCCCTGCCTCATGCTCTGTGCCTCCTGGGATAGACCTAGGCTGCATGAAGTACTGCACTAGTACTGCATAAATGGTTGCAGAAAATGAAAATGAATGGAAGGATTAATTCGGGTGAGGTACCTTTTCATAGGTACTCTAATGGGGCCCTTCCTTTGGGATTTGAGATTATATTCTTTACAGCCTAAGATATTTATTGCTGCCATCCAGACTCACAAGCTCCTGCACAGTGAGCCTGATGCTGCAAATGGATTCCTGTGAAAATAAGATTGCTGTGGGTCTCGCCTGCCTGTCACGCTAAACGTGGCACTGAAAGCGATCGCCCGCATCCCACAGCTCAAGCCCTTAAGAGACGTTAGAAGCATGAGAACGAGTTCCCCATTCCTCGATGCCCAGCCCCCCTCCCACCACCCAGCATCAGACGTCAGTCCCAGGGACCTATCCTTAGCCTGTCTGGTACGTCTGTCAACTCTGAATCAGTGAAACGACTTGAGATAGAGAAATCCAGCATGGAGACTGGATCAAAAATGCTCAGTTAGATGCCTGAGAGTGAACGGAGCACTGACAGTCCATCAAATGATATTTTAACTCATTTAGCTATCTCCAGAATTGGTGAGCTTTAACATCTTTCAATGGTACAACAGCCAGACCAGAACTGACACCTTACTGTCCACCAAGAAACTCATACAGGTTGACTGCATTGACATGAACATTGAATTATAATGAGATTTAAAGGTCAACTTGTTTGAGAAAATGTATTTGTGACCAAGGTGGTCCAGAAATGCTTCAATGAGACAAATCCTGCCATATTTTCCAGTGACCTTGGGTTGATTCCCACAGCAGACCTCCAGATCTGTAGGTCTCTTTTTTTTCTGCTTATGACGGCTGTCTATCCCCATCCGTTGAGCGGCTGGATAAATGACAACTACTACAACTGAGCTACAGACAGCCGAGATGTACATTGGTCAATCAACTGAGATAAGATCTTTAGCTGAGGTAAAAAGTTGAGGCTTATAGTTATCACTCCACAATCCTCTAATTACTTATCCCGGTCCGTAATCACTTGGAGTCTGGGCCTATCCCAAACAGCTCAGGGCAGAGAGCAGGGCGACACACACTGGGTTCATCCATGGGTGATTTAGAAACACCAATCAGCTTTAATGTTTGTGGACTGCAAGAATAAACCAGCGTGCCTAGAGGAAATCTGTGCAACAGGGAGAGAATATGCACAGAAACTCCATACACACAGCAAGTGGAGGCGGGATTGAAATCATCAGCCCTGGAGGTATGAGCCAACAGTGCTGCCCAGTGAACCGTCATGCCGCCACAACAAGCAGGCCTTAATATCATAAAATCAGGAAGTGCAGCGGGTGTAAAACCTAGGGGATAAGGCAAAAACAAAAAAGCGGCCAGAGGTCTGAAAACTTAATGCAGACGTAATAACAACTGGCAGTCAAAGGAAGAACTGGGTATTCAGATGTAACAATGTGTGGACCTCTGGAAAGGGCAACAAGTTCGTGGGACAACAACGGTGCTTTCCGATATCAAAGGAGTTACTAATTTGTACCGGAAATGTACAAGAAAGCCTCAAAGTGCAGTCAAACATGGGGTGGGTGTTTGGGGCCACCTGCAATTAAATAAGGGTCTAAAGTGAGTTCGCAGTGTGATAGAAAGGAGGAGACTGATGGCCCAGTACTTAAGTTTCCTCAAAGATATTCATTGCACCTTCCCACCACATTAATGGTGCCGATGAACCTGCCCCATTCCATTCTTCAGCCCTTGATTCCCATTGGTCCGTCACCATCCGAAATAGTCACAGTTTCTTTCACAGCATATTAGCTAATCAGGTGCCCACACGAGTGGACGCCCAGCGACACGGCATCGCCGGCTCACGCTCTGTGCCGTCCTCCCTTCCCACCTCTTCCTCCAGCCCGACTCCGTGCTGACGTTCCATTTGGTATCAAAGCTGCCATCCGGTGTCCTTGAGACAAGCGCCTCTGCCTCCCCCTCCCCCTCCCTGGCTCGACTCGTCACCCTGGCCTGACAAAGGATGCTAAAGCACCGTGAGCCAGAGACTGACGGTATAACCACACAGAGCGAACCTCTGTACACAGACAGCGTGTGTGTGCCCTGCCGTGGAACGGCATCCCGTCCAGGGCATCCCCTGCCTCGTGTCTTGTACTTGAGATTATCACGACTCAGGAGTGCATATGTGGTCATTGCAGCAGATCAGCAGATGCGTTCTGTAATATAGCGTCTCAAAAACATAGAATAAAAAATAAACTATTTGTCACCATTCCACTGCTTAGAGATATTATGGCCACCACTTGACATATGTTTCTGTGAAAACCAGAACACGTGCTGTGTACTTTACAGTCTGGATGACAGCTGACATCACTTTATGGTACAAAGACAGACTCGAACAGAAATGCTGCATCCTGGTGCCTCTGTGGCTGCGGAGTTAATAATAAATGCGTGTAAAAATCACAGTAATGAGCATGGAGTTGGGTGTTCTGAGGGATGGGGTCACACTGGGTTCACTGTTTAAAATGAGCAGAGGAGGCCCCATTGTAAGAGGAGGACTATGCTGTTGAACCGACTAAACCGAGCGCAGACAGGCGTTCGGACACAAGAAACTGGCAGACAGACCGGAAAACAAACATAAAAAACCCAACTTTATGCAGCTTGTGTTTCTGGTATCTATCTTCCCAGATCTGGAAAGAGACAACATCGGTGTGGATGTTTATAGCGATATTGATGTTGGACCCAAAATGTTTTCCTCACTCCCTCCAGCACATGTGTGGCACCATCGTCAACACAGACGAGCCTTGCATGCGTCTCTTCGCCACAACAAGAGGAAGGACGCCACACAGTGCCATTCTCTTGGCCAGCCTTCACATCCTCCCCTTCATCCATGACTGGGGGGGGGCTGCAAGTCCCACACACTCCTAGGTTCACTGCGTGCGATAGAGATGACTTACTGTGCCCAGGAAAGCTGTGGATAAGAGCTTTAGGAAGTTAATTCCCCAAATGTCACAAATTAAAGCAGGCCTTCTGGCTCGTTGCATTTCCTGCATCTCCCGCATCATCTGCCAGCCTGATCCCCAAAGCAGCGCCAAGGACAAAAGCAACCCCCCCCCCCCCCTTTCCAACTCTTTGACTCTACCATCTATAAATGACAACAACTTAGATGTGTTGTGCTGACAATTGAGATAATCGGTCACTGGTCACAGACATTTGAGAGTGGCCATCCAGTATTGCTAATTGGTTATCATTATTGAGCTTTTATTTCTAAGGTTTTTTAAACACATATAATAAAGTAATCTCAATAATATTTTATGTAACTATTTATGACCTGGGGATACAGCTGGATTGAGCACATGTGCTTGGTTAACAGTGCGTCACGCACCATCAGTCCCTCGAGCTCAACAGACTTTGACTTTACCAGGTGTGAAAGAACTTTATGTTACATTATATTTGGAAGACATCCCAGCAGGCTGTGGGGGTGACATCAGACATTTGTCTGGGGCCAGCTGGGAGGGGCCAGGCAGGCCACACGCCGTGGTGTGTGGCTTGCTCATATATAGGCCAAACCTCACGGTCAATGGGCCTACCCCCCAACCACACTACCGCTGAGTTTTGCCAGGTCAATATGTTGTGTGTTTTTTCTTCTTACTAGAAGGTAACCCTGCGATTCACCCTGTCAGAGTGAGCCTCAGCAGGAGTGAGGGAGCTGTCCTTGGGTAAACAGCATGGAGAGAGGCTGAGTGTGAGGGAACATAGAAAAGGGGGTCAAAGGTCAAGGGTGCCAGCTGTAACTCTGCAACTTATGGCAATTTCAATTTATAATTGAGGGGAATGACTTCATAAATCCACCCAAAAGTTCAAATTCCATGCCAAAGTAAATGGCAGTTAATAATGAAATGCCTGAAAATTACGTGATAAAGGAACATTTGAGATTACACTATAGCAGTGTTTCCCAACCCAGTCCTCGAGGAACCCCGAACAGTCCATGTTTTTGCTCCTTCCCAGCTCCCAGCCAATCAGGAACACTGAGTACCTGCTACAGGTGCGCTGGGAGCTGAGAGTAAGCAAAAACGTGGACTTTCCGGGATTCCCCAAGGACTGGGTTGGGAAATACTGCACTATAGGACAAATGTTTGGAACTCTTTTCAAATTCTGTTATGAACTTCCATGTAAAATCGCTAAATAATCTGACACATTTTCTGCTACGGTAATAGCATGACCCTCATCTTTTCCCCAGAATCTGCCATCCTCATCAGAGCCTACAGACACGTGGTCACTTGAGCACCCAGAACATATGATGACATCATTTTTAACCACTCCTCTGATTCCTTACATATAAGATCAGGCCTATTGTTGGACTTTGGCTTATTAGCGTCTTTTCAGCCACAAGGAGGCCACTTCTCTGTTGCTTCTGGCATACAGCATGACGTTCCTTGGCCTCTGGTAGTTATGTTACCCCTGCCCCCCCAGGTCCTGGGTGTAATAACCCTCACAAGCCCGTCATGGTAACCACATCCATTCCACTAGCAAATTAACCTGGGAAATGTCCTAAGTGAGGCTGAATGAAAAACAGGTCCCAATTTGTCATGCGGGACCTGATAAAATAAGGCAAACAGACACAGACACACACAGCCACAAACGTTTATGTTCATATCTTTGTGGGGACTGTCCCTTCATTTCTATGGGAAAAACCATAATCGCCGCTGCTCAGCCGTAGCCTTAACTATAGGCAAGGAAACGAGACTTCTGGCATTTTCAGTTTTTTTGATTTCAGTCACAGATTTTTTGGAAATTGAGTTTCCCTTGTGGAAAACTAGTCCCCACAACATCAAAATGATTTTGGTTTTTATTATATTGTGGGGACCAAATGTAACCTATTCATGTCCCACACACACGCACACATGTACACATATTTACCGGTCCGGCGTTACACACAGCCATTGAACACTGTAAGAGTGTTATCATAACGGGGTAGATTACCCAATACTTCACTGTGTCTGTGTTAAAAGACTCAATCGTTCACTGTGTCAGTGTCAAAGGATCCCATCCTTCACTCTAAATGATAAAATGTTTCCCGTACAGCTGGTGGAAAGTTTAAAACATCAATGCAGCCCCCAGTTCAGGTTGTCTTGTGCCAGAGTCCCATTTGTGTTAATAGGACAAACAAGGCTTTGAGAGGCCTGGGTGAGGTCACCACATGCTGTTAATCACCATCACGTTTAAACCCACACACTGACAGTTTCTACACTCCTAGCCATCAGTTTAAACTGGGCAGGAACTGATAGTGAAAGATAATCCTTCCACTGTGGGCTTTGAAGCCAACTATTAGTATATTAATAATTATATGCCAGCAGTAATTAAATGTCTTTTTAGCAGAAACTCTTCCATGTTTTCAAAAAAGTCCAAAACCATTGTCACCTAGGCAACAAAATAAACTCCTCCATATTTAATCTAAAAAAGTCTGGTATAAGCCAGATTCGATGTGTGGTGTTTTAGTCTTATACTCAAAATGAGTGTATTTTGACTACATTCATCATTAAACTGGTTTTCCCTGTTGGGAGAGGGCTGGAGCCAGACAGGCTAGGGCCCACCCTTGACAGGATGCCAGAGCATCACAGGGCACATAAGAGCGCACACAATCAAACACTATAGGAAATGTAGAGGTGCTAATTAGTCTAACTGCTAATGTCTAATCGCTGGACCATGGGAAGAACCCCACATGAGATGGGGAGAACATGCAAACTGCACATACACAAAAGAGAGGCGGGATTTGTGCCTCCAATCCTGGAGGTGTGAAGCAGGCCCCATAGCCACAATGACAATGGCAATGATTAAAGGCAGCTCAATACCTGTTGAACATAGACAATAACTGTATGAACTGTATGAAACCCTCAGACATTTTCCCTCACCTCTCACCTCTCAACCACTGCATGATTTCTGCGTGACAACACTTGAATGATGCTTAAATCATTAGGCGGAGATGAACTTCATTTACACTTTACTGCACCTACACCAGATTACAGAGGCACACACAGTCATTGTATAAAAAGATCGACACAGACCCATGGCTGGGAAAAAGCTACATGCCTTTTTAAACTGAGCCAACCTGACAGCACCGAACCCAAATAAAAATCTATGAAGGTGAGAAAAACAAGCAATGCACTTGCATTCAGTGCACCCATCACACATGCAGTACCTAACAAATTGATTAGCAAACGTGTCAGGGCCCTATCAAAGGGCAGTAGAATATATGATGGTTTTCTGGTAAATCTTTGGCACCCATTTTGGGTCAGCACTGGGCCTGTGTGGTCCCCCCTTACCCAGTGACTCATGCATACCTACAGATGGGCGATGATCCCACATCCAACACCATTCAGCCAATACACATGAGTCACACACCAAGCTCAAGCTCGCCGCCAATGAACATTCTGGCTTCTGGGAGGCATGCAGGCTCATGGTGGTGCAGTCAGGCTGCCGCTGGGGACAACCCAACCCCCAGGAAAAACAGGATAACCCAATGCCCGTGAACATGGCAACTCAGATTTAACTGGAGCATTCTTGCCTGAGATAATTCAGGATAGGATTGGGTTAGGTTTAGGGCTAAGGTTAGGTTCCAGGCCCCCTGACCAGGAGTGGCGGTTAGAAGTTATATGATGAGCTGAAGATAATTCAGGCTGCAGCTTTTGATGGGATGAACAAATAAAGCACATTAGCATTTGAAATTATTCTGACACACCTGGATCTTGCAGCACAATAAGTGGAACGCAGCTGGCTAAATGGATGCTTCCAAAATAGCTGGAAGACTAAGGAAGAGTAATGGAGGTAGGTACCTGCAATTACTGGCAAATTACACGCTCTGGGAGGGGGGGGGGGGGACAGCGGACAGAGGCTTCCGCAGGATCCAGCTTCCACCAGGGAGATGCCTTTTACTCCACATAGCAAAAACAACATCAAGGACTAAAAAGTGCTCAATCTTTTGCATCATCTTCCCAATGAACCGCCCCCTCTCCCCGCTCCCCATGGGGATGGCTGGTCCAAACTGTCTCCCAAAATTACACTCCTCTGTGGATCTGTCAACCCCCCTTTAGGGTTCGGCTTTGAGCAATGATTTCAGAAGATAAACTGGCTGTGGGCTGCAGAGGGAGGGAGCAGGGAGGGCCATCATTCCATGCATTCCAATGGAAAACAGGTACAGAGAGAATCCCTCCCTAAAACCAGGTCTCCTGCAATCCCATGTGACATCAGAAATTAATTTCTATAACCAATCCTTAAGTACAGGTTCACAGCAAGCCTGGAGCCTACCACAGGAAGTACAAAGCATGAGACAGGCAATATCTGTGGGTGGCATGCTCTTAAAGAAAATACCTCTGTTGTCTTTAATTGTTTAAGATCTTTTTCCATATATTGCTGATCCCCACTGTGAGCTATGGTAGGAGAGAACCAGAGCAAGCGCGGGGCACTGCTGGGCTGGGCTGCCGACTGGGATTGTCATCTTAGGCGCTGCCGTTTCTTCTAAACGGAGCCAGCTGAATAACTCAGCCGCAGGTTTGGTGTATCACTTTGCATGGGAGCCTCAGCCAGCTGAGCATATAAATAACACAACATGTCAAGCAAGCAAACAAATAAATGCATAAGAAGAAAAATTGCTGCTATATCCTAAGTGTAGGAGTGTGGGGGTAAAACTGGCTTCCCTGGCTCGTTAATTAATTATAAGAGTAAGTTGCTACAGTCGATACAGGACTCAACAACGGCCCCTCATCTACCTTGTGTGCAGAAAAACACAGCGAGGGCTCTCTGGCTCTGTCAACAAGCTTGGACCAGGACTAAGGCATCCTGAAACACACAGGGCTCTTTGCTTGCATGTATGCATCAAGACAGACTGAGAGGGATCATAGGGAGGACTGTTAAACAAACCAAAAAAGAGGGCAATTTCTGTTAAGCATATCTGTTTGGGTCATACTCCCAAACCTGAGAAATAGAGCAACTGACATCACCTTAACTTTTTAGGTGTTTTACAACACATAATAGTCATTTGAAAAAGTAATTTGTTGCTGTGTTATAAGGATTTTTAACCATTTTCCCCAAACAGGCAGCCAAAATTTCATTACTCTAGTCTAACAGTTTTAAGGCCAAACAACACACAACTACATGAAATGTTTATAAATCTTTAAACTTTGTTGCATTTAACCCACAACAAACATTTTTCCCTGCATAGTGTGCTTGTATGAACTGAGAGATCTCAATGTGATGGTATGGAGGATACCCCAATGTTCAGTGGAGTCCACGTAGGGTTAAAGATAAAGAGTGGTTTGTAAAGTGAGCAGTAAACCCAGTTGTGACCACAAGCTAGAGCTCAATGGAGCTACAAGTGACACAAATCTAACCTGTGACCTCGTTCGTGTAATTTCCCCCTAAGCAACATGTGTGGTCTACAGACAAGCCCTTTGAGGGGTCTCTGAGGGGTCCTCGGCTGTTACTGTACACAGTTCATTCCACAAGACTTTTTGGGATCCTTCGCATAAATCTTCAGCGACTGAAGCAATGAGGAAACATTAAGTACCTCAGTGCAGCAATGATATGGAGGAGCAACAAGTCAATTAGAAGGAAAGTGGCCTCTTGAACAGACACCATGTTTACACGTTTGCTTGTTTAGGATCCTATTTCCCTCCCTGCAGCCAAACCAAATGAAAAGACCTAGCAAACACATTGCATTTCTCCTCTGTTCCAAAGTGGGGTATCGGGGTATACCTAGACATCTGTTTCCATTAATTATTTAGAGGTAGGTTCCGAGGCCTTTAGCTTAGTTCACTTTTCTATATCCAACTCAGTTCTAGTGCAATGTGTCCACTGAGTCAATTGGATCATCCAAACTTCCTCATTGTTCCTGATAGCGTAGATAATTATGCATCGGTCCTGTATATATATATATATATATATATATATATATATATATATATACCAGAATAATTTCCCAGCAGTCTGAATTACCTTCCTCATAAGAGTTCATGGTTTTCGGTTTTTGATAAATGAGTTGTTTGTTCTGGTTTTCAGTTTCTAACAAATACCTACAAATCATTTTTGTCTTTTTTTAACCTCTCTAACATTAACTGCAGAGCACAGTTAATAAAGTTTGATTAAAGTTTATTAAAAGTAATAGATTTCATTTCATAGACTACAACAACACAGAAAATGAAAGTTTTAGATGATGTTTTGGAGATTCAATTGAAATACACATTAAAGAAATTGATTTAGCTGTAAATATCAAGTCAAGGTTTTATGAATTGCTTGTGCCATTTAAGTCTCCATGGGTTTGTCATTAAAAGTATGCTTATGTGTCACTATAATAGAATAACTTTTGTTCATTAAAATAAAAGAGATTTTAGAACTATGGAAGATTTGCTACCACCATCAAGCCGTGGAACCCATGACAATATATAATTATTCATTTCTGTGGAAATCCTTAGAAAGAGATAACAATAATCAGGACGTGGACTTTATAGAAGCTGTCAAGTGAGCTAATCTACACAATAATCCCTGCGTGTAAGAACCAGCTCATTCATCCTTTCATTATGAAGGAGGTTGCGTAAGAGTTTCAGTGTGACAGCAAAGGCAGACCACCAAGATCAGCAGTATATGTCCCTTTGACGTCTCAGAGACCTTCCCAGTAAAAATGCCACATTCCCCTATTTTCCACAAAAGAGCATAGTAATATAGCACTTTGAGTTGAATGTTTGAGACGAAGAGGGGCGTCAGTAGGTTTCCCACAGAACAGTTAAAGCTGTGCTGTTATGCAATGCAGCGAAACTGATGGAGGAGCTATTCCCACACCATAAATTGCTGTTTCAATTCTCCTTCTGATGCATCTAGTAGGGGAACCTCAAGCTGTAACAGAGAACTGCAAATGGAAGCGGGCCAGAGCGATTTAAAGGAAGACACTCTGGTAACCATTTACAAGAACACCTGGTCAGTCTAGAGAATCAGAAATTGGCAGTCAGAGAGAAAAGGTGGCATTCAACCAATGAGACAGACCACAGGCTTTCTCTGCAACTTTATCTCATGCACTGATCTTGCCGGTAACATTTTATTGCTTTTCAGCACACAGTAAACAAAGAGACAAACCAACTGAAAAAAAAAACAATAAAAGAAGGATAAAAGATTAAGAACAGGTTTAGCCAAAGCCTGGTTTTTGAGGATCATGGTACATGCTGTGTGTTTCTTGCTGCATACCAGCTTATTATTGTTTATGATTTGTTTCAAATGTCATTCATGATTTTTTAATGATTTTTTTCTGTAAAAGTCACAGGACTCCATTCTTCAATGACCATAGGTATGGGGTACCCCATGTCCCAAAAAGTATAGGGGAAAATGCAAATCATATTCTAACTCATACAGTAGTAATCTTAAGCCCAGCCAATCAACCAACTCGATAACCCCCTGTCAGGGTAGCTAGTATTCAATTTTGACTGGAATGGTGCTCTATAGATAAAAAAAAGAATGATAGTTTACAAATGGGTATGTATTTAATTCAATGGCTTGTGTTATTTACAGATACTTGGCAACCAAAACCTAGGGAAAGACATCGTGATGAGCCATATTCATCAAGCCACTGTCCTTAAATATTTCTTATTTGCCTGGTAGTTAAAGTGATGGCCATCCTAAATATTCATAAAAACCCCAATGCTATACTACCAATTTTATCTGATCTGGAATCAGCATTTTCTACACATTTGCTGCACATTTAAGTACTCACTGACTTACAATACAGGGGAAAATTAGGCATCAAAAAAGTGGGGGAGCACTAAAGACAGTATGATCCTCCATGCATATGGCAGAGTTAAAATATGAAATATGAAAACCACAGTTCCGTGGTCCACTTGAATTCCTCTCACAATGTGCCCTGTGTCTAGTAGCAAGGTTGCCATCTTGGTAGCATAAGTAAATATGTGGGTTGTAGTAAGTTATAGTCTTGATTTTGTATGATTCTTTCAGGATTCAAGTGCATAGCAGAAGTTTCCTGAGAGACAACTGAAGGTCTCAGTGAGGTGCAAGGCTTTGGGAAAGGACATGGCACGGGGGTTAATGATCAGTATGGACAACCTGCAGGTTAATTTTAGTGTCACCGACAGAACTCATCAAGACATCTATATTAGATTGAATTTTGCAAAGAATATTGCTGTAAAGATGGCCATTAGCAGCATGATAGAACACCCCCTAAGACGAGGGGAAGAAGTCAAAATCAATTCATTACTCTTAATAAACGAATATAAAGCATTGTGAATGGTTCTGACACAGCAAAGGAACACAGGACAAAAAAGAAAGGAAGAGATATGTATATAAAGCATTTGGAAACAGGTGTCCCAATTCAAAATCCTTCTCTTATGTCTAATGAAGCTGCAACTGCAGGTTAAAATAGTAAATTACTCCTACAAATGGCCTAAAATCCATTACAGTTGGGAGAGATAGTTTTGGGGCAAATGCATGGCTTTGTGGAGCATTTTGTACACACAGGGCCAGGGGGAGGGGGCATTGATTCAGACTCATTTATCTTACCGCTGACTGGAGTCACACTGTTCTGAAAGCATTTGTGAAATCGAACACCAAAGTCATGGTCATCAGGGGGTTTTGCCCGTTGGTTTTTGCTTTTCCAGCTGAAATTTTTTGACCTAGAGTCTCCAAGCCCATCCCCCAGAGAGGGGGATTTCTGATGAGCATTTTGCACGTCAAAGAAGCCTGCCAACCTTCGACTCGCAGAGACAGAAAGAAATATTTTGAAAGAGGAATGAGCAGAGGTTGTGTAATGTCAGAAGCTGGAGTCCTGTCCTGGAAACACCATCTGTACGTACACAGGAGACCCCACCCAGAGAGGTGGACCTTCTTGTCAGTATACGGCTGCTCAAGCACTAGACAATGAGGTGTAACTACATCTTCAGCCAGCCGCAGCATACTTGACAATACAGCAACCAACAAAGCTGCATCATCAGCTCCCAGGAAGGATCAGCTATCCTACCCATGAAAAGTACTTCAGCTCCTTCAGGAACTTCATACCACAAATGGGCAAATTGCTTTAAAAACCCAACTATTATATTATTATAATATATTATATTATAATACTGACAATTTAATCTGATAATGCACAAATTAGAAGAAGAGTGCCAGAATTTGTAACCAGGCAAAAATAAAAGATTTCATCCTTAAATCAATGGTATGTTAACCGTATCCACTAGCTTGTAAAGCCTCTTCCACATCATTTACTTTTAATTTGATTCAGGTAACTAGGCTACTATCCTGTAACCAAACTTGGCAATGCAACTGAATGCTCCCCAGTATTGGTTGTGGGGCAAGTTTTCACCTTTTTTAAGCCCTTCTAATGAATGTCATAGTAATGAATGTCATGCAATTGGTTCTTTAAACTCACCTCAGTATCATGTGCTGCATAAAATATTAGTAAATGGATTTAAGGAATTAGTTTGATGAACAAAGTCTAGCTTGGCATCATTCACAGCAGCTCCAAGAAAGTCTGGCTCCATGTCTAATGTCATGTTTTCAATGTACTTGCTGTTTCCCCAGTACAAAAACAATTCTTGTATGATGCCGATGGATGGTTGAATAATCTAGTATCACTCTGATATCTATGCAGAGAGAAGGGAAGGAGTCAGAGAGTAGTGATGGCAAATTACAGCATGTGGGGTGCCTGAGATTCAAAAGGGAATTGACACTGTATATACAGAACATCCTTTAAAGTGTTCAAGATGGGAAGTGGAGAGGAACCTGAAGCTCAGCAGCCATAGAGGTTTGGAGGTGCGTCTGTGCCTCTGCCACTTAAAGTGGGATTGTGGGTAGTCAGTTTGGTTCCCTCACCAGCTGACAGTAACCCCGCCGAGGTGTCTAATTATCTGCCTAATGAAATATTCAAAGCCTCAACTGCCACCTGTAATTACTTTCTGTACCTCTCCCTGACTTTTGGCTCAATACAGGCAATTGTCACAATTCTGTGTACGTGATAAACCCTGCTGTGGTCACGCAACAGCTAAACAGACAAGAACCTCTGGGAATCATATGGTTCACCCCCTCTTGTCACAGAATTGGGCATCACTGCAGACCTTAAAGGCACAGCAAGCCAGTGATGACTCATCGAAAATAAAACTGGACCAAATATTTAGGCTCTGCGACAATGCAAATGGTTGAAAATGAAGGCACCACATGGCTTTTTTTTCCACATGGACTGCTTGTGGGATAATTAACATTTTAATTACAATACAGCCTGATTTCTTTTTGCCAAGCAGCCCCAGATTAAGTACCACACTCATAAATGCAGCATTGTCATCCATCACAGATCACAAATCACAAATCCAAATTCATAACTAGGCTACCTGCAACCCTACACACTCAAGCAATCTGTCACCCAGATGATTTTGTTCCATGGTTCCAGCTTGATTTTGGATCTATGGTCAAGCTGGCCTGGCCTCACATACTGCCCTCTGCTGACCATTATCCTTTCATATGACTAAACATACTCAGCATGGCCATGCAGGAAACCCCTTTACTCCTCTTTCTATGCATGGCGCCCCCCACCTGCACCTGCAACCTAACTGGGCCACCCCCCCCCCCCCACGCAACACGCTCAGCAAAGATCGTCCGGCCATGATTGGGAAACATCACACAAAAGCTTAGCCCTGTTCTCTGTAACTCCAAGGACTCCCAGCATCCAACACTCTGATCAGAGCAGTGGCAGTTAGAGGCAAACTAGTCCATGTTGACATTTGAAGCCATTCACTGAGCCACGTGGGCATCTTCACGCTGGCACACAGCGACGGTGCTGTCCACACACCCTGTGATTAATGAGTTCAGATTGGGAATTCTGGATTAAAAATCTCCCAGCATACAAGGCAGACCAAGGCATAGGAATGGCGTGGGAAAGCATGACAGCAGCAGCCCAGTATGCTCACAACCTGTTACCTTAATGGGCAGGGGCCCCATCTCATCGGTGACAGTATCCCTGGACCCAGAGCCCCAAATTGGCTCCCTCTGGCCCTAGAGCCTGCCACATATGCCTGGACATCACGGCACCACCAAAAAGAGGAGATAAAAGTCTTTTCATTTTGCTGAGTCTGTAGACAGCAAAATAAGAATAGCTGAATAATATGAACAAAAGACTGTAAGCACAGAAATCCACAACTTCGCACTGCATAAAGACCAAGGTTTTAATGAGGGACTCTCACAGCTTCACACTGCATAAAGACCAGGCTTTATAGAGGGACTCTCAGAGCTTCACACTGCATAAAGCCTAGACTTTAAAGAGGGACTCTCACGACTC
>JAODLC010000065.1:16141116-16171740 GCA_026781145.1 Hippopotamyrus pictus
TCACAGCTTCACCTTGCATTAAGACTAGGCTTTAAAGAGGGACTCTCACAGCTTCACACTGCATAAAAACCAGACTTTAAAGAGGGACTCTCACGACTCTCACAGCTTCACCTTGCATTAAGACTAGGCTTTAAAGAGGGACTCTCACAGCTTCACACTGCATAAAAACCAGACTTAAAGAGGGACTCTCACAGTTTCACAGTGTATGAAGACCAGGCCTTAAAGAGGGACTTTTACAGCTTCACACTGCACTTTAAATTTGAACTAAGACTTGAAATTTCATTTGGTTAAAAGGCAACTTAAATTCAACTGCATACAGGCCAGCCTGTAAGTGCCTATATTAAGCTTATATAACCTTAGAATAATTAAACTCAAATTAATTAATTACATGCTTAGCAGATGTTTTCATCACCACCACTACAAAGTAGCTTGCCTAAAATTCAGTCCACGGCTCTCTGTGAATACATGACACTCTCCACTGAAGAAGTGATAACAGGCATAAATCCAGCCTTGGGCCTCAGACACCCCCCACCTCCCCACACACACACATTCTCTCTCTCTCTCTCTCTCTCTCTCTCTCTCTCTCTCTCTCTCTCTCTCTCTCTCTCTCTCTCTCTCTCTCTCTAAGTCTTTACCTTCACCGACAGGTTCAATCCAACACAGCCCACGTAAAGAACTTTATGCCGGTCTCATTTCCCAGAATGTAGGTCGACTCAGTGGGCCATGTTGATAATTTACTGTCTTTTGGGAATTCAGCATGCGATTGTGATGTTTTATTTTGCACATTTTCTGTCTTGATCATCCATATATGAGTAAACAGAGAGTTTTATTGCACTGAGACTTACTGGATAAGAATATATACTAAATCAAGGAGATGAACAATGAACCAGCAAGGAAGTCTGGCTCAAGCATTGACAGTAAATATTCAACAACACTCATTTTCACATGCATAGATTGCACAGCTTTGGCATTTTTATGAAGTAGTAGATGTGTAAAAAAATGTGATAAATGTGTAAAAAATATTAGCAATTTTATGTATAACTTGTTTGACTTTGTAGGACAGACCTGCACCATAATAAACACCTGTACTCCTTTAAATACCAGCATGTTGCGATCCTTGACTGCTGGTGCTCACTGTCCCTTGTTCAACACCAACACCCAAGGGAGACCCAACACCTGTGGTAAACAAACACTCATAAGATCAAAGCGAACAGCTGTAGGCAACAGGGCGGCTAATTGTCCCTCCGGAGAAAAGAAGCCCTCCTCTCCTCTTCCACAAGCCCCCTGCTGTGAACAGGCCTCCCCACTCTCTCCCACTGGCTCAGCTGGTTGGGCACAAACCCAGAAACATCCCAAGCATCAGCATTAGGCCTACAGGGAGACTCAGCATCAAGACATGACCTTAGCTATGGGGTCACATAGACCCCATACTAATGAATATTACTATTAGTATTATCCATCCATCCATCCATCCATTTTCCAAACCCACATCCTAATCGGGGTATAATAATAATAATAATAATAATAATAATAATAATAATAATAATAATAATAACATTTAGTTCAATGATAAATGATAAATCCACAGCAACTTCTGATGGACACAATTTATAAATCAAATAAACAGGCTATAAAGAAAACGGTATAAAGAGCTGTATATAGCTGCCTATTTGTAAGGCATTCACAGAATACAGGTTAATTGTCATTCACAATGATACATACATCTAGGTTTGGCACAGAGGTCACATGGTGCACAAACAGATGAGAGGCACTGGGTGCTAATTTCATTATGGTTCATTATTGCATATTTACAGCCCATCCAGGCTATGGTGGCCCTGTTTAACCTCAGTGTCATTGCCCACAAAAGTGGGTCGCTGTGAATGGCAGCTTGGGGGATTAACGGGCTCACCTTGGCTCCCCGAGAGGCACACCTGTCACACCAGCCCATGCCGACTGTTCAGATCTGTCGCTTTGTACTCCACGCTCCTCGACGCCCAGCCCCACTGCATCCCTTATTTCCCACACTATTTGCTCACTCCCAGGAAGTGATGCCATCTCACCAGAATCACCAAGAGTATTCTAATGCATCTCTATGCCCTGCACATGCAAATATGCATAACACCTGCATGGACTGTCGCTTCTACCCATTCTCTGCCACATGATAATATGTCAGAGCTCCCCTGGTGCATTGTTTGGATAGAAAACAAAGCCTTGCATCTTGTGGGCAACTTGTGATCCTTGGAAACCAGGTGTGGGAGTAAATCTGCAAGGCTGATGCAGACTTCCAATCGCAGTTGCCCTGGAACTAGAGGCAAGTGGGTGTACCTGCAAACACGCAACCTCTCTTTGCCATCCAGGGGCAGCCGAAGGCCTCCCGGGACAAGGCCACTCATCTGGGCCACTGAGGCTGTTTCACAAAGGTGGACGGAAACACTGTGTGACTCGTTAAACTCGTTCTTATAGGGAAATAAAAACAAAACCAGTGTGGGAAGCTCCGCGTAGGATATGCAGTTAATGGTGTCCTACTCGCCCCTCTTCTTGGGGGACAGGATCTCACAAGGCACACTGGTTCCTTGGGAACTACATGATAGAGGCAGGAATGGGGGCGGTGGAAGCCAGCAAACGGGAGGTGCTTAATGATGTCATATTTCCCCAACATTTCAAGATTTAAACCTGCAATTTTTAGGTCAAATGCCCAAATCCTTTCTCATCGTGGCAAGTTCTTTGGGGATCACCATCGCAACAAAGAAGCCGAACATCTCAGCTGAGTGAAATATTTGAAAATGTACCGCTGCCCAAAATGGCTGATTCTCCCGCTTCACATGGTATCCAGCGCCTGCAGAGGCGTGTGTTCTCCCAGTCCCGCCCTCCCATTCTGGGTGCGACTTCCTCAGCTATCGGGGGGGGAGCTGCGAGCCAGCTGCCGGGCTGTGAAATGCATGCTGCTGTCCAGCCGACAACATCCCCCAGTCCTCCCCCTCTGCTGCAGCAGCTTACCAGAGTGTACGGCGCGCAGCGAGACGAGGTTACCACGCCAACAAGATTGGGGGGGGGGGGGCGACTGCGGCATGGAGAGCTGAGTCACCGGATGGCCGCTGTCCGGCCCTTTGTTAGCCTGTTAGCACTTGACATTTAGCTCACGCTAATTCAACGTGCGCTACAGCACTTATGTGGAGACAAGCGAAAAAGGGCCGGCTGAACGTTTACACCTTTCCCTCTTCAACGCCAAGTCGCTTTGGAGAGGAACATGTAGGTTTGCATCCCATCCAGGCCTGGAATAGACTCCAAGCCCAGCCATGACGCTGACCAGAATAAGCTTTTGGAAGACGGATGGACTTAGTCTTTTAGTCATTAGTTAATAATGAATCATTGATTACAGCTCCAGGTGTTTGGTGGCTTTCAAACTTTTGTTTTCACATAAAACTTTCAAAAACTACTGGATTTGCTTCTGACATTATTCCCCAGAGACACTTCCAAAGGCTGCTCACTTTTATGCACGAACTTAACTGGAACCGCGTAAGATCTGGCATTCTTCAACAATGTTGGCAGCAGTACTTAATTCGAGCGGTTCCTCCCGGTGCCCACAGCCTCCCAGACCCCCAGACGGGCCCCTCCCCATCACACACCGGCTTCTGCAGTCATGTGGTGCCTCTGTACTCAGGCAATCTGCTGGCCTACTTTTCAAGACTCCTAATATTAAAACGAACGAGCTCAACTGGACAGCCCCGACCGCCACCTCCTTCAGTCCACCACAGGGACATGCTTAGGAAGATGCTGGGGGGGCATCACCAACCCCACAGTGGCTCCTGGTGGTGGCCCCTCGGGCCGGATCTGTTGCCCATGTCCAAAGCCACGCCCCTGTATATGCTAGCCCAGTGTTTCCACAGCTGTGCGCTTCCCTCACAGCTCTTCGCACAGCCGGCCGTTTGCAAATCCGTCAGGATCACGCCGTGTTCCCGGCAGCTCGCCCTCCGCCCACCTCTCCACTGGGCTCCCGGATGCTTGGGCTCTAATGTTCCCTGCTTGCCCCCAGCCCAGGAGCATGCCACATGCTTCTTCAGCTCGTCCACAGGCGAGAGGCCAGTTAATAACACAAGCAGCCTTACTCCGGCCTCGCATACATGTGTGTCATAATTAACACACCTTCTGCACCAGGTGGCATATTAATCAAGTGTTTCGATGGCAGGACATCACCCATTCATCGACCTGCTCCATTCACTCTAAAAATAGCCTCTCCTCTCTCACAGAGGCAGCTAAGTGAGTCCCCGCCACACAGAATGGTTACAAGTAAAGTAAATAAGCTACTTGGAAATACATGACTTGGACTGACAGGTCTGAATGATGTCTTACCCTTACACTTTAAATGTTGTTTTAAACTTAGAAAATTTTCTGAAGTGATTATTCACAGTGACTGAGCCAGAGTTTTCCAGAAACGTCATATGTGTCGACTGTGTGGGCTGTAATTAATACAAAAACATGCTTGTCTTCATGCTTGAGTTATACTCCCTTCAAAAGCAGTGAAAAAGAATGCATAAAACAACTGGTCATGACCTCATAATGACAAGGCCTCGGTCTCCCATGAACCCCATCCAAGGGCACAGCAACCAAGGGCTTCTTCGGATTGATTATAGGTGCAGATTATTTGCAGATTATGCCATGACGACTCACCCTCTTCGCCCACCTCTGCTTTTAGGCCAAATGAAATTTAAGATCCAAGATGTTTCACTGACCCTATGCAACAAGTGCACCCTGTGCCTAGTGCTCTGAGATGCCAGGGACAGACTCCCGGCTCACCACAGCCACGACCAGGATATGGGATTGGAAGATGGAGGGATTATTTCTTACTCGGGATTGGAAGATGGAGGGATTATTTCTTACTCGGGATTGGAAGATGGTGGGATTATTTCTTACTCGGGATTGGAAGATGGAGGGATTATTTCTTACTCGGGATTGGAAAATGGAGGGATTATTTCTTACTCGGGATTGGAAGATGGAGGGATTATTTCTTACTCGGGATTGGAAGATGGAGGGATTATTTCTTACTCTCCTTAAGGACAGGAGGTCTTCAATGCAGCCTTTTAAAACAAATCATACTTTCAATCTCAATCCGCTCAGCAAATGGAAAGGTGGTCCCATGTTCACGCACAGATGCTCGGTACATCTGTGAGCTACATTATATTTCATATTGCAATCTACACCAGCGCAGCACAAAGCAGTAAACAGTGATCAGTTTCCAAAAGCCATATCGCTCAGCGCAGATTAAAACAACTTATTTTAGCTTTTGAGACCTGTCGTCATGGATTTCTGAAACCACCCAGAATCCAAAAGCAGTCTGTTTGTGTGTGCACACAATTAGCCATAACAAAATCATTTGCGTAATATTGTGTGGGTCCCCTTCGAGTCACCAAAACAGCTCTGACCTGTCGAGGCATTGACTCCACAACACCTCTGAATCTGGCACCGAAGCGTTTGCAGCAGATCCTTTAAGTCCTCGAAGTTGCAAGGTGGCCTTCATGGATCAGACATGTTTGTCCAACACATCCCATAGATGCTTCATCGGATTGAGTTTTGGGAAATTCAGAGGTCAAGTCAACACCTTGAACTCTTGTTCATGTTCTCCAAACCATTCCTGAACATTTTTTTCTGTATGGCAAGAAAAACATTATAATGCTGAAAGAGGCCACTGCCATCGGGAATACCGCTGCCATGAAGGTTTGTACTTTGTCTACAACAATGTTTAGGTAGGTGGTTCAAAGTAACTTCCACATGAGGATATGCCAGGACCCAAGGTTTCCCAGCAGAACATTGCCCAGAGCATCACACTGTCTTTGCTGGTCTTCTTCCCAAAATGCATCCTGGTGCCATCTCTTACCCTGGCAAACGACGCACATGCACCCACTCGTCCACACTCATCAGATCAGGCCAACATTTTCCATTATCCTATATCCCAGTTCTGACGCTCTCATACACATTTATAGACGCTTTTGGCAGTGGACAGAGGTCAGCATGGGCACACTGACTGACCATCAACTACGCAGCCCTGTGTTCTGACACCTTTCTATCATAGCCAGCATAAACTTTTTCAGCAACCTGCGCTACAGTAGCTTTCCTGTGGGATCAGACCAGACAGGCTAGCCCCATGTGCATCAATGAGTTTTGGTCACCCATGACCCCATCGCCGGTTCACCGGTTGGCTTTCCTTGGACTGCTTTTGGTAGGTACTGACCGCTGCATATGGGGAACACCCCACAAGATGTGCTGTTTTAGAGATGATTAAGTAAAGAGTGTCTGTACTGTATTACAATATATTTCTTACAAGACATTTATAGGGGTTGGGTATTTCCACTTTCCACTTTCTGTTTGTACAGCCAAAAACAGTCAAAGTTAATTTTATTATTATTATTATTTTAAATCAGGACTAAGGCAGAAAGATCTAGAACTTCTTTATCAGCTGATTTGTTTCGTAAAGCATGGATAGAAAATAAACTAAAATCAATAAAATACCCTAAATAGAAATTTAACAGCAGGTATAAAAATGCTACGTAATGTCATAGTCTTATGACAATTAATGCAATGGAAATTTTTTAATACTCCCATCATATACAGTACAATTAAACGTGATTAAACGCATGCAGCACATGCTAATGAACTGTCAGTAATCTACTAACCTTTTAAGTAATCATCACAAGTCCGTAATGTTTAGCAGTGCTAATAATCCCGATTGTCTTTCTATAAACATTTTTCTTGGAAGACAATACTCTACATGTAGGTTTTTTTCCAGAACATTCCTTAGGCATTAATTCTCTTCCACACCCTTGTTCTCAGAAAAGGGCAGTTATAAAACCAGAGGGATTGAGGGAAGTCCTGTTTTAGTGCTGCACTCAGAAGGAAACGGAAGGAGGAGTTTGTCCATCTGCATCTGACCCTTATGACATTTAAAGGTAATTCTCTAAAAATGACATTTTTTAAGGAAAAGTACAGCTAAAGTATTCCATGTTCAGCTGTTTCTAATGAACAGGAATGAAAAAATTATTAATTCAAATAGCAGACTTTTCTCTTTTTTAAACCCTGAAATAGCTTTTACCCATATCAGCCAGGGGCAGCCGTCCTGAGGACAAAAGTAAATCTTACTATGTATGAAATTCAAAATTATGCAGATGCATGCAAAGAAGCAGTAAACTGGTGTTCTGGGCTTTACACACCTGTACTTTTTTTTTGTACAGCGCCTTTCAAGGTGCGACACATATCAGGCCGCTATGTAAGAGGGATCCCAACGGCCCAGCGCTTATTGCAGTGAGTCCACCTGGCATCTAGGTGGCATCCTGTGAATGTCAGACTGTCTAATAATGGCACACTCAAGTTACCAATCTGCCATCCATAGCCACAGTACAACAAGCCTGGAGCCCGTCCAAGGGAGAACAGGGCAGGGGACACTCTGGACTGAATTCCATTCCATGACAGGGTACACGGACAATTTAAAGATACCAATTACCCTAACCACGGGTTTTGGACTGCAGACGAAAACCCACACAACCAGCCCAGGGATGTAACCAAATCCACAATCCCAGGAGTGTGAATCCATACGCTGCCCACCAAGATATTGTGCCACCCTTGGACAGAGATTCATGGAAATAAAATACCTGTTACGTAAGTAAATCCACCACTGCTGAAAATGCTTCCATGAGTGAAATTTAAAAATGACACTTTATACCTGCAAGAAGGGCCATGACTTTATACCTGCAAGAAGGGCCTGTAACTTGTCAGTTACAGATTCACAAATGATCCTTCACTATGATCCACATGCAAGACATTTTTCAGACCGTCCCAAAATCAGAGGAATGTCAATGACGCGGCTACGCCCAACACGCAGACAAAGGCAGTAACTGTGCTGTACACCTCAGGTTTGCACAGATACCTCGGATTAGATTAATGCCACAAAGTGCAATTATGCCAGAGATTCCATACGCGGTGACAATAAAACTACGGGCAGAGGGAACATGTGTTTGTAATAAAAAGTTCTGAAAGGAAACAAAAACACTTCATAGTAATGCATGCCATATGGGGAAAAGTACCTGGCTTAGCAAGAGCAGTCAGTCATGGAGGGTTTCTGGGTTTTTACAAGGTCATAAAGCAGAGAGGGTGTGGGCTTGAGCGTGCCCGTATGAGGGTGTGTGCTTGGGCCTGCCCGTATGAGGGCGTGTGCTTTGGCGTGCCCGTATGAGGGCGTGTGCTTGGGCGTGCCCGTATGAGGGCGTGTGCTTGGGCCTGCCCGTATGAGGGCGTGTGCTTGGGCCTGCCCGTATGAGGGTATGTGCTTGGGCGTGCCCGTATGAGGGTGTGTGTGGGTGTGTGGGGGTGTGAGTTTGTGTGGTTTCAGTTTCTGCACTCTCTACAGGAGACTGGAAGGCTAAGCTGACTCCGTATGTGTGCCTTAAGTGTACAGTGTGTATCGAATCCCCTGATTCAAGAAAAAAACGCCCCCACAAAGATATTTTCATGTCTTTTTAACTAAATAAAAAAACTTATTTTTACCAGACTTCATCTGGCTTTTAGTTGTTGGTTTGAGGTTAAACATTAATAAACACACTAAAATGAGAGTCAAAGGAAAAATAAATAATGTCTAGTCCATAAATACTATCCAGGATGTGTGTGTGTGTGTGTGTGTGAGAGAGAGAGTGGCAGGGCTTCAATGACATTGATTGACTTTGAGGCCCAAGCAGGACCTCTTCTACACATTTGGTCATTGTTATTAAAAAAAACCTGTTTTCTACTCATGCTACTCTGACGTCCTTCCCTGCACATGTGTTTTCTATCGACAGACCTCATGTGCATGGACACACACAAGCATTTCACACACGCATCCTTGATCTCCCATGTCTGCACGTTCCTCCGAAATCGGCCAGCGCATATAAATGTGACAGCACAATTACTACTCTGAAAGACAAAGGGCAGCCTTGGGTCAGGAAACCCTCATCCATATCCTTCATCCACTGGTATGAAGCAGCAATTCAGGCAAAAGCACAAACTCAACCCCGGCAGTATGATCCGGGCCTTCCCCGCTATGAGCTGTCCGGCCAGCGTGCTGACCCAGGACACATTTTGGTCATACGCACACAGCAATAGAGGTGCTTCCCCACCCCCAGCCCCCCACCCGGCCAGCTGACAGCTGACGGATACTGTTTTGGGAATAGCACTGGCTCAGTTTGCGGCTCTAGGCTCTGCAGGCCCAACGTGATTGGCTGATAACAGCCAGATGGTCACCCCGCCTTAAAATCCACAGAAATTTTTGCGGAGGCTTGAGACAGGATCTTTGGTAATGTTTAACGTGGGCCAGCTCACCTTTGACAAATCTCCTTGCAGCCAACAGCAGAAGGGCCTGCATTCTGAAATCCCACAACGCACTGGGGCAACTAAAAAACATGTTTACAGTAAACTCATCACCTCATTAGGTAAGAAAGGAATCTTTCTCTTAAGAACCCCAAAAAAATCTGATAAAAAGCAGCAACAGGGGAGGGGCAGCAAGTGGCTCAGTAGTTTAGGGGACTATGTCTGTAATCGGAAGGTTTACAGTGCAATGCAGTGTGATTTCACCATTAGGCCTCTGAGCACGACCATTGATCCCAATTACTCCAGGGCCTGGCTGTCCCTACTTTTTCAAAAATGTATGTCACTTTGGATAAAAGCAACTGTTGTATATATGTAATGTGAAAACAGAACAACACCTCATCAGCGTCAAACAACATACAGAAGTATTACTATCTTGCAGCAGGCTATGACTTTATCACTATAAGATGAATTTTGTACAACTTAACAGTGACACACAAAATTTACAGCTAATTACCATTTCACTATGCTTCACCTACAGTATATAAAGTACCAAAAGGTGGATACACCTATCCACCTTTGCTGACTGTCATCCCAGGACAGGATCTCAGAGATCCTGGAGCCTATCCTAGGAAACACAGGGCATGAGGTGGGGGGTGGCAGTTCATTGCGCGGCAAGCGCACACTCACATTCAGACACACTATGGGCAATTTTGAGGCGCCAGTTCAACAAACCGTGGGAGGAAACGGGGGCACGGGAGGAAACCCGCAGAGACAAAGAGGAACGTGCAAACCCCACACATTTACAGAGCAGAGAACCGAAACCGCAGTCTGGCAGGTGGTGAGACTGCATTGCTGCCCACTGAGCCACCACACCACCGCGTTAAACTAACTCACACCGCAGCCCAATCAAATATCGAGTTTGCTGTCTGGATGGGCAGCATTACATTAAAACAGTACCACCATCCTATGCACTACATAAACAGTGATTTGATTGGTCGGGGGGCAGCGGGGGCCACCTTTTCTATGCTTTTGGCCATGGGCTGACTAGTGTTTGTGCCTGCATGGAGTGTGAGGCCTTTGGTCGCGAGAAACCACAACAAAGGAACAGGCCAACCTGAATGGGGGCCTCTGACCAGCTCTTCAGATAAAGTGGCACAGTGTCTTACTGTAAACTGATTCCAGGCCAGTCTAGCCAACACATTATCTGTCTGCATCAGCTTAAGTGAGAGAGCGTAAACGGTGAACACAATGCTCCCCGGTGACGCCCCATAAAGCCCCCTTGGGAAGAGGCAAGCCCCCGCTAGCCTTGGCTCGCGTCTAGAGGGTAACCCCCCCCCCACCCTCACTCGCTTGCAGCAACTAGACGCCTCTTTGGAGTGGGGTGGGGTGGGTTTGGGGGGGCAGTTGTATTCAAAACAATACAAACAATACCCCATACATGAGCTGTATAGGAACAGTAAACCACACATGACTACAGATATTTACAATTGGGGAGGGGGGGACTGTATTTGCTTTGGTTAAAAAAATAAAGAACACAAATGGGGTTGTCTAATGTAAAGCAGCCCACATTTACTCCATGTTCCGATAAAAGAAGCCTTCTGGGCGGTGGCGGAGGGGAAGGGTCGAACTCCAGTCAGGTCCCGACCTGTCAGCCAGCGCGCTACGTTTCGTACATGCCCTGGGAGCGGAGAGACTCAACGAGCTCTACACGCAGCCGCATGACAGACACGGGCCTGGGCCGCCCGCTCACTCATCAAGGTGCCTGACTTCGAGGAAAACAGCTGGAGATCCCAGAATCCAGCAGGGAATATACCTTAGTGACATGCCAGCCACTTCGAATGACCAGTAAACAAGCCTAATCTTAGAAACCAGCGAGCAAACAAACCAGCCGACGTGGAATATTAGTCACGGGTTTGTCAACCGCCCCATCTGTGTCATCGTCACCTGCTCCACAAACCCAGCCCACAAGTCCGGGCTCGCTGGCATTTCACCCCTGTCAAGAAGAAAAAACGCACATAACTGAATCAGTCAGAAGGCAAACTGCTGGTTAACTGTTCCAGAGGAACCTGCTCTGCGGCTCTGGCTCGGATCCTTCCGGATCCCTAACTGGCGCCTCTTCCCCACTGGCCGATCCCATCTTCATGGACTGTAATTAATTGCTTGCAGCTCGATTGTTACGCAAAGCGTGCGGTTAATTTTACCCCCTCTTCTCTATCTCTCTCTCTCTCTCTCTCCAGGCTGGCAAAACAATAATTAGTGGAAATCTAAAGATAGGATTAAAACGAGTGAAAACACAAATGAGTAAGTTTAGGGAGGAGGTGGTTCTTAACACCGACAAGAGGGGAACAAGCCCATCTGCTTTCAGCCGATTGTGCTCTGCTGCTTGTTCATGGTTCAGGCCTCAAAATAACTTCTGACCGCACTGGGGAGCATGAGGGAGCTGTCTGATGTGAGATCTGAATCTAATCGCGACCCACGGCCAGAAAACAAACAGGAACGTACTTCTGTGACAAGAATAGGTTGGTTATTCACAGCTCTAGCCCGAGTCACAGGGGTTGGCTGTCGATCCACAGGAATCCTGCACCGTGAGGCCACACCAGGTGACCGCCTAGGATAGGTGCCAACTGTCACACGCCCGGTTGTCCGGTTACGGTCAGGCCAGGCACAGTTCCCATCACTACCCGCCAGATGGCCCCAGCAACAAAGATGCATCATGGTGCTGCGACAGGAACAACCTCTTCTGGGACAAACGGTGGCCATGCTGCCCAGGCGGTCCGACCCAATCGAGTCAAGCAGCCTATCGGAACAGATACATGGGTACATGGTCAGTGGGTGGGGGGGGGGGGGTTAGTAAAAATGACCAGCGAGATTTGACATCACCGCGACTAAAGCCGATGAGGGATGCTTAATTATGTGGGACGGGAGCCACGAAAGACAAGGTTTGGAAACTTGTCTTAATTTTAGCTGTGTTTTTCCTGTGTTTTTCTGTGCTTCTCGTTGAAAGTCAGCCAGCTTTACGGTTATTTGTAAAGATTTATTTAACTCGTACTTTGGCCTGGAGATTCATTCTCCCTGGCTTTATACAGCAGAATTGGTTAACGTGCACACTTAACAGCATGTGTTTCAGTTAACAAAGAGAGGAGAGGCTGGTACGTTCTTCTGCTCTGAACGTCATTAAACGTGACTCTCATGTCATTCAGTCATCTGGTCGGCTCTCCTCTGATATGTGATATTTCCTCATTGTGATAAACCACAGTATAAATGTGCATTATGGAAAGTGACGGCATTCGTCATTAGCCTCATTAGTTGGATGGAAAACCATCTACAAAGCATATTGCTATGGAAAACAGCTTCAGGTTTACACTGGGGGGCACCCACTAGTAATCAAAGTGCTGTCCATTTGTCAAACATATTCTGGCATTTATTTTTATTTGACATGTTAAAACATTCAGATGTTCTTCAATTAATTTTTATTGCTATAAAATAATTTTGTTATATTTCTAGAGGAAATATTGTATAGTTGAGCAGACAATAATATAAAATTAATTTTATTACAATAAAAACATTGAGGCAGCTGGAGCATGGGGATTGGCTACAGCAGATGGCCACACCCTTTAAGGTAGCCAATCACCATTAGGAATCATAGTCATCTCCAAGCAGTCTGTACAGAGCAGGCCCCCCTCTCACACTGCCTCGCACTGCTGATGGTGGCTGCCGTTTGAACAGGCCCCTTTCCTTGGACGGCAAAGATGGCCCTTTAAGCAGCAAAACACAGGAGAGAATAGAAATCTGACGGAGGATCTCGTGCTCTTCAGACATTCAGGTTCCCTGCTTTTCGACACAACGCTCCCAAGTTGACTCATCAGTTGTCTGGAACCACATCAGCTTGCGTCTGCTCCCTGAGAGCTGAGCTGCCCCTCACGACAACAACTTCCTGTTATCCTCCTCACCACGCATCTCAATGTCCTTGCCACTCTGAATAAAGCATCACAACAATAGAGCCACACACAGAAGTCTAGTGCCGGGCCCTTTTCACGGCGCAAAATTCTGTACTGTCTCTGTGCATGTGACTGTTATTTATGAACACATCATAGCAATTTCTCAGGGGAACTGGCCATTCTGAAGGTAATCTGCTAAAGGGTATCGATGGAGCCGGACAGGCACTGTGGGTAGCTCACACTTGTTGGGAGCAAACAGAAATCCTTTATTTTGACTTAAACTACTGACCGGAACAAGCAGGCCACTGCTGTGGGAAAGCACCCTGGGGACCAAGCCCCTCCCCAGCCCCAAATGCTTGTGCCCCCTCAAAAATAATCGCCATAAATAATCACCCTAAGGAAGATTAGCCTTCCCCACTAATCCTACAACTTTTATCGCTCCTCCCACCCCAACCAAGGGTCTAAGACTTACTGTCACTGGTCATTTCCTAGAACTATCACAGCTATTAGCCCAACAATGCCATAGCCCAATGATGTTAAGCAGCTACATTTCATCCAATGCCAATGACACATGATTTCATCTGTTGACGTTACATAAAAACACAATACCGGTAATTCTCTTGCATAACGGGCCCACGTTCCCCCACAACTCATAACACAACAGCAGCGGGCTGTGGTGAAACACCATTGCGCAGAAGAGATCGAGACACTGCATGTAATACTGCGTATTCCACAACGGAAATGTAACAGACAGACATGACACCATTACATCAGAAATGAAATCATGGAGGGGTGAGCTGTTTTGAAAGATAAAATGCGACAATCCTTTTTCCAGCTGCTTACTCAAGCCAGGGTTGAGGAGGGGGCCTGGAGCCTATCCCAGGTAGCACAAGACACAAGGTTGGGGTACACCGTGGGCGGGATGCCAGTCCATTGCAGGGCACACACACTATTGGCAATTTAGAGATGCCAGTTAGCCTCACAGTCTGTCTTTGTACTGTGGGAGTAAACATATGTACCTACAGAATTTTGGTAGAACATGCAAATTCTATACAAAAGGGATGAGACTAAAACCTTAACCTTGTGACAGTATTGCGGATAAAGCCACCATGGTACATAAATTTTACTTAAATAAAGGCAAAATTTATTCACTTTCTAGTTTAACAAAAGGGAAAAAATGAACGTATGTAAGACTCTTTGTTGAAGTATAATAATATGAATATAATAATACTAATAATAGCCAATGTTACCCTGGGTGAACAATACAGGAGAGACATAATGGGATTTCCACCATCAGTTAGCGCAATAACCTGAAATGCCCTTGCACAATGCTTTCATTTAGTTTGACGATCAGCAATTCAGGAAAAGGCCGTTCTGTGCTCAGAGAAATTGGCGAACCGCTGTGATGTCTGCCACCTTCCAGGGGTTGCTCTCGAGCGAGACACATAGGGATCGAAGTTGGGGAAGATCCAGGCTGGGAACGCTAACGGCATTTCTGTGAGGTCATTGCTGTCTGCCCAAGCCCGTGTGACGGTAAAGTGTGGAAGACAAACACAGAATTATGCCGGAAAATATAGAAGGATATTAGTGTAGCTGCATTGTAGAACGTCACAATTTAATATTTATTTGCCGTACTGAATTGAACCAATATGGCCCATCCATTTATCCATCTCCTATGGCGGCTAATCCGGTATAAGAACACAGTGAGCCTGGAACCTATCCCGGGAAGCTCAAGGAATGGGGGACACCCTAGCCAGGGTGTCAGTCAATCGTAGGGTACACTGTAAGCCGGTTTACCCAGCCGCACTGCGAGAGCAGGCCCACGCAATCACAGGGAGAACATACGAACTCAACGCACACACACACACAGCTACTCGCTGAGCCACCATGCTGCCCACACAGACTAATCTCTGTTCAAACTGCAGAAACGACTACAGTGACTACAGGCTACAGGCCAGATCTTGGCGTATGCCACAGACGGCAGCGAGAGGCAGGAATACAGATGGTAGGCACCCAGTCTCCTTTACCGCGGTAACATCTAAGCAGCCAAAGGCAAACCAGCTGGTCATGTAGGATATCCTTCATCCCCACACTGGACCGCACCTGATGAGACATCCGACTTCCTCCAGAGAGCCGCACAGTGGGCTGACGGGCTCACGGGATGTCTCAAGGGAAAGTTCCGGACTTGAGGCTGTGAGTGTGAGGCAGAATCCAACCATCATGTAAAGCATTAAACAAGAATGTGCCTGTGACTGATCCTGGGCACCCATTCGAACCCTTTTGTTTTTTGCCCTTGTTCATATTTTCAGTTCTGAGAAGCCAAGGGACTACCAGGTACTTCTGGGCTCTGCCCGTTTCCTTTACATCTATCAGCCGAAACTTACAACTGGAACAAAGAGAAGCATTTGAAGCCTAACTCCACACACACGCACCTACACCCTCAAGCTGGGGAAGAGGCTACATCTGTCAAAAGCTCAATTTAACTCACTAAAAAGAAGGTCAGGAACTTCCAGACCTGTTTCAGCATTCATAACTTGGACATTTCGGTTCTGATGTAATGCCGTAATTAATTAATTAATCAATCAATCAATCAATCAATTTTTAATTTCCGACTACGACCTGCTCTTTACAAAGAAATGTGTTGGCAAGAAAAACTGTTGCCAGCCGTTTACTGTGGAACCATTAGCATTTCTGTTAATACAACTAAAGCATGTGCATAAGACAGGGGGGGAGGGGGTTTAGCCAAACCGCTACACCACACACAGGCCATAATAAGAGGGAACACACCTCACATCTGAAACATGTGAAGTGCATGAGGCCCATTCACCCAGAAAAGGCCAAAAAAAACAAGAAACCACAGTGTAGCAGACAGAATGTAACAAAGCAGGAAGGGGAGCATGCCTAATATCAGACACAACTTAAATACATACAATACAAGAAACTGTTTAAATACCTTAGAGCTGGGATTAACTGTAACCCTGATGTATTACTGCTTGGCATTTAGTGCTCCGGTTTTAATAACAGAATGAATTTCAAAGGTAATACTTTAAAATAGCCTAAAGTAACCTATACTAACCAGTTTTATATTTAGTATCAGGATTCAAACTGTATTACAGTACCCGAAAAAAATGTTATTGTTTCTTGCAACATTTATTTCCCTTATGTTAAGCTTTGTGAATTCATAGAACATTCTGTTTCTGAGATTTATAAATAAATCACAAATATGTGTCATTAAATTATTAAAATGCACTTTCTTGTCTCTTTATTGTTTTTTAAATGTACCTATCACAGCAGACGACATGGCACGAACCTCGATCTAAAAGTGACTGTAATATACCATAGTAATACGGTTACTGAAGTCAGGGTAGGAGACAGTCTGATACAGATGCTGACCAGCCCAGCCTCATATTTTTGCATATTTGTTTGTTGAGGAGAGATTAGACACACAGATGAAAACAGAGAAACGTCGTTATCTGGGACAAAAAATATTTTCAGCTGTGCAAATGCTTTGTGTATCTTCTTATAATGAAAATGCCGTAAAATAATTTTAAAATCGGAAAACTGCACTATACCATAAAACCATGACCAGGTTTTGGGTGGGTGGCTTAGTGAGTTAAGACACTGTGCTCAGAAGGTTGCCAGTTCATTTGCATTTAATTTATTTAGTAGAGACTTTTATCCAAAAATCACAAAGCGAAGTCAGACAGATCCCAGAGTAATAGGGAGTGAAGGACCTTGCTCAGGAGCCTAAAGGTGATATCACTTTACTGGCAACAGGTTTTGAACCACTGTTCAATGTTAAGACACACCACCAGCCCCAAACCCTGCGTTCTGCAGAGCGGTTTGACCATTGGGCTCCATTTGGTTCAGAGACTGACTAACCATGCTTTCTCACTTGTGGCTTCGGCTAAAAGCGTCTGGTAAATTAGTGTTTTTCCCCCTGTAGCCTTTCTTTACTTTTTGCAGTGAATGCCTATGTATTTGCTGAAAGGGTTCTGTTAACCTTGGCCATGCTCCTTGCGGTGTTCACTACATGTGTCATAATCCTGGGCCCAAAATCAGAGGAGGAGTTTTCTGTAGAAGATCGACAGAATGGTTCAGACTGACGTCAGTAGGACAGATCAGAGCAAAGCTCACCGATTGCACGTATTGATTTGTCCTTGAAAAAAGGACAAACTCGACAATGTATGCTTAGAATTTAACAGAATAGAATAGCAATGTATACATTTCTTAGTACATTTTGTATATTTTGGTTTAACATCCAGCACAGTCACATTTTTTTCTGGTGAAATTTTCCCTTCATACCTTAATATGTTGTGTTTAAGTCAAAGCATACAATTTCAAAATTGGACCAAAATACATCCATCCATCCCCAAGATGCTCATACTGGTCAGGGTCTAAGGGGCCCAAGGGCATATCTCAGGCAGCACAGGGGACAAAACCAGGGTACACCCTGGCTGGGATGCAACTGAAATAGACACATTTTAAAATACACTATTACTTTTTTGAATCTACAAACAAAAGAAGTTCTCCTTTCAGTGCCAAATATAAGCTTGCAGCAGCTGAAGAAACAGCAACACAGATTGACATACTTTTTATAATGATACAGTGGCATATGATTTCTCTCTATCTAGTGAACAGGATTTATTTGTTCTCTGAACTGATTACTGTTTCTGCTTGTTTCCAATGCTCTGAAAAGCTTGTCTAAATGTCAAGCACAAAACATACTTGACCGGACGTCAAAACTGTTATGAACAAACCCCAGCTGAAGTGTTACATTTCATATCCAGGAGGTTACATTTTAAAAAAATAAAGATTCTGCCAAGCCAAATGAAAATATTGTGCAGATAATTAAATTTGCCATTATCTCCTTGCTATGACCTTTTTTGTTCTGTCTCATCCAATAAAAGTGGGCTACATGTTATTGTACCAGATATCAACAAGAAGCATATATTTACAAAAGCCTGTATCCATCCAGAATATGTATGTTTTGGTGGTTATGACCTTAAAGCTGAAGGATCAGTTTTATGGAAAATACTAAACTGAACACTCTGGTGTGGCCAATAACAAGAGTTATTGTATGCGATTTGTTAATTACTGTATGTTGTTCCACAAAAGGGCAGCAGTGGTGCTATGGTTGCCTCACACCCCTGGGATCAGGGTTTGAGTCTTCACCATGGCTCCATGTTCTTCCCGTGTTATCAAAGGAGTTTCCTCTAGGTAATCCAGTTCCGCCCCCCCAGGGGTCCAGAGCCTATCCCAGGGGCTACGGGCACAAGGCATGTAATAACCCAGGATGGGGCGCCAACCCATCGCATGGCACACTCACACACCATTCATTCAGACACGCATACCTACAGGCAATTTGGGAAGGCCAATTGACCTCAGCATATTTTTGGACTGTGTGGGGGGGTGGAATCGGAGTACCCAGAGGAAACCCCACAATGACAGAGGGAAAAAATGCAAACTCTACACACATGGAGTCAGGGCAGAAACTCAAACCCGGGTCCCAGAGGTATGAAGCAACAATGCCAACCAGTGCACTACCAAGCCGCCCCATCCAAAAACATGTGAACTGGCGTTACCAGACTGCCTGTAGGGGTGTATGTGTGTGTTATTCTGGTCATGGTCACAAGGTGGCCCAGTGAACAGCCCAAATATCCATTTTCTGAAACCACTTGTCCTATTCAGGGTCGCAGGGAGCCCAGAGCCTATGGGCAAAAGGCAGGGAAGAACCCAGGATGGGGCACCAAGCCATCACAGGGCACACTCACACACCATGCAGTCACACACTTACAATTATTGGGCAATTTGGTTACTCCAGTTATCATCAGCATGTTTTTGGACTGTGGGGGGAAACCGGAGGACAACACTGGGAGAACATGCAAACTCCACACAGGGAGCCAAGGCAAAGACTTGAACCAAGGTGCCAGAGATATGGGACGATAGTGCTAACTACCACATGCCCATGTGGCCTCCATGGGTCAAAGTTCAAGTTCCAAGTACTACTGTCAGCCCCCCCCCGCCCCACCAAGCATACCCCCCCCACCTCCCCAGCAGAACCGACCAGCTAGTGAACCCAAATCCATTGTGAGACTGTGCTGCTCCCACCGGCCAACGACGGTCTGAAATCACAGAAATGGCTCTATGGATATTGCCAAGGAAACATGGCTGGGGGGGGCACAGCACTTAGACTGACCTTCCTATTAATCTCAACTCCCGTTTTTAATCTGTCTCAACCTCTGGTTCCACCATGCACGCACAAGTAGGCGCCTGGCGCGCATTTTAATGAGATTTAATGAATAGCAATACTCAGGACGATTAGAGACATTCCCAGCTCATTGTCACAGAGTCCTTCATTTATCAAATTTAGCTATTATTTTACAGGACAAAATTATTTTACTCTTAGCCCCAGTGGCCAAGTGATTAATGCATGCAGACACACACAGAGTCATTGGAGGCATTCTCTCATGTGTGTATGCGCGTAACCACATAGCTCTTAACGTCCTGGCAAGGGAAGGTATAGACGTGACGTGACAGTGTTCCAGAGAGTGACTGGGTGTTGTGGTTCACACCCAGTGCTTTCAGAAACAGGCGAACTGGCAAACGTGGAATTGTTAATTTAGAAAATCAGTGAATCGCCTTGCATAGGAAAAGGGGTATGTAAAGTCACAGAAACATAGCTTTCTCCATATTAGCTACAGGGCTGTATTTGAACGTTGACCATGTTGAGACATTCCTTGCAGGGAAAACCAGTGCAAACAGCTTCTTTTAATAACAATAAAAAATGCTCACTGCCGTAGCAATCCTACACACCACTCTTTACTGGCCTAGAAATAGATACAACTTTGGACCAAAACTGCTGGATGAATTACTGTCTTTCTCCAAATTTCTCAGTCAGGCCAGCACTGTCGCCTCACATTTCCTGGACCAGGGACGGTCAAATCAACCCCCGCTCTGGGTGTGTGCGGAGTTTTCATGTTCTCACCATCTCGCTCCAGTTTCCTCCCACAGCCCAAAGACATGCAGTTAGGCTAACTGGCATCACTAAATCACCCATAGTGTGTAGAATTATGTATGGTTGTGTTCATCTATGCACAAGCATCCCATCCAGGGTGTTCTCCTGGGTTATGCCCTATGGTTCCTGTAATAAGCTCCAGGCTGTTGGAAGGTGAATTTTCACTGAATATCCCCAAATAAAATCAAAACCTCTGACACGTCCATGCCAGTGCAGTTAGCAAGGAGAGAGCCAATGAAAAAGGCATTGGGTACAAACATAGCCGCACCCACAAAGACTTCAATACATCCAAAATGAGTTGACCGTGCAGTGCTCTGGAAGACTCCTCTCATGTGGGTAGTCCATGGTAAAAGCACAGGATTCTCAATACACTTTAAAAGGGTGTGACTGCAGTGTAATTAGCACCCATGTCCCACGAATGGTAAGGTTTAATAATTAGAGTTGCATCCCACTAAACCCCACATGCTCCCTCCTAGGAACGCGCTGTTTACTATCATCGGGGTTTTTAGCTCAGATGCAAAAAGGACAAGGCTGCCCCAACATAGTGCTCCTCTTCCTTTCCTGATACGATGCCATGCATACAATGTCGAGGCTAAACCTGCCGTTGCGTGGGCATGCTGAGGCAAGGATCCCGATCTTTACCAAGGTCTCCAAGAAAATACACCCACACGCCCTCAATTTCTTATGGTTAAAAAAGGTTTATTTCATTCTTCTTAAAGCCACACAGTGTTTACACATTAATAAAGATAAAATTAATGTAAAGAAAGAAACGTCCTGTTGTTTCCTCTCTGAAGGCTCTCTTAAGATAAACTCTGGATGCCTACCTACTACCCATATCCAATCATCATTCCATTTTCCAGTACAGCCCTTGAACTGTCCTTCCTATTATCCAGTACAGGGTTGCACTATGGCTAGAGCCACAGGGCACGAGGCAGGGGATGCCCATGATGGGATCCCAGCCCATCATAGAGCACACATCCTCATCCTCTGCTTTACTGTATCTGTAGTGTAGATTCCTAGCATGGGCCACCGGGCTTCCACTAAGATCTCATCCAAATAAGACACCTGAGGATCCGTCACATCACTCTTTAACACCCGGCAACACTCTGGGCATTCCCCATTTGCGCAGCATGGAAGAGAAAAATAAAACAAAAACCCAAATCGTGGTAAATCGGTGTTACACACTCTGTCCCTAAAGATTACTTTTAAACGTGTTTAACAAATCGCACCCAAGCCGACAGAAAATAACACTGATAATAATAATTGAAGACACAGGTGAATCAATTAAAGCTGAAGGAGTTTGGACGCTGTGCATCTTATTGGGATCCAGACAACGATCACCCGCACCCACCTACCAAAAACCCTGGGGTGCACCGATAATAGGCTAACAATAAATGCGTGACAAAATCACTTTATCGTGTCGATCTGAATTGAGTTTATAATTACAGTTGTGTTTATCACCAGGCGTTAACAAACAACTCTCCAGGTATGTTTGTCTTTACACTGACTGCCGTATAAGGCACTCCGAAGGGGAGGGGGGACAAATTCAAATTTGATGCCCAAAATCTACTCATGGCTGTACTGCGGATCAAGGGCGAAGTGGTAACACTCTAAAAATCAGCACATTTTGATTAACAGATTAAGCTTGCAGGGAGGAACGTTTGCTTGTGATTGTAGGGTGATACAGACAACATTGCGGCTCCCCTTGTGCTGTGACTTCATTTATTTGCCTCATTAATTTAGTGTCCCATTTCAATCCGGTTATTCTTCACAGAATAATGGGGAAATAGATAGAAAACGGCCAGAATACATCTACAATACTCTCACCACATTAAAAAATCATGTTTGCTTTAAAATTAAATTATAAATCTGTTGCACCATTCATACTACTGCAACAGCTGGAGTCTGGAAATGGGTAATAAAAACCAGTGGGGGAAAAAATGCCGATAGATTAGCAGGGCGGGCAATGACCTTGAAACATTTTCAGTTTGAAACATTAAGCAAGGTATCAGTTATTAAGTTTCCTGATAGGCGTAGCTGAGATTTAATTAGGACAAAAATGGTTTAAGGAACACAGGTAACAACTTAATTGGCCTACAGAAGTGTTAATGTTAATGCCTATCCTGTTCTCTAAAAAAACTGGACAGTTTCCTTAGCAGATTCAGAAAATGTGGTCGACAAAGGGATCAGTTAATTTTAAAAAACCATAAAATGATAACAAAATGTATAATTGAGCGTGGAATCATTAATGTAGGTAAGGATTGATGATCCCTTGCATCTGAGTTGGTTATTGTGCTTTTTATCGTTTGCCTCCCGGGAAACAGGAGTCGCACTGCTGTTTGGGCGCAGCACTGTTCACTGCCAAATCCTGACAGATGAGACGGATTTGCTTTCATCATCAAAACATGAGAATGAGGCTGCTTTCGGGTAAAATCCGCACACCCGAACAACAGATCACTGATGAAGAAAGAACATGAGGATTTTCACGGATTTGTCAAAAAGGCCACGATATGGATCAGTCCGTTCCCATAATTATAGTAACACATCAGGAGGTGCCTTGGCCTGACCTGGCCTAAGTGGCTTATAAGCATAGTTCATTGCAGATTCAATGTTACACCCTCTATTGCTGGACAATATTTTAGATGTGAATTTATAGAGACATGAAAAATGTCACGGAAGTGTGGCCGAGACTTATTCCAGACCCTGGTGCTGCGATTTGGCAGCACAGATGTGCAGTATCCCTAACACAACAAGCAAAAAAAGATTCAGTATTATGAAACAGGCAAGATGTCCCTAAATGTGCCAGTTTTTAACAATTGCAATTTACATATCTGTGGGACTTGCTGAAATTAGCACGACAAAATGGCGCGACGTATGTAAAAAGCCCCTGTATTTAACTTGGCATCACCCCCCCTCCAAAAAATGACCTTTGTATTTAAATTAAGTTGTGCCATTAATATCAGACTCTGTCCTGCAACCTTGGAAACAGTCATTGATTCTTCATGAAGTTAAATTGCAATATTTAAATGGAGAAGCTCTTTTATGATTTCTGGATGAATATCTTGAAGTATACTCAAGAGTGATGAAAAATATAAGGAGAGAGAGCGAACTGCACTACAGTCCTTTGTTACTTAAATAACGGTCTTTTTATATAGGATATAAAAAAATGTTTTATAACACCAAAAACACACAGCTCGGTCCTAATTTACTCAACCATGTTTCATTTTTTCTTGGTAATCATAGTATGTTGCCCAATCTAAGAATGCCAGTCATGTAAATATAATTGCAAATTTAACAATGAAATATTCTTGATTTATTTGTGGCCCAGATGGATCATTTTATCACATTTTTCCATTCATAGTTTTTTAATATAGTTTTGAATTGAATATGAATGAATGAATGAATGAATGAATGAATGAATGAATGAATGAATGAGAATTTTATTAATTGTGCCCTTGAAGGCTTCCAGTGGTATTTAAGTTTAATTAATCATGCTCTAATGAGACTCCACATCTGAGAAAACAATATCACTGTATATGAACTAATTAACAACTGAAGCCTGTAAAAGGACTGTAATGGCAGGGGAGCATTTCTGGGACAGTGGAGAGACAGATGACATTCTCCCATTAACTGCACACTGAAACACACACTCAGGGCACTGCCTGGGGGGCACTGTGGTTAGCCGGATCATCACAATCTGGAAGCACTTATGGGCCACCTCACCAAAAATGAATACAAACATTGTCCTGAGAAAAAAACGCCAATGCTGGAATCGGACGGCTGCGACATTGCCGGCATGTTATCTGATAGCTGTGCCAAGGCCAGAAAAGAGCGGGGGAGGAGGGTTCTCCCTTTAGCTTTGTCGCTTCCTTCCCTGGTCACTGTGCTCCTGTCCATTGTCACAGCGCAAGCCTGAGCTGGGCCACCACTATTCTCTGAAAAACCCCCATTTGATTCAGTTTGGAGTTTGTGGAAGGTAACATCTCCACCCTTCCCCATAGTCATCAAGTCAGGGCAAGCTATGGCCATGACAGTCTGTGGTGATGTGATCAACAGCTGGCCTCGATAAGGGCGATGTGGACATGAGAGCAGGCTAGCTTTATGGCACAAGATGACATTACCCTATTTTCTGAAACCTGAAGTGATACCTCATTGATGTGTGGCAGGAGGAGGGTTCTGCCACTGTGCAAATATGGAAACCGGGCCACAAGAATGAGGAATCATGGTAAGCCAATCGGCAGCGTGTCACTAATAAACTATAAAGTCAGCTGTCGGTCACATGCCATGCAATCCAAATGCCTTAAATCAGCCAATGGTCCATCTGTTTCACACACACAGCCATCTAATAGAATATACAGTGATTATCTGACAGTATATTGAGGAACTGTCTCCAATGATCAATAAGGTGAATTTTAGTGCCTTAAGAATAGCTAGTCAAATTACTTGTTATTTACTACATTAATGACCTGGGAGTTGTTCCTTTCTTGACCTTGACACCCTGCTATTTAATGTCTGAGGTTATGGCCAGTGCACTCCGCCCCTCAATGAGTCTAAAAGGGCTGGGGTCACATATTTCACCACAGTCCAGCAGCAATGAAGAGTCAACAGTCAGTCCACGGTCTAGTCAATTTCTTCCGTTTACATTATATTGACAAAAGACGGTACATAATTTACTTATATCTCCCGTAATATTCATTAAAAAAAACTGAAAAGCAAAGAGCCACTGTATCACCTTAACATTTTGTGATAAATCGAATATGCTAAATCATTACGCTAAAAGACTGACATGCTGACATTATTTTTATATTTAAATACAGAGGAGCAATAACAACATTTGAAGTGAATGTGAAACAGATGGAGAATAGACAGAATATGTGAGCAGGGTTAAGCTAAGAAGTTGTGAGTAACATTTCACACGCTCGATCGGCGCGATAATTCATCCCCGCACTTTTCTTTTAAGGGGTTTTCATCCTGCGCAATCACACCCACACAGTCAGTGTTACGACATCACAATAAACTGTGATCTACACTGGGATTTGGAATTTTCACAATTACAAAAACAAAGTACTTAATAACCCGTAGCTGCCAAACGCTTAAGTTATTCTTAGGTTTTTATTTTGGCTCGTACTACTGCCGTGATTGCTGTCATCTCATGGGCTTGTTACAAGTTCAGCATTGCCTCTAAACGCCCACAGGGAAGGTCTGATCTTCTGGGAGTCTGCAGTTTGGAATGTCAACAGTTAAATCATGCAGAGTCTTTACTTCACCAGTCAAGTTTTCCCTAGTATTTCGTCATAAAATTATTTGTTTGGGGGTTTCCGAGGGTCAGACTTCCTTCTAAACATTTCCAGAAAAATCAACCCACACTATATTTCTTCATTGCAGTTTCTATGTTAATCTTTGCTGCATATAAAAACATACATTATATGCGACTTGTCACTAACCGCTACTGAGATTTTTCTATTTCGTTGCAAAGCGTTTCACCAATCAATTATGCTAAATCAATCGGGAGAAAATACAAGGCTACCTTTATCACGCATATAATTTAATAATCTTGTGTTTTTTCTACTTTTTAATATCAGTTACAAATATTCAAACCAATGAGAAAATAACAAAAATAAAAGCCCCGTTCCCTGTCAAATTACAGCAACCACCCAAATCTTCTCACTGAATATATCGGTGCGTTAAAATATACTGCGTTTAAACTATAGCCTGGTATATATGTTGGCTCTGCGGAACATATTGATGGTATTTGAACAAGGAAGAAAAAACACTGTTGAGGCCATAGATGAGCGCCCGATTGAATAATATAATCGAAGCGATCTCAGGGGGATCCAGAGATCCAGGAATATAACCTATAGTAGAGAATGTGCATGAATCTTCAACGCAGCGATAAAATAAAACAGAAGGAATAGAATGGATCGCTTGAGGCAACAACAGAAGGGACAAAATAATTAATTTTTAATTTTGTCAACTTACCGCTAGCATTCTTGCCACAGATAAGATGCTGATAGGGCTGCAGCATCCCCCAAAGCTCAGAGTCGTTGTTGATCGCCTGCTCCAAGGATTCCACAGTTAACTTCGGGATCCCGTTGTCTTTCTCCACCGCGGCGCTGTGCAAGACCCGGCGGAACACCTCACGGAAGAGGCTCTCCATGCAGGCAGAGAGGTAAATGGCTGCGTACTCGTGGATCCTCACCGCCACCCGGCTGTCAACCATCCACCTGAAGAACTTCCCCACCGAGAAGATGAGACCACATCGTGCCGACTTGCCGCGGCTGTAGCGGTCCCCTGTGCTCATGTTGTAGAGCGACAGGGCGCTGAGTGCCGCCGTGATGCAGTTGACGGAGATGGTCCAGGACAGAACCACCTTAATGGAGCTCTGGATCTCATATTTCGTGCATCTAGCGTAGCGCAAGCTCAGGCGTTGCGCTTCCCGGGCGATCCTCACCAGCGCTCGGCTGACCAGCGCGGAGAGCTTGGCCAGGACCTCCTTAGAAATATTCCCCACGCGTAACTCTTCATCCTTCTTGATCGCGTTCTCCATCTCCCCGAGACTCCAGGGTACATCTTCAAGCTCGGGTAGCTTAGCGCACTGGCCGGAGCACTCCAGGATCTCGGTGTCTTCTGCCAGGACGGTGTTGACTGTGTCCAAGCTGTTGTGTCGACTGTGCATGGAGTCAGTTAAATGCCAGCAATTCCCTCCATGTGCGTAGGGAAGATGCGTCTCTGAGCAGCACAATGACAAGCTGGACGACCTGAAGGAGTCTGCAGCACCACCATAACCCGAATCAAGCGTTAAATCCTCCAGGGTCCTCACTACTGTCTTACCCCTTCTTGCCATAGCTGCACCTCATACTGTATGAGTGCTTGGAAATAAATGCAACAAACCGTTCCTTTCTCACACACCAGCGCTTCCTTCCCAGCTTCCCCTGCCAAGGCAGAGATATTTTTTAATCGCAAAAGGTATATTCCGAAAGGTATATGTCGATGAAAACAGATGCAATATAACACTCTCGTTATTATTCTTGCATATCTTCTCGTTTCTTTTCTTAAAAAAATCAGTCTGTTACGTCTCTTAACTTAACGCGTTGAACCTCCGGAGCGCACTGCAAAAACTAGACTGCATCATACGCTGCAGAGCAATTTGCAGGAGGAGGCGGGGATATGCAAATTAAGCATGTTGCGTAACCAATAAGCTGTAGCGACAGCTCTTGAATGACACACCGAAACCGTCAACTGGGGAATTTCAATTTATCTTCCGCTTGCCTATAAAAGCTCTGTTAATGTGCAAATGTCACTATACCAAAATGGTGAGGGAAAAGCGTAACTTCTCGTATGCTGTGAGTTAGAATATGGGGATCACCCGACTGTTTTAAATATCAAACGTCATGCCGGATACAGGGACTAAAATGAAGATCACATCTAAGAAATTTGCTTCAAAATTCGCTTCATGGGACCTTAATTGGTATATAATACAGTCCCTCTCAACACATATGAAAGAATAAAACAATATAAACGTAAATAAAAACGAAGGGAAAAAAATTTATAAAATTTGACGAGCTGGGCAGAACGACAGTCTATGACTTAATTCCTAGTCATACACTGCATTTTTAAAATCATACCGCTTGCAATGTTACTATCTCAAAGTAAACCAAAAACAAGATTTAAAAGTAAAAAATGCATATGTAAGTGAATAAGAATAGATTGCTGCAAGAACTAAATAGCAAAAAAGCTGTACAGTGAATATTGCAATCATTTGTCAGTTTGCTCTTATTAGTCCCCTTGGATAGCTGTGTTAATATATATGCACCAGCACCGTAAACGACATACATTCAGTTTATTTACGGATTATTTTAGTACTGCTCTCAGCTTTAATACCATAGACACATGACGGTTTTAACTGCAGTGACAAAAAAATCCATCACGCTGATTTACAATCCCTGTTCTTAATTCTGGCTATCACGCTAATGTTCTGACAAATCGTTTACTTTGAATCGCATTTCCTTATTATAAAGTCTCAATATTCACATTTTACAGCAAACCAGGGACTTGTGAAACAGAGAGAGCACCAGTGTTTATAAATAAAGCCTCGGCTGCCAGATTGTAGAGAGCAGATACCAAAGACGTTTTTTTTCTCATTCGCCAATTTTTTTCAAGTTTTAAAGCCACAGGCTTCAATATTCGCGAAAATCTGCAACTGTCTTTAACATCCAATTGATGTACAAAAGAAAACACACGTGAGAACTCCTTCTAGCTGTAACAGCAACCGAGTTCATCAATAATGGACTGCATGCATAATGCATCACTTTAGACCTAAGACAGGGTGTTCACAGAAACTCTAAAACGTTTCATTTCCATCAAGGTCAGCCCCCAGTTCAGATGCGCTGTAAATCCAAACGGGCTGGAGTCTCCTGGGCAACTGCTATTTTGTAGAATACAGCGTGTGTGCAGCAGTACAAATCAGTAAAAATCATAGTCACTGGATTAATTAGCCATGTTAAATATTAATGGATGCAGGAATATGTCTCGCAATTATAATAGCAGCTTTCATGTAGAAACATAGGAGATAATATCATTAAAATGGCAATTCTTTGTTCTGGCATTGTATGGAGGATGGCTCAGTAGGTAGCATGCTGTTGCTTCACAGCTCTAATGGTGGGGTTTGATTCTCATCCCTGCTCCCCAGATTGTGTGGGTTTCCTCCAGTTGCTTCTGAGCCATCCCCTCCCTCCTTCAAATTGTGTGTATGGGTATATTTGGGGGTATATTTGCCCTGTGATGGATTTGCATCCCAACTGGGGTGTTCTCCTGCCTGGAATAGACCAAAGATCCACCAGTGACCACAACCAACAAAAACAGTTGGAAGATGGATGAAGAGTATGCCTGAGTTGTTAGGATCTCTTGAATTGTTACATCAATACATGGAATTACACTTGGTTACTTTACATCTGGTATAAGTAATAAAAATAGTCTGGTATGCATGATTACTCAAAGTTCTCTCAAAAGTCATTTGCACCTTTCACTTCTTAAAGAGAAAAATGTCACAAAAAGTTTCCACGCCTGGTCACAGTGTCTGCACCTGCAAACAGAGATGTCTCTCTGAAAGGTCACTGTTATTCTCAGGGGCAGCTGACACTTAGAGTCTTACTGTTTCTGAAGACTTCTATGGATACAAGGAAGCAGTTTGGTGAGACTGAAGAAAATCACTTTGCTATATACCATCAGACAATGGAATTTGCTTTATTAGTGTCTTAACATGTAAAACGTGGTAGCAAGTATCACACATTTCTGTATTTAAACAGCCTGTGTTTTTCTCTTGCAAAAGGTCTGCCTGAGGGCAGCTGCCATCAAGAGAGTCCCCCTCCAAAGTAGAAGAACATATCACATGGGTAATAATAAGAGTAAAAAGGAGTAAAAAGATTTGTGCCATCAGCTTCTTTCTCTTGACCTGCTTCTGAGTGCCAGCGGACATGGGCATACGAAATGCAGATGATGTTCTGGGTTCTGTGTACAAGGATATGTGAAATGCAGATGAAGTTTTGGGTTCTGTGTACATGGGTATATTAAATGCCGATGAGGTTCTGGGTTCTGTGTAGAAGGATATATGAAATGTAGACGAGGTTCTGGTTTCTGTGCAGAAGGATATATAAAATACAGATGAAACTCTAGTTTCTGTGTGCATGGATATATGAAATGCAGGCAATGTTCTGGGTTCTGTGTACATGAGCATATGAAATACAGCTGAGGTTCTGGGTTCCACATACATGGGAATATGACATGCAGATGACATTTTGCCTACATTGGGATGTAAAATGTGGATGGGATTCTGGGTTCTGTTGAAATAGAAATATGAAATGTGGATAAAAGTGTAGTTTCTGCTTATATAGATGTGTGAAATGCAGAAATGGTTCTGAGTTTTGCATACATGGGTGTTTGAAATGCAAATGATGTTTTGGGTTCTGCCTGCATGGGCATATGAAATGGAGATGAGGTTCTGCGTACATTGGAATATGAAATGCAGATGGGGTTCTGGGTTCTCTGTACATTGGCATATGAAATGCAAACAAGGTTCTGGGTTCTGAGTACCTGGCTATATGAAATGCAGACCAGGCTCAGAGTTTTTCATACTAACAGTATAAAATGTGTAAATAGTTTATTTTAGGTTCAGGTACAGGTTTTTCCACTAAATTTTGGAATCTAGGCAAAGTTACGAACATAAGAAATTTACAAATGAGAGGAGGCCATTCGGCCCATCAAGCTCTCTTGGGGAGAACTTAACTAATAGCTCAGAGTTGTTAAAATCTTATCTAGCTCTGATTTAAAGGAACCCAGGGTTTT